>MUZC01004537.1:674666-712664 GCA_002072015.1 Radix auricularia | reverse complement strand
ACGCTCCCGGCAAAAATTGGCAAAAAGAATGTTAAAACTCCCTCTCATTAGGGGCCTTGGGCCAAAATATAGTTGTTCTAATATTAAAACCGACTCATCACTAATTCTCCAATTTTCTGTGTAGGTAGGAGCATGGAATTTTAAGAAGTTGTTAGTACCCTCTCACGACGAAAGTTTGTGTAAAATAATTTCGAAATACACACTCATGGGGGCCGGGCCCCAAGACCGTTTATTTTCTCTAATATGAGATATATAAAAATTGAAAATCTATAATTCTCTTATTTCCCGAATAGATTAAGGCGTGCAACTTTGGGGGGGGGGGTGTCTTAAATACACTTCCACGATAGTAGCAGGTGAAAACATATTAAAAATATAACTTACTGGGGGCCTGAGGGCCAAATATAGTTTTTAAGGCACTCACTCACTCCATCATTAATTATCACTAAGTCTCCAACTTCCCGTGTAGGTAGGAGCATGAAATTTTGAGAAGTTGTTGGGTACCCTCTCAGGACGAAAAGGAAATTTAAAATTCCAAATTATGTTGGGCTGGGGCCCAAAAACTATTTCTCTTTATCTGTAAAAATTGAAAATCATTATTTGTCCTTTGTGCCGAGTATGTAGATCTTTAATCTTTGGGAAGTTGTTGAGTACACTTCTTCGATGGTAATAGGTGAATATATATTTAAATTATCATTTTCTGCATTTCGGAGGCCGCACTGTAGTTTTTCTATTAAATGAGCTATTAAAAACTGAAAATTACTGCTTCACCCATTTCCTGTGTAGGTAAAAGTATAACGCCTTCTGTAGTTTTTTAGTAACACCCAGCGATGGTAATAAGGAAAGTAATTATATTCATTTTTAAAATTTCTACTCAGTGGTGGCCGGGGGCCTAAAACCTGTCTTTCCCCCTAAAATGGGCTATATAAAACTAAATCAACACTAATTCTCCAAGCTTCCGCGTACATAGAGGCTTGAAAAATATTAAATCCTTTCTCTCTATAAGGACGATTGCCTAAATATAGGTTTTTTCTCATAATTATTAGTTATAAAAAGACGCATTTTTAATTAACTAAAATCCTAATTTACCGCAGCAAAGCGCGGGTAAATTGCTAGTATTATATACAACGCACCGCGTGACAGCAAAATAATAATAAGGTTGTTCAATATAATACGCACCGCGACACTCTAGCACAAAATTAACATACTACATAGAGATAAATAGAGATAATCTAAAAATTCATTAATTTTAAATTTGCTATCATTAAATTTAAATAGATATTTTAATTGTGAACACAAAGATGCAAAACATGACACTATTTGTGGTTTTATTTATTTTTAAAAAAAATTCCGGTAACTACCTAAATCAGGTGAAAAAAGGGGAGAGAGTTAATTACAGTAAATTCGATCAACCTTAAATTTTGCTAGATCATTTTTAACATTGGCACGAGTCTACCTGCGTAATTTCAGCTCGCTAGCATACGATAAATTGGGTTGAAAATCGATCAAGTTTTTTTTTCCCATCAAGGCATCTAGCAAGCACTCAAGCAGCCCCCACGAGTTAACATAAAGCATTTTAAAACTTAGGTTAAACAAGTGTGCAGTGCTTTTATTCTGGCAGAACGCACCGGAACGGCGTTCCAGTTCCAGCACCTTTTTTCCACATACTTTTTATTTATTACTGCCTGGTATTTTCGGTCTTACTGCATTTTCACTTTTCGTTCAGTAACCTTTTAAAAAAAGGTTTAGAAAACAAGCAGTGTTTGGGATGTGTTGGCCTGATGTTTCCTTTTCGACACAGTCTACGATTGAATGTAAAAAAAAAAAAAAAAAGGTATTATGGTGATCTTCTCTGATCATCTCGTCGTCTAGACATGCAGAGATCAGATAACCAGACGGTTGAACTGTCTTAAATGTATTTGTCTCAGCTAGTGTTGTTTTCGTCGACGAAAACTAAAACTAAAACCTTCGTTAACGAAAATGTTGACTTTTTCGTCAACGAGAACTAAAACTAAAACTAAAATTAGCAGCAAGACTAAAACTAGACGAAAACTAAATCTGGTAGACAAAAGACGGAATAAAAACTGAAACTAAAATTCCCCAACGAAATAAAAACTAAAATCCCCATTTATCGTTCTTTTCCTGTACTGCAAACTGCGGGCAAACCATCTATTTTAAGAAATTATTATGAATTATAACCTTGGACATATCTAATTTCTTTGATGATCACGTGTGCGCATCACCTGGGCGATAATCAGTGCTGCCAGCGCTAGGTTTTTCAATCTAGATCTAGGGTTTTTTTTTGTTTTTTTTTACGTCGCCTAAGTTTCTAGTTTGTTTTTTTTAATTTAAAAATAGCCATAATCTAGTTGTTTTGTTTTTTTAAAAATATATTTTTTTAAAATATTAAATATCATTAAATATGCGATGCGCCGAACATACAGGTTTACTCGAAGGCTATAAAGTTGTTAATGTCATCAGTAATTCAAGCACTTATGGACNGTTCAACAGCCCTGACTACATCTGGACCTCCTCTCAAGCGCTTCAAATCCCTGACGCAACACATTGCGAACACCACACCCATCACTAATATTATATCTGCAGTTCGTGGGCCTGAAGACGAACTGGCAGATTATTTGTTGCACTATCAAGAAGCTGCCACAGCAGTCAGTGAGGATGGCAATGGTTTAAGCTATTGGCAATCACAGAACGTTCAAAAAATGTTTCCGTTGATTGCACCATTGGCTTTAGATTTTAGATATATTGAATGCACCAGCTTCGGAGGCTTACGTGGAGAGAATTTTTTCTCTTTGTGGTGATTTGACAACTGGGAAAAGAAACAGGACTAATCAAAGTCTTGAAAAACGAGTCTTTCTCAAGCTGAAAAGTCATTTGTTTTGACGTTCAGTCTTCAGTCTTCAAGTGAACTGTTGTTACTTAGTTTAGTTAGGTCAGAGTTCTAGGTGTTAGAGTGAAAATACGTTTGTTTTAATTTTGACTTACGTTTTTGGTTGCTTATTGTTATTACGTTTTTAGTTTATTTTTTTGTACATTCACTGCAAGTCTGCTAGTCTACAGCATAGTCAAAAATTGAGTCATTGCATTGGCACATAACATAAGACATAATGTGATAGTGTGACTTATGCGACAATGGAGTGAATGGACTCAGTACACTGAGCTGTCATCTCTGTGACTACTATTATTAGGCTTCAATCTGTTTCATCAATTAGTCATGAAAAATGATGTTATTAGTTATTGGTGTTTACAAGACTAAAACTAAAAGTGAAACTAAAATGAATAAGACGAAAACTAAAACTCTGGTGTTTTAGTTTTAGTCGACGAAAACTAAAACGAAAACTAAAATTGGGCCTAAAACTAAAACTAAACTAAAACTAAAATTATTACAGAAAAAACGAAATAAAAACTGAAACTAAAATAGGACCTGGGACTAAAACAACACTAGTCTCAGCTAATGGAATGGACAATACCCAAAATTAATAATGCATTTTCCGTATCTTTTGCTCGGTATCTTGACACATTAGGGGGTAAAAGCATGCGTTTGAAAAATCCTATAATGTAAACAAATAGGTATTCTCAAATAAGCGAAGAAGAAAAATGTATCACATACCAGCCAATATCACTTTACCGTTCAATTATTTTGAATTATTCTTTTCACCCTGAGCGCATAACCGTATGTTGGGCAGGATCGAACTCTGAATGTTTGAAGGTAGCCGTATAGAGCCCGTATGAATATAAAAAATTTAAGTAAGTAATTTAACTTGTCAACAGTATCTTGTGCCTTTTTTCAGGCCAATTCAAAAACGTATTTTATATAAAGAATGATATCCTCAATACAAAAAATAACCCAGAAAAAAATACTCAGCAACTTAAAGTCATCTGGCTAAGTGTTAACAATTTGATTAGCCTTTGTATGCTTGATGAGTAACAAATAATAATCTATGGTTTAATTTTCTTTACAAAATTTTGTAACAAGACCCCCAACAATCAAACGTGTAATTTCAAAATCGTGTGCACCATCCCTCAGGGCAAAACATTTTTTTTATTTCGCACCTCACTAGCTTTTTGGGGGCTAAAATTACAAAAAGGGAATAATTAAATTTGAATTATTTTCACGACAATATTATCACTATTAGAATCTACTGTTTGGTTTGCCAAGAACAACACCTTATTAACAAATGGAAAAAATAATACAGGCAGAAAAGTGCATCAAATTGCTGTATGATCCAAACCTTTTATTGGCGTCGATCATCGTGTTAAAACCCATAAAGTCAGGAATAATGGAATAAAATACTGCTCCCGGACTTTCCAGAATGTCTTAAATTTTGAGAGATGTTTTCCAAACGCAAAATCACAACTATTGTTTCGGAATATTTCTAATTGTTCACTTGTGTTTTAAGCTTCAAAAGGTTCTGGTCTACGTCAATCATTTGAACCAGTCTCCGGTTAAACAGTTAAGGATAAAAAGTTATGTTTTCCTAAACTTTATACGCCTCTCATAAAAACTTCTAAAAACTTATCGGTTTTGCTTACCAGAAGATTGACACCGAGTCAATCTGGTCACCTAGCTGGTTGTGACTATCCTATTTTATTTTCTTAACGTGTGATTATAGCTGTTAGCAGACGTATGAAGACATCAAGGGAAGAAACGGCTCAGTGACATTTTCGAAAATTTCAAGTTATTCCCTTTATCTGACAGAGGGTTAAAAATAGAATGTTCGGAAAAAATAATGTATTTTTCCGTATGAAAATTTCAATTGTATTTAGTTGATTCCTATTAGATATATGTCTGTTGAATAGTTTTGAACTTTAAAACATGAATAACTCAAAACTACAAAAATGTCACATAGCCGTTTCTTTGCTTGAGGTCTGCATATGGTGGGTTCTGTGTTCATGATAATTTATGATCTTGTTCAATGTTATGAAATTATCACAATAAGTCCAAGTATATCGACAAGTTTATTCCATTTCTAAAACATAAAAAAGACGTTAATGTTCTTCTCTCTCTCTCTCTCTCTCTCTCTCTCTCTCTCTCTCCGTCCTATCGCTACTTGTGCGTTTCAGTACGACGCACAATAATCTGATGCGCACGACCACACTACAGTATCATGTGCAAGCATATTACTACATTTAAGAACAGTGATTCTCATACCTCGATACTATCGATGTTAGATATCATTATAAATCAAAACATGTTTATTTAACAGTTTTCTGGGGGGAGGCTTTCTCACATTCAAAATAATATCGACGTTTTTATTTCACATAACATCAACCTGGTCACTTTCCACAAAGCATCAACTTACATATTATAGCATCGTATCAAACGAATTAGTTACGCGCAGATTGAGTTTGACTTGCACATTGAGTCGAGTAGCATACAAAAGAGACCCATCGACTAGATTACACCCAAGTTTACAAGACATGTTTCTCGTTTCTAGAGAGCGTATACGTCCCCTGAAAGCATCGGCATCGTATCCCTGTTATGTAAGTGGGAGTCTGGGTGGAAAACAAGGTAATCACAACCTTGACATAATCATTTGCGATCTCTTTCATTGATGCATCGAAACATTTAAATTCATTAATGTAAAAGACAGAATATGGAATTTCAAAACTAATTGCATTCTAATTGCAAGCTTTTAAGACGGATTCTTTGAGAAAATCAAAAAGAAATTAAAAATTAGAAGGTAAAGTAGACCTTTTCGGCAAAAATTGGAACAAATATTTGATTAATAAATGAAAATTTTAAAAAAATATATTAATCCATGCGTGTATATATATTGCAACTTTGAAAGGTATTTTAAAGAACCGTTTAAGATAGTGACCGAGACTGAAGCATGGAGAAATCGGAAGATTTTTACACAAACATATAGCTAAAGGATATCCAAATATCTCGCCATGTTTATCTACGGGAATCTATTCGCAGTTTTAATCTCTTTCAATTGGACATTCAGCACAAATGTCAACGGTTGTGAAAAATATTTGTGATTTATTTGTTGAAGCTGAATAAATATTAATGATTACTTTTGCTACGACAATTAATTAACTTATGTAGAAGGCATAAAGAAAAATGAATACTATTATTACGATTATATTTTTCTTCCCCGAAGTTCAATATGGCTTTGTATTTGCTCTTTGTAAACCTCTACTCAATTATAACTCACAATATCTGTCAGATTTAAACAAAATTTGCATCTTTTTGCGAGTTAAAATTGTTGGTGTATGCCCTCCGATGCCTCATGAAAACCACATATCCTTAGCCTAAGTTTAAATTCGATATTCTCAATTCAAACGTCGACTCTTACCAGATCCTTGACATATTTTTTTAAGGACTATTTTTTTCTTTATGCACAGAGACCACCCTGTTAAAGGAAACAAATGACCTCCTACTTGCACTAGACAGTGGGAAAATCTCTATATTGGTCCTCTTAGATCTTAGTGGAGCTTTTGATACCGTCCACCATCAAACATTTCTAAAAACCCTGCAAAATTATTTGGGGATTTCTGGCTCAGTTCTGGCTTGGTTTCAATCATACTTATCTAACAGATCACAGGTGGTATCAGTGGATGTCTGTATCTATTACAGAGCTGACTTGGTTTATGGTGTGCCTCAGGGCTCCGTTTTAGGTCCGGTACTTTTCGTGATGTATACAAAGCCACTACTTCAATTGCTCGAAAAGCATTCAGTTAAAAGCCAATCATTTGCAGATGATACTCAGCTTTACGCTCATACTGACCACTCTGATATTGACTTCACTAACCAATTGATGCAGGAGTGCATTGGTGACGTTAAGTCTTGGATGACTTTATGCAAGCTCAAGCTGAATGATAATAAGACAGAAGCACTGCTATTCTGTAACAATGAATCACGCAGTGCTTTGACTCTTCTGAATTCTATTCAGGTGGCTAGTTCTGATATCCTGTTCAAAACATCGACTAGGAATCTTGACTACATTATTTCCGACAACATGTCTAACAACAACTTCATCATTCACATCTGTCGCTCTGCCTATACTGCCATTCGTCAGATCAGTTCAATCCGTCATTACTGAACAGATAGTGCAACAAAAACTCTAGTATGTGCTCTTGTTCTAGCTCGTATTGATTACTGCAATTCTCTTATGTCAGGTGCTCCAAAACAATGCATTTAAAAACTACAGAGAGTTCAAAATTCAGCTGCCAGATAAGTTCTAAAGGCAAAAAAAAACATGACCTTGTTACTCCGCTACTTTACTCACATCATTGGCTACCCATACAAGCCCGCATTGATTACAAACTGGCTGTTATGTGTCACAACTTCTTTTGTGACTCATGCCCTTACTATCTTACTGAACTTTTGTCGGTCTACTCACCAAGTCGTCAGCTACGGCCTTCTGCAGATACACGCATTCTCTGTGTTCCTAAGACAAGAACTAAAACATTTGGCGAAAGGTTATTCTCTTTTTGTGCAGCCAAACAATGGAATTCTCTTCCATTACACACCCGTAGTATTTCAACTACTAAGTCCTTCATAACTGCACTTAAAACACATCTTTTCAAACTTTATTTTGAAAATTAATGAAACAACTTTTTTTTTAATGATTAACGTAGCAGATGTACTACGCATTGTCATTTATGTAGTTAGTATGATATGAATGTTGATTTAATTAATATATGTAGTCAGTGGCGTAGCTAGGGGGCGGTGGGGGCGGTCCTCCCCGGGCGGTACTCATTCAAAGGGCGGCGTTTGTGGGCATTTAAAAATTAAAGCCATGTCCGAAAACTGCCCCTTTTCTTTTTAAGGGGCAAAACCACGGTGAAACAAAAAGAATCTTAATTTTGAGTTTTAATTAACGGATTCGTGCAACATTTGTTTTATTACTTAGTGGTTGTTATAACTAACGCAAAACCGTTTACAAATTTAAAATCGCTCCAAAAAAAAGTAACGATTTGATAGGAAAATTAAGCGGTATACATCCCAGATGGCGCTTTTATCCCTGCTGGTCCGAAAATATGTACTATTAATATCACCACGACAGTTTTAGCGTGGAATTTCGACATTCGCAGAATGATGCGCTTACAATTACCTACATGACATGGTGGTTCGAATATTGTGTTTAACTAGCAAGTAGTAAATTATATTACTGTTTCAGGTTTCATAAAATTATTGTAAGGTAACTTATTAAAAGTTTAATTTACTTTGTTTTTATTGCATTAAAGTAGCACATATAAATTGTGTTTTTCATTAAAATAAGGTTATTCATTTTTTCCGTTAATAAACACCACGATAACACGATTCCGAAAAATATATACTTAAACATTTCCAGCGTCTTGGAAAAATTTACAAATGAAGTAACTAGTAAAACGAGATCAGATGCTGGAATTTTATTCAGTTCAATGCAATCTTTTTCTTTTATATGATATCTCAATTTAAAGGAACCCGTCTTTTTTTAATTAATGCAAACTATGCAAACCCTTTTCATGGAGCAAAGACTTGAGCTAATACAGAACGCTGTTATAAAGAGTTAGTTATTACATGGACACCAAGTTAGAAGGAGAAAAATATGAGTGGGGAAAATTCAGAAGATGTGTTTCTATCTCTAGATCAAGAAGTACGACGAGAAATGTTTTTATCCATAGATGTTATTATAAAAGAATAGAAAATAAAACAACGCGGTGATTAGTTACATGTCCTTGCAAGAAAATATTAGTGTATTACACCATCCAGCCTACTACATGAAGAATTTGAACATCAAATACATTTTTTATTTCCATTGATAAAGAATTGTTCGAGGCTCAAAGAGAATGGATCCAGGAAATAATGGCAGTACACGGGCCTGACTTAGCTATTGCAGCTTAGTATGCGAAAATGATTGCGTGTGCCCCAGTTTGGAGAGGAAAAAGGTATTAATAAGGATATGAAGTGAAAATTAAGGTAGGTGGAGCCTATGAAAGCGCGGGGCCCTCTGCGACCACATTGGTTGCAGGAGCCTAAGGCCAGCCCTGGCTGTACCTACACTACAAGAAGAGACATTATGTTAAAAAATGGGGGGGGGGGCGATTCCTGCCCCCCTTGATCTATAAAAATATATTCAACAGTAAATATTCGACAATTCTTTACCCAAAATTATAATTTTGCAAATAATTTTTTCAACAATTGCTATTAGTGTATCAAGTTGTAAAAGCTGCATCTCCAAACTGAAGTTGATAAAAAATTATATTCGTTCCACATTAAGTGATTAGAGACAACAAAATCTTGTAATATTTCCATAGATCAAGATATTACAAATAATTTATATTTTTTAAACATAATACACGATGAAATCAAAGTTCGGTAAAGTACTTGTAAAGATCATAAAAATATGTTTATATATTGATGTATACAATTTCTTTTTTTATAAAAAAAAATCATATATTTATGTAAAAGCATTTTAATTGTTAATGTTTTTTGGGTCTAAAATTTGGAATATCTTTTGTTTCATTTGGATGGGAGGGGACGGGCGGGAAGCAGTGACCCTTATAACTTTATTTTGGCCTTCAAAACAATTATCTTGTATTTTTATAATGTTTTAATTATAGGTATATCATCTTATGTGGCCTCTTTTAATAATCATAATAATCGGCATCCTTCCGTCTCGCGAGACGATGGTGCATCACCGTTGGGTTGGGTTGCATTTTCTCGGGCCTCTTTTAATACTGCTTACATAAATAGGGCATGCAATGGTAAAATTGTTCCCCACCTTTTACAATGTACTTTGTTTCAATTACAATTATTTATTCAAGTTTATGATTTTATAAAAACAATCATATGATTGACTTAAGGGGCCGTTCATAAATGACATCAGGGGATTTCAGCTAATTTTTCGACCCCTGCCCCCTCGTCACACGGCGTCATGAAACGAAAACTTAGACCCCTTCCTCAATGTGACGTGACAAAGATTCCCCCCTCCCCAATACAAGCGGTTTTTCTATATGAAAATGAGAGTGTTTGTTTTAGATTAAGGCTGCACTCTAATATCATAACACTCGTGAAACCACGTCAAACTTTTTTTGAATAAAGTATCGATAATCATATATTTAAGTGGAACTTTTATTTAAAGTTACACGTTTTGAATGTCGTAATATGGGTTCCCCCCTCCCAAACGGTGCGTGACGTCATTTATCGGCGGCCCCTAAAAGGGCGGCATATGTAACACCGCCCCGGGCGGCAAAAGCTCTAGCTACGCCACTGCATTATGTAGTGTTATCTCCATGTAAAGCACTGTGAGCCCGGCTCCTGGCTGGGATACAGCGTTATATAAATTATCATTTTATTATTATTATATTGTTTATATATGTGTCACAAACATAGAGACTCTGTAGAAATTAAAAGCAAAGTTCTACACTGATTCTAGATGAAACTATACAAACGCTTTCAAAGAAGATTATATTGTGTTACAAGTTAGGGTGTACCGGATTTCGGCCCTGCAAATCCGGAACTAGTACTTTTTTTTAACAAATCTGGCTCCGGCCGGATCTCACAGCATAAATCCCAAAAATCCGGCTTCGGTCGAATTTGAAATTTTGAATACGGTACAGCCCTAGCATACACAGAAGGTGGATCTAAAAATATTGCTGCATTTTTTAAAGTTCAAGTTTTAAATTTTACTTTTTGTTACTGACAGCAACAAGGCCTTTGGTTCTCTTTTCTTTTTCTTATTCATATCTTTTAAATATTAAGAATGTGTCAACCTATGAAGCTATGAATGTCTGGTTGCAGTTTAGACTCATGTATTAAGTTAATCTCGGTATTCCCTGTAAATAATGGTCTGAATGACCAAATGACTTCTCACTTATCAGATTTTTAGAATAATTTTGGGGGCGGGAGGGGTGATTCATAATAAATATTGACATTGCAAAACAATTGAATACTAGTTAAAGGCTTCTTAATATCATTTTCAGTAAAGGATGTTAAATTCATTCTTGTGATGCAGCAGCGTAGCGAGGGTATGTGCCGCCCGGAGCAGAACCCAAATTGCCCCCCCCCCCAAAACAAATAAAAAAAAAAAAAACACTATGATATTGCTATATAAAAATATTTTTAAAAATTTTGTTGTTGTTGTTGTTGTTGTTTTTTTTAAAAAGGAAATAATAATGACACAATATATTAGCTTGATAGAAATAAAAAGAAAAGCTTTCATTTCTTGAATAAAACTGAAGTTTTCTGGTCTTCCTCACGGCTTAACCTTTTGTGTATAAATATTGTCAGCCATGCCAAGCTCAGTAGCAAAAATAGCTATATGTTAGTCAATATCGGTGTATTCATTATTTATTTTAATTAAGTTTTCATTAACTTAATTTTAGTGAAGCTACTTTAACACCTTGCATTTCTTAAGACAGTGGTAAGCAATGTTGGAATTAATTATATTATTTTAGACAGTTTATAACTTCGAGCATAAATACCTTAATAAACTGGAATAAATCAACTGGTCTTGAATTCATTAATTCTTCAAGATTTTTGTAACATAGGATTGAGTGTTTCTTGATTGACAATGTGTTGTGAGATATTTTGAATACACTAATTTTAAGGCAAAATATCAAAATCTACTAGATAATTTTGTGTTCGAGAATCATATCTGTTTCCAAATTCTATATAACTGCTAAAACATCACATGAATTTCTACAGTAATCTCAACTCATGACTTCATAACGTACATGCTGACTTCTCTATACAGACTCTAATAATAATAATATTCTTTCTATGAAGAAGATTATTGCTTATATCAAACTATTTCTTCATCGTTTCCTGTTTTAAGCGACGCAGCGTTCACAGGCCAGGCTATCCTCATACTTAACTAGTGTTCGGAGCTGGTTGGACTCAAGGATACCTTTTGCCCCGGGAACCAATCCCTAGCACATTCAATTTTACAATGATTAAATGGTGTCAAATGTTCTAACAAGAGCTTCTTGCTAGTTTGTTTTGTTTTCTTTTACAACTACGTATTGTTGTGATTAATAATAGTCTATTTTTATTCCGATTTCCAATTCCTTCCAAAACATACAACTTTTGTAATGTTGAGCCCTCGTTTACGAATGGCTATCTTTGGAATTATGTGTGCTAAGTTTTAAATCCCTTAGATAAGTAAATCTGTTCAATATTTTTTGTAAGCTACAAAAACTATAGACATTAAAATTAAGAAAATGATGCTTTAGAAAAATAAACCATACATGTACTTCAATGTTTTTCCCCAGTAGTCTATTTACGTGAAAATCAAACTTGAATCAGTTATATGTACCATCACATTAGTGTAATGTTCGTACATTACTTCATCCCATATGTTTTTCAGCTCAGTACCATTAGTATCAGAAGACTTCAGATTCATTATGGAGTTAAATGTTTTGGCATTAGAAACGTTTACGTATTTTTATTTAGTGTCTTTATTTCTTTAATTTTTGTTATCTCGGCTTTTCTTTCTGTTATTAAACTTTGTTTTTAAAATTTTAGATTTTAGATCCTAATTAACAACGAGGAATTAGCTGCCCCAACCTTAACTATATTTTGCACAGAGCATTCGATTGGCTCATGTTTGAAACTCATATGGTAGTTATTTTTGCTTTTACAACAGTAGCGGCTGTCAATTTTGAAGAATTATCCAAGTTACCACCACATCAGTGTCACTTTCTCTTGCTAAATAAGCCTCTTGTTTTTCATTACAGTAGCATTATTATCAGAAGCATTTGTAGAAAATAAGGAGTTTACAGTTTTCGATAGTTTCATTTATTTCTTTTATTAATTTCATATTTGGTTTTTCTTTTATTTCGATAAAGAGCTCTACTTTCTTGTTAAAGTTTCATTGTTAAAAACCAGTTAATGAGTAGGAATTTGACGCCCCTAGCCAAGTGCCGCCCGGGCATTTGCCCCCTTGCCCCCCTTGCTACACCACTGTTATGATGTCATTATTATTGTTTCTTGTGAGCTAAACCTGACGGTAAATCGATTAGTAAAAATACGAATATAATATTTGATTGTATTTTTTACTGTTAGTCCATCTAAAAGACCAGGGCAATTTTGTCGGGCCGTTATGTCGGAGCCCATTTGTCGATGCCGTTTAGTCCGGAGCCGTTTTGTTGGTGAAGCCTGTTGATGGTGTAACGGCAAAAACAAATTCTTTGTATTTTTTCCATTCCTGACAGAGATAGTAAAAATTTATAAGTTTTATATAGCACTTCACAATCATCGGGCTAGTGAGTTAGAAATCGTTCAAAATAAGATATTTATCAAATTAAAATGTCAAGATTGTCAAGCACTGACATTTCACGCAATGATTTGTTCATTGAAATTTATGTAACTGCTTTGAAAAGTAAAATAACTAAAATATACATAGAAATAGCACATTATTCTTTTCAAAATTACTAATTTATTATTTATATTGACAGCTACTACATCAGAATTTAACGAGACAAAGATCCCTTTAAGAGTCTTCCCGAGCATGCCTTTTGGGAACATCCAAGCTGAAGATTTTGCAATAACCAGCGAAGAGGCGATTCCCACAGAAAAAAATGCGACACGCTGTTTCAATCCGGCAACTGCGATGGACGATTCATTTGACTGGGGAGCTAAACATGGCGTCGGGGATTTAGACAAGTGCCACCCGCACAGCTCCTGCTTTCAGCGATGTGGCCAAGTGAGTACTCACATGATATGCTCCTGCGATGCCATGTGCTGGTTGTACGGCGATTGCTGCGCGGACTACTACCAGGAGTGCCTCTCAGTTGACATCAACCGCAACAATGACGAAATGCTAGAGGCGACCTTGTCCAAGTACTCGACTCACAGTGAGGTCGTCAGGTTTGATTTGGTTAGAAAAATGATGGAATTGTCTTCGTGCGTCGGGGCCGGCTTTTTAAAGGTCGTCGTGGTTACTGAATGCGGTAGAGATAAAGGAACCATACGGAAATTTTCAGGACTCTATGAGGAAATTAACATCCAGGACTCTGAAATTTTAGAATATTTCCACGGTATCTCGATGGAAGACATTCAAATGAATTGCGAAGAAGCCAGTAAAGATCCGTATTACACCATTGACAAGCATCCACTTCTGTACACGCTTATGGTGTTTAAAGAATTTGATTTTACGTTTCTATTTTACAACGTCTACTGCGGAATATGTAATGGGATCAATCCGATCTCGATGACATCAATGGGTGCTAGGGTTAAATGTGGAGAGGATAATCAATATTTAAGAATTGAATCTCAGGTGGATTTACATAACGTTATCAATACCTACAAATGCCGAAATGTTTACTCCAGTCATGACTATGTTGAAGGTGCAAGATTCTGCGCAGAAGGCTGGGAGCGACCCTTTTTCAACCACAGCAGAGACGCAACTGATAAAGCCCAGGCTGAAAACAGTGAATCCTCTTCTAACGCCAACATTTCCAGGATGCTCTGTCATAGGTATTATTGGCCGTTCAGCCTTAAAAGACTTGAACCTCGAACTAAGGTGGCTACTGTAGTGGCCTTATTGTGGAACCCACACTGTTACAATGCCACTGTCTGGAGCAGGCTAATTGATGATTCAAACCAAAATCAATGTTTAAACTGGTTCTTTTTGTGTTCACTGGGTGTTGTGGAGACTTTTGAGACCATGACGAGTTTTCGAGTACTGTTTGACTTCCGAAAACGGATGTTTAAAGTGGAGATAGGCGTGAGTAGATTTCAACGTATAGAAACTGATTTTCCGGAGCTCTCAACTCCTCACAAGAACGTTTTGATTGATTGTGACAATGACAGTGAAACATTTTCAGCACGATGTCACCGGCGAATTCATTGCAATGGCCAAAATGTTAACAGCACTCTGTGTGACTTCAGTCGCGTTTTAAATTCTTCAAGTTTATTAAGAATGAAATCTTACACATTTTCAATGCAGGAACATTTTGCCATTCATATGCATTTCACTTACGTCGGAAAACCTATTTCAGATAACGTTGATAGAACTTTATATGACTATGGATTCAATAAACAATCTGGGACTTCAGATGAAAAGTATTGTTCGTCACTTAATTTCTCGAATACCACGGTGACAGACTCAGTAAATGCGTCTGAGAAATTTACTGAAATCAAGAATGAGTTTTATCATAATTTGTTGGAATTCGTAAGAAGCACGGCCAAAGTACACAAAATAAAAGTAACGAAAGGCGTCATGTGCCACACTGACTGTGACTTTAATTGTTCAGTCATGGGTGAAGAAGGATGGTCTATGACTGAAATGAACATTGACCAAAACAGCTTTCCAGAGAGCGAATCCTTTTGTTTACGTAAATATCAAAACATACGGGAATTTTCTAAAGGAAAGGAGAACAGATGGAAAAATAATTCTAAAAACAAATTTTCAAAAGCAGAGGATGAATACATGGACACACAACTGTGTGAATATTTGAAGAAGAAAACAGTTAAAATGACGGAAGAGTTTAAAGAAACGAAACCGAAAACGACTAAGTCCAAACACTCAAATATACATTACCCCATGGACAAGGCCACAGTTTGCGTTACTGTATTTATCATTAACAAAAGCCCAATGATAATAAATACTTTGGAAATATTTGTCAAAAATATATCGACAACATTTGCTTCAGACCCCATGCCTGAATTTTTACTAAACAATGTTGAATTAACCACAGTTTTGAAGCCGCTATCCACCGATTCCAGAAACCGAAATGGTACCTGCAATCCTGATAGGAAGTTGGAAACCTACATGATGCAAATTGACAGATGTCCTTGGAATCAATTTGATTTAAGTCTTGATGAATACGAATTACCCAACAGCGGGAAACTGGTGTACACAGCCGAGTACCAGATGTTCATAAACAGAGTCCCAGAACTTAGGCTCCAACGTATGGCAGTAACTTTGTGCATTAAACCTTTGACCTCTGACCATTGCCCTCAAGATATGTACATACGTCTTAAGTGGAATGAGTTTGTGATCTTTAGAGGCGAACTCATCTTGCCGCACAAATATGATAATGATGACAATGAGTATGAGTATCGAGTCGCTTTCATTAAAAGTCTGTTTGACAACTTTACCCATGACGACAACACAAGTCACATTAAATTAATTGTGAAGGAACGTATCGGGAATTATACATTCAGCACGTTTTCTAAAACCTCTTATGTGTTAACAAGTAAAGGAGCTTTCATTTGTTCGACCCCATTACCAAGAGCTAGGGCAGACGTTTCATCCGAAGGGAACATGTTAGCTCCAAGTTCAGACGCAGAGTATTATTGTACCATTGTTTCTTCAGTCGTATCGATCGTTTCCTTGCTTCTTGTTTTTCTTGTCTACGGCCTTCTTTCAGAACTGAGGAAAAATTTTCCCGGAAAAATAGTTTTGTCAATGTCTACATCTCTATTAGTTGCTCATATTCTATTCTTATTTAGCAATGTTCCAAAAGGTTTAGCGTGTGAAATATTTTCGAGTTTCCATCACGCAGCTTGGATGTCGTCATTTGTTTGGTTGGCGTTTATGTCAGTCCATTTGGCCTATACTCTCTACTACAAACCAATTGAATCGACTGGTAGCAAAGGCTTTTATTTCATATCATCTGTCTGTTGGTGTTTTCCCATTCTTGTAGCTGGTGTATGTTTCTTACTGGACAAGCTGGACTTCGTCACTATCGAATATGGAAAGCACAATGATTGTTGGATTGGAAATCACAAAGCTGCTATGATTGTATTTGGAGTTCCAGTCATTGTGTGTCTTTTCTTTTCACTGTTCAGTTTAGCTGTTATTATTTCCCTCATTCGAAAGAGTGTAGCTTTCCGTCAATTGAGTTCAACTGAATACAGGGGCGGATCTCGACATTTTCTCATATGTCTAAATCTAACACTCCTTATGGCTCTCAGATGTGTGTGTTACTTCATTGCTCTGTTTACAGAAGTTCCCGAACTTTGGATTGTTTATGTCTTGGCTCATGGCTGCCAAGGGTTGTTTGTTTTCTTGTGTTTTGTAGCACGGAAGAACGTCGCTTTAAAATTGATTGCAATGTGGCGCGGCTTAAGTTCAAAACAAAACACTTCATTCAGAATTTAAAAATTCGTTTTTGAAAATCACCTTTAAATTTAATTATTCAATTTTTTCTGCTTAAAAATAAAGTAATAAAACACAAATCCAAACGAAACTTTCTTTAATTTTTCTTTTTTTTTAAAATCAAATTTCTTTTTCTATTAAAAAATGACAACGTGAGTAAGTAGTAAGTGTAATATTTGTTTTGTTTTATATGCTTCATGCGCTGATGGTAATCAAAGTAGCATTTCAAAAGTGTTTTCACAATATCCAATTTCCTCCGTCATCAACGATATCACAAAGAGGCCATTCTCTCTCGACCTTCACTGCTGTAATCCAGCGGCAAGACAGTCAAAAGTGTTGAAATAATTATACATGTAATACTAATGCGCATGTGCATGAATAGAGATGTTATGGAATTTAACCTCAGGGTGGCTGTTATTGAATAGAAAATAGAATAGAAACAAACCATGAGATACCTTTTGACATTAAATATCAGAAGTAAAATCTATAGTTAACGATGCATCTTGCTTTCTTTGTAAAATGGAATAAAAATACACTTTACTTTTTTCCGTTCTTAAATTGTGTTTTTAGACTAGTTTTGGAAGTATAATTTTTTTAAATCAAAATAGTATAAGCCGATATGGGATTTAATGTCATTATTTTGTTCGCAAGAAACAACTTTCAAGTTTAGAAGGAAACAAGTTTAATGGAAACAAATTCATCAAGCACACAATAGCTGTATGTAAATATATAAAGATAAGACGATGTGATGAAAATTATAGGGCTGATTGTCAAATCCAGCCAGCCATTGTCCATCCTGGTCCAGCAATAATCCATACAAATCAGACAATAGTCCATACTTCAATGCGTGCCACGAGTTTTGCGCCCATTGGCCCGTGGTCTCCGACTTCAGCCTGCTGTATTTTCTGGATTTGCTTCCATAGCCTTTGGTCAGCCAAGACCATCTGCAAGGCAGCAGTTATTTTGGCAAGTGATGCAGCGTTCACATGCCACGGCTAAGGGTTCCACGCATTACCCCGCCGCTTTTCACCCATTTGGAGCTGGGTGGAGCTCGGGGACGCCCTAGGCCCCGGGAACGAATCCCTGGCTTCCCATGGATTCGATCTCGTGACCACCGGTACGCCAGTCGAGCGCGTTTGCCACTCGACCACCGCGGCTTGTTGTAATGGCAGGCATATTTCTTCTCAAACTTTATACTATTTATTTACATGGTGAAGTCTAACAGAAGACTACAGAATACAGAATATTAGTTAATTCGATACAAGACGACTCTTTACTTTTACAAAGCGAATGGATAATTCTTTTTTTTTACATTTTGTTTAGGGAATTTTTCTAAATTTAAAGTATTTTATTCATCGAGTTAACTTGTGCAGAAGTTTACACACATAGAATATGCCTAATTCCATCTTGTGTTTGACTAGATATTTTCAAGCCTTTTTTAACAAAAATAATAGCTCCTTGCAAACACAAATGTTGCTAATCCCGGATTAGACTAATAGAAATTAAAATAGTTTCTTTCAAGACATGGTGTTTAGGGTATAACAAAGCTATATTATATGTTTTTTTACGCTCATTTCCGGAAATTTCTGAAGTAATTTTAATTATTATTTAGAGAAGACGACCAATATAAATAATTCTCAATCAATGTTTTGTCACGTCACGTCTGTCTGTCCTGTCCGTCACGCTACTATTTTTAGATAGCGGCGCACCAAAAAACTTCAATAAATATATATAATTTGCAATTTATATCCCGATGACGCTACTATATTTAGAAACCAGCCAGAGCACCAAAAATTATTAAAATTGTTACTGGAAATAAATGAATGAAAGATGTATGACGTCATTAAAACTAAAATTTCATAAAATGCCCATGGGTTAGGTTTTTAATAAAAAAAAAAGCATGTTAAGCCTGGTCCCTTTTTGGACGTGTTAGCGCATTTTCGTATTATGTATCAGTACTTATGTTAGATATCAGCATTATGTAGTTATCAGTAATTGTGTTTAGATTTTATACATATTTTTATGAATTTTCTTGTGTAATGAATATACTTGAAATTTTTTTTTATTTAAAAGTCATTTCTTTACATTTAAATTTTTTTTATTTTCTCTTTAATCTAACTACAAGTGGTTTGTGGTCACTGAAATAGGACTCATAAATGAACCATTCTAAATTGTAATCAGCTAATCGCCCAAATACTCCGTCAATTGTTGTTTGATAGATCGTGGTTGCCAATCTTGTTGAAAGTAGTTGAATGTTGAAGTTTGTTTCGAAAAAGTTTTCAATTTCTGCCCCTGGGCCGCTAAGATCTTGATTGAAGTCACCACAAATGTTGACGTAAAACTCTCTAAACTTTTACACATATTCTAATGACGTCAACAACAAAAAAAAACAGAAAGTAAAAACTCTTCAATGCTTGAAAAACGATGTATTCGACTTCCGGCAATGGCGGCCGTTGCCTGCGCCAGTGTTATCTCTCGATTCGCAATGTTTTTTGGTAGTTTTAACGGGGTTTTTTTAACGGATCGAGTAACTGAGTGTTGATGCACAAATGGCAGGTCAGGACATACAAAAAACATATATACATCATGGGTCTAGGACTTATGGATGCTGAGATCTAGGGTGATGACAGACGGACGGACAAAACGGATACAATAGCGCATTTCGACTTTTCGAAAATGCGCTAAAAAAATATAGCAGTAAGTGGCTGCTTGAGAGTTGTCAACATGAAGGATAGTATTATGGGGTGTTGTTGATTTGCTGTTCAATAAAATACTGTTATAAAAGACTGATGTGATTCTATACTTTAATTTGTTACAAGTTTATCCACCACACGAGAGAGAGAGAGAGAGAGAGAGAGAGAGATCCGGTCAAATAATCCGGAAAAGAGAAGAAGAATGTTAGGGCTGCAGAGAGAAAGAAAATTAAAGATTGCTTACGTTTTATATAGAATGAAGGCAGTATTTTTAAGAGATATATTAAAACACGTTTCATTTTTAATCTACATAATATCAATAATCATAATCGAATGGGGAATAAAAACGTATAGGTTTAAGAAAAAAAAAGCATGTAGTGCCCCTGGCCGCGAAGGAATGATCATTATAGTTCAGTGCCCTATAGTATTTTATTATTGGCGGTATAAATTTTATATATTATCTTTGATTAAGATCCATCAATTTACACAGCTAACATTTACACATAGCTAACTCTTAAACAAATTTTATAGGTAATGTAAGCAAAAAATTGACATTTCGGGCACCCGCGCCCCATGAGTGTTAAATATCGAAAATTATGCCACCTGCAATCATCCAGGGAGCGTACTAAACTATCTCCAAAGTTTTCATGACGGTCTGATGCATGATTTATAAAAGACATGCGCACACACACACACATACACACTCACATACATACACATACTTTTTGTTATATGTCTAGATAAATAATGACATCAAAGGTTCCCTGGCCCTATTGTTGCAAGATGTTAATTTTGAAACATTTGTTCATTTCATTTTGGATCATATTTAATGTATTATCGATATTTGTCGAGACTATGTCACAGAATGTGGAATAAAATCTTAAAGTTTACGAAAAAAGAATACATATGCAAAACATGACATCAAGGGTTCCCTGGCCCAGTAGGTGCAAGTTGTAAATTAGGAAACATTTGTTCATTTCAATTATTATCATATTTAATATTTTAGCTACATTTGTTGAGACCATGTCACAGAATGGGAAATAATATATTAAACGTTTACGAAAAGAGACTCAGGGCCCCCGGCCAGAGAAGGTGAACATTAAAGAATCAATTTATCATAGACTTTTAATTGGGCTATCAAGTTCAATATACACCACGTTCGGTTAAGATCCATTCATTTTCAAATCGTTAACGCTTAAATAATTAGTATACATCTCTAAAAGGCAAAAAAAAAAAATATTAAGGGCTTCCAGGCCCAATCGGTGCAAGAGATTAACTTTAAAATACTTTTTTTTATGTCAATCGAAATCATTATAAATATATATATTTAAAAATCTTTCAAGTTATTTTTTTTAAAATCAGAATGGAAATAAAGTGTTAAACGCTTACGAAAATAAAGATTTTGGGCCACCGGTCCCAAATGAATGGACTTTAGAGGTTGAACGCAGTATGGTATTTTAATATGGGTTATACAATATATATGTACTAAGTTTGGTTAAGATCATTCATTTTCACAGAACCTAAAATTTAAACGAATTTGAATATAGCTCATTAAAAAACTTTTTAAAAAAACATTTAGGGCCTCCGGTCCCCCCTGAATGTCAATTTTTAAAATGTTTTTTCACACATACTATCCCGTAAACGTACTCAATAATTTCCTAAATTTTAATAGTGTTCGGATGAATGGTTTAGTGAGCTATAAAGGACAAACATACGTACATACATTAATTTTTATATTTTAAATATTGATTTTTTTCTGATGAACATTTGTTAAAAATAAAGAGATTGAAGCTGAAATATATTTTTTTTAAAACTTCCGTCATTTATGACGGGTAACACCCAAGTGTAGTCTATATTTTCCGTGACAATGTTTAATTTTTTAACATGATTTTTAATTTTTAAAAATCAATGATGTATTTATTTTAGCAGTTATACAGGAAAAATGCTATTCCCCATTTATTATTATTATTATTTTATTTTTTGAGGTATTCATTGTATTTAAAAACAGGAATATTTATGTGAGATGAAAATGGCCTAAATCACACTTCTTTAAATTGAGGCGAGTCGGCTTTCCTTACATACCTTTAACCATAGTGGAAAGAAAGATTTGTAATCGGAGTCGTCTTAAAAACTAATTATAATATTTCTAGCAGTCGAGAACTTTTATGCTGCCAACTAAAGCAGTCTCTTCAGGTTTTTTTTTTCAAAACCCCATTTTCCATAGATTTCCATTCTATATTTATAAAATGTTCAAATAAATATTTTCTTTAGACTTAATAAAATATAACCAATGTATTATGATAGTAAGATTGTTTAGTCATGAATTTGTAAATATAGAATTTTACTGATCTTCTTTGAACTAGAAACTTTATCTATCATTTGACACTCAAGGCATTAGAGCAAATGCTCTCTTATCAAACATTTTATCAATACGATTTCCTCAATGTAATCATAGTATTTTTTAGAAAACCTTCCTGATGGCATCATGACCATCTTTCGTCTGACATGTGGACGCATCTTTGGGGCTCAAATATTTCTAAAAAGCCACCAAATGAAAAACAAAGCTACCAAGGCCCATGGCTCATGAAGCCACCAAATGACAAACAAAGCTACCAAGGCCCACGGCTCATGAAGCCACCAAATGACCAACAAAGCTACCAAGGCCCACGGCTCATGAAGCCAAAGCCACCAAATGACCAACAAAGCTACCAAGGCCCACGGCTCATGAAGCCACCAAATGACCAACAAAGCTACCAAGGCCCACGGCTCGTGCTATGAGACTTGACCTAGTCGATCACGACAGACAAAACAACCACAAAAAACATTTTTCCCATCTCACCACTTTCTATCAAATACTGTCAAAAACAGTTAGACCTTCTGTAGCTCTTATGAGCTCTTTAACAGAGTTTACGTGGCCGGGGAGGGGGGATAATAGGCTCCGGAAATATTTTAAAAATCTGTGACGTTATATCTAAGACTAGATAAAGGGATTAAAATTAATTTTTTTATAGCACCATTAGCTTAGCTTTTTCTATATGTACCTTATTATCTGTCTTGATTAAACTTTATTAAGAGATACTATTTTATTTCTTTTGCAGCTTTTGTGCAGCTAACATTTAAGGTAAAAAAATAACTAAGGTCCCAGAGCGCAATGTACAAATTCTAGTCAGAGCATCATCTTAGTGACGCATGAACAGTACAAGTACATTAGCCGTTTCTCCTCATATTAGCAACGCATTTCCGAAATGATATCCGCTAACAATGGGAATGACATTACCTCTTCAACACGACCACCAGGCAACTGATGATATCCGCTAACAATGGGAATGGCATTACCTCTCTAACACGACCACCAGGCAACTGATGATATCCGCTAACAATGGGAATGACATTACCTCTTCAACACGACCACCAGGCAACTGATTTCACGCGTTCCTGCAAGCAGGAGAATCTAATATTTTAACAAGTAAACTTATCTTTCTTTGCAGCATAAATGTAAGTGCATTTAATACATATGTATTTTCGCACATGAGCTCTATCACACAAAACTTTGAGCCGGTTACATAATATACGGGGTTTACATTTCACTATTAATTGCGACCTAGTTAACAGCTCTGTAAACAAAGGCGTGAGAAATAAATGTAATGGATTCGAACAATTTGAAATTTGGAATGAAATAGCGTTGAATGCGTGTTTTTTTTTAAATTGTTTTTTAGTGGAGTTTTTTCCCCTCCCTTAGAAAGCGAAGTATTTATAAGTTCATTTTTATGAAAATACAGATATTTTTAATGAGAGTAGATGGTTGCTGGAGCTCTGAGGAGGAAACGTACATTTCGTACAGGAGTACAACGAGATAGAAGTAACAACAGTCTCACCATGCGTGCCTTCTGGAAACGATTCATCGTTGATATCTCTTTGTTTCTGATGCTCACAGCTAATGACAAAAGCGGTTAGGTTATTAGTTGTTTTTTTTAGTTTGTTTAAATTAATGTCAAGATTAAAGTGTATATATTTTAAGCTTAACTTGTCAGAAACCCGATTTATTAATACAAAGATTTTTTTCTCGATGTTTACTCCATAGTTAGGTGGGTTTTTTTTTAAAAAAATTAATAATTTCTCCGTACGTTTTAATGCTCACACTGTGTGCCAACTTGGATATTGTTTGTGTTAAATCTTATGATTTTTAAATTTTAATATTTATATTATGTACAGGTTCTGTAACCCGTTCGTTCATAAGCCGAATCAACTCTTTTTGGAAGAGAATAATGTAGAAAGAGTGTAGCCTGCTCATAAGCCGACCCCAAGAGTGACCAGTATTTTTTTTGTTTTTTGGTAGACAGTGGTGAAAGCGTGAACATTCAAATTCGTTGTTAAAAACAAAATTTGGAAAGCAGTTAATTAAAACATTTACACAAATAAATAAAATGAATAACTAAGGTAAGTGCAGATGTTTAATAATATTTTATAGCTTCTGGTAGAGCAGGAACATTTTCTAGGATGTAGACTAAACTGGTAATAAAAACTCCAATGAGTATTTAAATGCAATTTCCGACAAAGAATTAACGATATTTTTCAAGGGAAATCATTCCCATTACATTAACGTAGTGGCTATTCAGACCTGGGTCCCAATAGCCTACGACCGCTATTGGGACCCGCTAGGCTTATTAAACGATAATTTTATAAAGTTTACTTTATAAATTTTAAAAGACCAATAGTGTTCGAGTCTTCCTGGTCTCATCGTTAGTGCGATGGACATCTGATAATTAAGTCTGAGGTTCGGTTTTCGTATGAGGAAGCAATTTTATTTTTTTTTTTGTTTGTTTGTTGTTTTTTTTTTTTTTTTTTTTTTTTTTTTTTGTTGTTTTTTTTTTGTATTTTTGTTTGTTAAATGAATTAATTTTTAATATTTTGTTCATGATTTAGGTTTAGGGATAGGTTTTAGGGTGTGGGTTAGGTTTAGTGATAGTGATAGGTTTTAGGCTTAGGGTGTGGGTTAGGTTTAGTGATAGGCTGATAGGTTTTAGCGGGTGTAGATTCGGTTTAGTGATAGGTTTTAGGGTGTGTGTTAGGTTTAGTGATAGGTTTTAGTGTGTGGGTTAGGTTTAGCGATGAAATTAACAACATAATTTTAATTACTAGCCATACTAATACTAGTACATTGTACTACACTGTCACCAGCGCTGGCTCCGAATACACTTTTATATAACAGAACCCGCCCGGGTCCGTATATCAATCATACGCTAAACGGACCCAGGTCCGAATATCCGCAGCCTTGCATTAAAAGTCATTTCCAATCAGTATTTCCGAGTGTAAACAGAAATGACGTCATATCATGCACGCTACATCACACAGATAATGTGTCAACATAGTGCGCACCGCGCACCAATCTAATATTAGCATTCACAAAGCGGGAATACCCAATTAACTATCATTTTAGATTACATTAAAAGTCATTTCAAATCAATAATTATGAAAGTAAACAAAACAATTGCTATCTACAAATTGCTTCTAAAATTACGGGTGTCGAACGGAAGGAGATTTTTCACACATTACTTCTTCAACATTATTCTAAATATTATTAGCTCTCGTTTAGCGTTTGCTTCAATCCGATAGCTGTTATGGCTGCCGATAAATTGACAAAATACTCATATTTTTATCGGGGTTTTATAAAAGAAATTATTTTCCAGGAAATCCAGTAAACCTTTTCGGAATTTTTTTTTTTGGCCCTTACACATCTATGGGACCTCCTTAACTTATTTGAAAAAGACCCGAACCCTCTATCTGGTATGGTTCAAGAGGAATTGCAGGACAAAGCTCGAACAGACATTTTTAATAATAAACGCAAATTTTTACAAAGGGAAATTGCGTTAAAAATTGATGATCTACAATAACAACACCGATGTTCAGTGTACATGAAGAAATCACCTTTACACGCTAATAAGCTGACACCCCAACATTTTCCTCTAGATATTCTCCAAAAAAGGTCGGCTTTAGAACAAGTCTATACGGTAATTCCAAAACCCATTCTAATTCCTTTTTTTTTAAAATAAATAACTGTATCTTTATTTGGTGTTGTTACATTTGTAATCATTGCATTTCATAGCATCCCAAAGACAACTTGTGAAGATTGGTGGAAATTTTTTACGGTCGAAATCGGATAACTGTGTGATCGGATAGTAAGCTTTTAAAGATGCATAATTCAGTTTTTCTTAACATTTTGTCAAAAGCTATTGTGTATAATGCTTAGGAGCATAATAGACAATAACTGTATAACGAAATATTGTATAAATGTGAAGGGTTAATTGCATTAATTTTCATTGGTTTTCATTAACCAATGTTTATTTTTCTTTGATGTTTAAATTAGGGATGTGGAAATCAACAATTAATTAATCGATTAGAAGATAACAATTTTAACCGATTAAAATTAATGTGAGTAATTACATTTCTATTAATATATTTTTAAAAATATGTATTATATTTCTCTCCAATTATTAATAATTTATATTTTTTGCTACTTACATAAGTTTCCCTCGTATTATTATTATTATATATTTAGACGAGCATGCGTAATCAAAAAGGTTTTTCTTCTTCATTTCTAGCATAACAGAACAAATTTGCTGCGTTAGGTCACACAATTTGAGATCCACTAAGATCCATGATATAACCGCAACTTAACTGATTTCATGAAAAAAAAATAGCGACTTAACAGGATCTAGATATATTTAATCGTAATTAATTGATTAACTGATTAATTTTTTCCCCGATTAATCGAACACATTTTTAAAAAATCATTATCAGCCCTATTTTAAATACATCTTTTCTGGAAAGTAAATTAGGAATGAATAATACACAAAATCATTTCCATATATATTTTTTCGAATAGGGCCTCAAAATGTTAGTGTGATAAGTTTGGTCTGTATTCATCCGTACATGAATCCTGTTGCAATTCTTTCATTAAAACCTACCTTGCTTATATGAAGAACAAATCCACACTTTCTGCAATAGGCCCCGAATGAGTTGATGTAATGACTTAAAATAAATTATTTCAATTGTTTGTTTACCCAGTTTCTTAACTATTTGTCTGTACACTATATATATGATCGTGCCGAATTTCAGCCATCTGTCTACAACAGGGGTCGGCGAACTTTTTTGCCTGTTACCCCAAAAAGAGAAAATTGTAAGTTGCCGTTACTCCCGAAGGCACGAGGTCCTGCCCACACCACTAGGCTTTTCGGTAAAGGGCCTAAGGATAAGCCAAAGCAGAAATCACATCTGCTGAGTCTTAAATGCTTGACAAATGTTTAAATATGACCCGAAAAAGGAATTTGCGTATGGTGCAATTATAAATGTTAAAAATCAAATATACATTAATCTCATGATGTCATGAATTATTACCTCCAGTTCAGACTCCGAATGTTTCACAACCAGAGCTTAACAATGGATTATACAGTGTTAACTTCAATGTAGGGATTCTTCTCTCTTGCAAAAGCTGAAAAACAACTTATACGACACAACATAGCTGGAGCTCAATCAACAGACACAGTAATATAGTTGTTCTATTTTAAATTAAGTTTTTCAAAGTGTTATTTAACTTAATGGAATGCATCAATTCCTTGGCATCAGTGTTCGAGCGGAACATAAGTCATCATTTCCTCCTCAATTTTTAAAACCTTTGAATCGAATATTGACCATAAGATTCGATTTACTACTGACTTTAGTGGTCCCATCAAGCTGTATAGCAAAGAATTTACTCGCAGTTATAGAAGAAAGTACTTGTTCCCGGACATTTTTGGTCAACGTAGAAATTCTGTCTGTGACAAAATTTTGCCTACAAAGGTACCGAATTTACTTTCATAGCTTCTTTCTGACCAAGCAAAATCTCTGCCGTTTTCAAAACTGCTGGTTCAACCAATACCTCAGCGATGGTCTGTGGTTTAACCAATTCCTCACCTATAGTCCGTGGTTTAACCAATGCCTCATCGATGGCCTGGTTTAACCAATTCTTTACCGATAGTCTGGTTTAACCAATACCTCACCGATAGTCTGGTTTAACCAATACATCACCGATAGTCTGGTTTTAACCAATACCTCACCGATAGTCTGCATGGTTTAACCAATACCTCACCGATAGTCTGGTTTCATCTGTACCTCCTTGATAGTCTGTTTTAGCCCAATACCACAACGATAGTCTGGCTTAACCAATACCTCACCGATAGAATGTGGATTCTTAATTCGAGCATTTAACCAGGCAACTTCAAAAGAAACTTTTGCAGCTGAGCGTTGATCGATGCTACTGCTTAAGTTGCTTTCCAGTCTTTGTCTTTTTGCAGACTTTTCCAAGTTGACAAAGTATTCCCAGTGCTTAGTACCGGTGTAATTCGTTCAGGTGTTTCTGTAATTTACTCTTTTTGAGAGATTCTTGAGTAAATACTTTCAAACAGAGAAGACACTGTGGTTTGATTATTCCTTTGTATTCTACTTGGATAAATCCAAACGTGAGGAAATCCTCCTGATATCTTATTTTTCTACTACATGATGCCTTCTGTAAAGTTGTTTTATTTATAATTAGAATAATAATTAAACTATTAAGTTTTATTGCAATTTTTCAATCTTTCGGTGTTTTTCAAAATTAATAAGCAGTCCGGGAGTGACCTTTGTTGTGCCACAGGTTGATCAAAAATATCATATCTTGGGGTTTTTAAAACTAATTTAGGTTGTATGATATATAATGTATTTGCTATATCGAAACTAGATTTATATATAAACCGAAAACGGAAATAATTGTTAAACTCGGATTACACCGAAATGGCGATTTCTGCTGTTAATCATTTATCATATATATTACAGACGCTCCTTCTGAACAGAAGATTATTGCGTCCTACGTATATCTATAGTTTGTGTTTAGTCCTGTATTCTTATTAGAGTTTTAAATGATGATAAAGTGTTGGCTTTCCTGGTTTCTTCAGGCAACCCATTCCAAGCCCGAATACCGGACGGAAAGAAAGAAAACTTATATGTGTTTGTTCTTGCATACGGGATAAGAAAGGTGTTTTTATCCTTATGTCTATCTGAGGGTTGTATTAATATATCTTTGCGTTGTATTTCCAAATTGGATTTAATTGCTTTATGCATAACCACTAATTTACTCTTGGTTCTTCTATCCTCCAGTGTTTCAAGGTTTTTGACGGACTAATATATTGTTTATTATTAATACATCGTGTTTTTTATAAATGTACGTAGATAGGAAGGATTTTGATCACAATTAAAAGTTTTTAAGAAATATAAGATAAAAATCTTACAGATTTTAACGGATTTTAAATGTCCCCAATTGGTCTCCGTTACCCCCAAAAATTCCCTCGTTACCCCAATGGGGTAATTTACTCTTGTTTGCCGACCACTGGTCTACACGTTCGATACAAGTGTTGAATGAGTAATAAAGTTTGTTTGAGTTTTGTCATTTATTTGTTGATTAATTTTGAGGAGCCTATTAATGATCATATTTATGTGCATTAGAAAAACTTGTTTCCAGTTTTAAAAGATTCGACACTTTATTTATTTTTTTTTTTTGAATTGGCAATAATAATAAGTCATTACAATGCTCAAAAATTAAATCTTTAAGAAAAATATGATTTTTTTTATATCGACAGCTACTCCATACAAAAATAACGATACCAGAAACATTTCATCTGATGGAGAACCTACAGCAAACGGTCTGGTAGATAATCTAAAAGGGGATGTGAACAAGTCGTCGTGTTTCTATCCGGCTATAACAGAAAAAAATCCCCTAAACTGGGAATTTAACGAGGGATTGGGGCCATCTGAAAAATGCAACCAATACAGATCCTGCTCACAACGATGTGGCCAAGCGGGTACGAAACTGATATGTCACTGTGACCACGTGTGCTGGCTGTACGGCGATTGTTGCGAGGACTTCTACAGCGAGTGTCTCTCGACTTCAATCAACGAAAGCGACGATGCATTGCTGGAGGCGACCTTGTCCAAATATACGACGAACTACAGTCAATTGATCAAATTTATGGCAGTTAAGAAATGGACGGTGTTATCATCGTGCGTCGGGACCGGGTTTTTAAAAATTGTAATGGTAACACAATGTGGGCGAGACGAAGAAACCCTGAAGAACTTTGCGAAAATATATGAGAAAATAAACGTGCTGGAGTCCAATGATCTCCGGTATTTTAGAGGAACATCGATGGAGGATATTACTCTCAGATGCGAAGAGCCAAGTAAGGATCATTACTATACTACCGAAAAACACCCGTTGCTGTACACTCAAATGATATACATGGAAATCGGTTTAAAGATTTACTTTTTCAATGTCTATTGTGGCATTTGTAACGGAATCGATCCTTTCTCGATGACGTCAATTGGTGCGTTTTTTAACTGCGGGGACAGCATTAAAGATTTTACCATAGAATCTCAAATACATATGCAAGAAGTTATCAATAACAACAAGTGTCGAAACGTTTACTTCATTGGTGAATACGAGGAAGACACGCGAATCTGCGTTGCTGGCTGGGTGAAACCTTTTACTTCATTGACAAGCAGAGATCTTTCTTGTAACAATAGGTCTTCAAAGGAAGACTTTTTGTCAAGTGTGATGTGCCGCAGATACTACAGGGCATTCAGCCTCAACAGCGTCAATCCTGAAACTAAGTTGTATAGACTCGAAGCCTTGTTTTGGAATAAACACTGCTTCGATTCTGTCATGCGCAGTGCTCTCCTGGAACCAGAGCGTTCTCCGTGTTTGAGCTGGTTCTTTTCATGCTCTTTGAATTTAGCTGATCTGTTTAAAACCTTGACGAGTTTTCGTGTACTCTTTGACTTTAGAAAACGGATGTTTCAATTTAACATACAGTTAAATCAATTTGAACGAAGAGAAACCATTTTCCCAGAGATTTTGGTTTTGAAAAATAAAGATATGATTAAGTTCAGTAATGAGGGCGTTGAACTATCATTGGGATGTTACCAGCAAGTTCATTGCAAAGGCAGGGACGTTAACAGCTCTTTGTGTGACTTCCGTCGTATTCTTAATTCTTCAAGTGTTCTAAGTATGAGATCCTACAACTTTTCAATGCCGGAAATCTTTGCTATTGATATGCACTTCAAATATGTCAATGCATCAATGCAATCTATGAAAGACATCTTATATGAAAATCAATTTCCTAAGCACCCCCAATATTTAGATAAAAAAGACTTATATCTGCGTAAGGTAAATTTCTCTTACGAAAACAATTATTTACATCAAGAAAATATTTTGAGCTACTTTAATAACGAAACGTTGGGGTTTTATAGTTATTTATTGGAGTTCACGACGAGAGAGTTTGATCATCTCAAACTTAATGTAACAAAGAGTGTGCTGTGTTTCAATGATGATGTTGTTCGTTGTTTAATCACCGGTGACGGTACACGGAAAATAAAGGTGTTAAAAATTGACGCAGCCGGTGATTATGAGAAAGAATCCGCGTGCTTACAAACAGATCAAAAGTCTGGAGAAACGATGACAAAGACATTGAATACATTTGAAAACATTTTTATCGATCCAACGTGTGCAAGCATGGACAGTCAGTCGATTTTAAAGAGAGACGTAGAAAAAACTAATCAAAACGGGACTAATTATAACCATACAGGTCGAAAAACGAAAGACCTTCTTGACAAGAACTTTCTTTGCTTTTCTCTATTATTCACTTTCGAGAAGTCTATCGTTTTTAACAATTTGGAGAAAATAGTTAAAAATATGTCGACAACTTTAACTTCAGATTTAATTAATGAGCGATTTTTACTCAAACGAGTAGAATTAACGAATAGTGAGAAAAATTTTCCATACTCTAAATACGATAGCCAAATTCATTTTCAATGCAGACTTGACCGGAAACTGGAAAACTACATCTTTCAAGCTGACAGATGCCCCATTGATCTTGGCGCCTTATATCTGGATAAATACGAACTACCCAGCAGCGGACGACTTTTTTTCAAAGCTGATTACAATACGTTCATGAACAGTATCCCAGAAACGAAACTGCAACGCCTTGCCTTGCCTTTTTGTGTTCAAAATTTAACCTTCGATCCATGCCCCCATGCTAATTACATTCGGCTCAAGTGGAATGAGTTTTTCATCTTTAGAGGTGAACTCATCCTGCCTAATGTAGATGAGTGTAAAATGGAGGATGGAGTCACGTTTATAAAGAAACAGTTTGATCTCTTCACTTTCCATGATAATTTAAGTCACATAATATTAAGTGTTGAACAAAGTCTTGGAAACGATAAATTTAGAATCTTTTCCAAACAATCTTACATCTTGACGACGCAAGGAGCTTTCATTTGTTCCATTCACGTCTCAGGACACTTGGACGATCTTGTTCCTGCAACTAACATCCTTGTTCCAAGCTCAGACATAGAGGGTTATTGTACCCTAGTTTCTTCTGTCGTATCTATTGTCTCCTTGCTTCTTGTTTTTCTTGTCTACGGTCTTCTTCCAGAATTAAGAAGCAATGTTCCCGGGAAAATAGTTTTGTCAATGTCTACATCTATATTAGTTGCTCATATTCTCTTCTTATTTAGCAATGTTCCAAAAGGTTTAGCGTGTGAAATATTTGCGAGTTTCCATCACGCAGCTTGGATGTCGTCATTTGTTTGGTTGGCGTTTATGTCAGTCCATTTGGCGTATACTCTCTACTACAAACCAATTGAATCGACTGGTAGAAAATTCTTTTATTCCACGTCAGCTGTGTGTTGGTGTTTTCCCATACTTGTTGCTGGTGTATGTTTCTTACTGGATAAGCTAGACTACGTCACTATCGAATATGGAAAGTACACTGATTGTTGGATTGGTAATCACAAAGCAGCTTTGATTGTATTTGGAATTCCAGTTGTTTTATGTCTTTTCTTATCACTGTTCAGTTTAGTTGTTATTATTTCCCTCATTCGAAAGAGTGTAGCTTTCCGCCAATTGAGTTCAACTGAATACAGTGGTGGATCTCGACACTTTCTCCTATGTCTAAATCTAACACTTCTTATGGCCCTCAGATGTGTGTGTTACTTCATTGCTTTGTTTACTGAAGTTTCCTCCCTTTGGATCGTCTATGTCTTTGCTCATGGCTGCCAAGGTTTGTTTGTTTTTTTGTGTTTTGTGGCACGGAAGAGCATAGTTTTGAAATTGGTTTTTAAGTTGCGCGGTTTAAATCGAGAGAATTGATCGTAAAAAATTCCTGGAAAGTAATGTTTTCTTTAACAAAACTAATGATTTTAAATATTTTTAAGAAACTAAAAAAAAACTTTAAAAAATATTTTAGTACTTCCATGGGATGATGAAGGATGTAATTCTCTCCATAAGATGAGGAAACACGTATCGATTGTGCGTTTTTTAAAATTAATATTTTATTTTACAACGTCTTACTGATAAGGGCACACAAAAGCTTAATGCAGAATCCATCACAGAAAATTGAGGGATATATTTAAGGATACTGCTACTAAGCTACACTGTATTCGCAAGAGCTAAACTAGAAACAGCTGGAGCATTGGATAAGTGGTAAAGCGTCCGCCGCCCCCTCCACCACCACCCCCCCCCGGATGATTTTTTTAAAAAAATAAAATTTAAAATGCGAGCTAGTGGCAGTCAGAAAAACTTTGACAGATACTTCAAAATAACTGGAATGAAAGAAAAAAAGAAAGACAAAAAAAAAACACATTGTGTCTTCGTTGTTTTGTGTGCGTGTTTCTTTTGTTTATATTTTTATCTTTACCCAATTATTCTTTGGACAGTCAAACGGTAGTACTGCAAATATGAGTAAGTTTAACTGAGTCCAGACTATCCTTCGTGAGAAATCCAGTATTGCTCATTATGTACCGTCCACAACTCTGTACCTTAATATGGTTGGGAAAAGTGAAGCAGATTTTCCTGCTGCAGTCAGATTTGTTTTGTCCTCTTCAAAATCTTTGTACCTGGCTTATTGAGTCTACTCATCGTTGACAGGCACTTTAAAAACACAGAAAATTGATACCTGTTAACAAAGCATTCTGTGAAACAAGATGGTCATCCCGACATGAAGCTGTAAGGTCTTTTAATAAGTCATACCATGAGAATATTGCAGCACTGAAAGAATTAGCTACGCACGAAAATCAGCCAAATTACTGTTGACGTGAAGCAGGAGGATTTCGGAAGAAACCTGAACAAGTGAAAGTAGTTATTTTGTTTGAAATTCGGGAAACAATAATAGACAGATACAGATGTATCTTTTCAAGTACCAAAAATATCTTTGAATTCAGTCATGCATTTGAAGTCTCTCATTGATTTTGTCAAAAGACAACATTATTAATTTGATTTCTATAAAGACAAAAGACAGGACAAGTTTGTGGAAAAAAAGAGAATAACAGTCTTGAATACTATCAAAAAGAGAAAGTGTCATTTTGATAAAGGGGCATCACCAAAACGGTATTTCTGATAATCATTGATAAACTTTCTTGAGCCCTACAACATCGGTTAAGCGCATTAAAAGGACATCCATGAGAAATTTGACTTTCTTAAAAACCTATTGTAGCTCAGTAATGACGCCATCCGATGGGCAGCAGCCAAGTTGATGAAAGAATATTCAAGTGATTTTGAAGACTGCTTACCTTCAGAATTAGTTCAATTTTCAGAACTCATTAAAAAAACATTACATTTTTTAAAACCCTTTAAAAACAAGTTTTTTTTTTACTCTAAATCCTTTATATACGAGACATAACTATAAGGATTAATATATATAATTCTCAATCAATGTTTTGTCACGGCACGTCTGTCTGTCATGTCTGTCTGTCCTGTCCGTCACGCTACTATTTTTAGATAGCTGCGCACCAAAAATACTCAATAATTAGATCTATATATAATTTGCAATTTATATCCCGATGACGCTACTATATTTAGAAACCAGCCGGTCACCAAAAATGATTAAAATTGTTACTGGAAATAAATGAATGAAAGAAAAATTAATAAAATAAATTAGATTTATGACGTCATTAAACTAAAATTTCATAAAATGCCCATGAGTTAGGTTTTTAATTTAAAAAAATATAGCAGTATTTTAAAGAGATATAGTAGTTCAATTTAATGTCAATGAATTTAAATTTCATTATTTTTAAGTAAAAACTATAATTATTTTTGTATATTATTTTTCTTATAAAAACTACTTATTTTAAATTTTTGCTAAAAAATTTTTTACCGATTAATTGTGAAATTTATCGTTAATTTCCGTAGCCCCAATTTTAATAGCCTACATAAATGGAAAGGATGCGGAGCTGAAAATAATGAAAGCGTTAATTTAGATTCCTAAAACGTGTACATTGAATTGTATATTCGATTAACTGTTGATACTTTAATATTTTCTTTTATCATGTGATAAGTTTTACTTCAAAGGATTCATGGCAAATAAACAGTTCTTTGTTATTCATATTCATGAATAGTTACATTTTTTTTTCAGTGCCCTATAGCTTTTTAATATGGGCTATCATGTTTGTGTATACGAATTTTCGTTAAGATCCCTTCATATGCACAGTGGCTAACGCATAAAATTATTTGTATAGGCCTATTGCTCATATTAGCAAAAAAAATATTTATTATGGCCCCATTCATTGAAAAATGTAAAGTTGGAAACGCTTTCATTTTAATCTGCATAATATAGGATATATTTGTCATTTTTTCTCGAGATCATTAATAATCGAATGGGGAATAAAAATTTATAGGTTTTAAAAAAAGCATTTAGTGCCCCTGGCTGCGAAGAAATGATCAGTAAGAGTTCAGAGCTCTGTAGTATTTTATTATTGGCTGTATAAATTGTATATTGTGTCGGGGATTTAGGGCGGTTAGGGCGCTGCGTATGTTTGGCCTTTGATGTGCCGCGGGACTACCGGGCGAGTCCAGGTGGCCAGAGCCGCTGGACTAACGGGCGAGTCCAGACGGCCAGAGGTGCGAACTTGGGAATCAAAGGACGAACGAGGCTTTGTAGACGGGAGCTGATCACGGGCAAATAATCTAGCCCAGGTGTCAAGTATGGCAGACCGAAATACTCGGCCGTAAGGTAGATGAAAGGAGCCGACAATTGAGAGTGGGTCAGAGCAGAGGAAGGGGGGATTACTGACCATGACGGGGTACACCCACCTACCCCCGTCTTACCTAGGGGTGGTACAAGATGATTGACAGTTGACCGTCGGACAGGAAAGTCTGGGGGTGGAGCCTGGAATGGACTAACGCTCGGACTGAGACTGACTGACGCACACACGGATAGAGAGACGCGCAGGGAGAGAAGCAGTTAGAAAGTAGGAGGCAGAGGTAGATAGAGGCATGTGTTAGAGAGATGTACGAATAATGAATGTACAGAAGTTAAGTGATTAAAAGTAATGAAGTGTACATTCTGCCTTGGTGTTCAGTGTTTTAAGAATAAGTAACCAAGTGTGTGAAGAGCAGAATAACAGTGAGAGTAGATAAGGATAGATAATCATAGAACAACCAACGGATCTTCACAATATTATCTTTGATTAAGATCCATCCATTTACACAGTAGGTAACTCTTAAACTATTTGTATAGTTCATGTAAGCAAAAATTGACACTATGGGCATACGGCGCCCCATGAGTGTTAAATATAGAACACAATGCTGCCAGTAATCATCCAGGGAGCGTACTAAACTATCTCCAAAGGTTTCAAGACGATCGGATTCATGGTTTATAAAGGACATGCACACACACTTACACTCACACACACACAAACACACACACACACACACACACACACACACAGAGAGATAGACATACTTTAATTTTTATATATCTAGATATATGATGAAATTAAAAGTTCCGTAGCCCACTTAGTGCAAGATGTAAATTTTAAAACATTTGTTCTTTTCCTTTTGGATCATATTTAATGTATAATCGATATTTGTCGAGACAGTAACACGTATTGTATTTTAATATGGGCTATAAAGTATGTATGTATTAAGTTTGGAAAAGATTCATTCATTTTCCATGTAGCAAACGCATAAACTAATTTGTATATAACAAATATAAATGGAAAAAATTGGGGCCGCCGTCCACCATGAATGTCAATTTTCAAATGTCTTTTTCACACAAACCATTCCGTAAGAGCAACCAACAATTTCCTAAAGTTTCATCGTGATCGGATAAATTTTTTATTCAGCTTTAATGGGCAAATATTCATACATACATTGATTTCTATCAATTTGAATTTATATATACATAAGCAAAACATGACATTAAGGGTACCCTGGCCCAGAAGTGCAAGATGTCAATTTTAAAACATTTCTTCATTTCAATTATGATAATATTTAATATATTAGCTATATTTGTTGACACCATGTCATATAATGAGAAATAAAATAAACGTTTACGAAAAGAGAATCCGAGGAGATGAAGATTAAAGATTCAATTTCCCAAAGTATTTTAAAAAGGGCTATCAAGGTCATTATACACCACGTTTGGTTAAGATCTAAACAATTAGTATACACCTCATTTAGGCAAAAACAATATTAAGCGCTCCCAGGCCCAATTGGCACAGGAGATTAACTTTAAAATACATGTTTATTTCAATCGAAATCATGATATATATATTTCTTTCAATATCTTTCAAGTTTGTTTAAAATCATAATGGAAATAAAGTGTTAAACGCTTACGAAAATAAACATTTTGGGGGCCCCGCCCCAAAGGAATGGACATTAGGGCTTGAACGCAGTGTGGTATTTTAATATGGGTTATAAAATATATATGTACTTAAGTTTGGTCAAGATCCGTTCATTTTCCAAGAACCTAAAACTTAAACTAATTCGAATATAGCTCATTTATTAAAATTAAAAAAAACATTAAAGGTTTCCGGTCCCCCATGAGTGTCAATTTTCAAAAGGTTTTTTCTCACGAACTATCCCGGAAGCTTATTACATTTTAATCGTGATCGGATGAATGGTTTAGTGAGCTATAAAGGACAAACATACAAACATACATTAATTTTTATATTTTGTATATTAATTTTTTTTCTGATGATCATTATTCAAAATAAAGAGATTGAATCTGAAATATATTTATTTTTGAAACTTCCGCCCCTAAAGAATGGACATTAGGGGTTGAACGCATTATGGTATTTTAATATGGGTTATAAAATATATATATACTAAGTTTGGTCAAGATCCGTTCATTTTCCAAACTAATTTGAATATAGCTCATATAAGAAAAAAAACATTAAGTGTTTCG
>MUZC01004537.1:662728-674639 GCA_002072015.1 Radix auricularia | reverse complement strand
CCCCCCCCCCCCCCCCATGAGTGATAATTTTCAAAAGGTTTTTCACACAAACTATCCCCGAAGCTACTACATTTTAATCGTGATCGGATGAATGGTTTAGTGAGCTATAAAGGACAAACATTAATTTTTATATTATATATATTGATTTTTTTTAATGAACATTTGTTCAAAATTAAGAGATTGAAGCTGAAATATACTGATTTTTAAAACTTCCGACATTTATGACGGGTGATACCCTAGTGTTCATTATAGAATCTAATACGCAGGGCAAAACAATCAGAAAATACAAAATTCTAGTTAGACTATGTCTCGTAAAACATGCTTAATATATTTTTTAAAAAGTATTGTGAATATAATGCGCACCTTATTGATCGACAGGACAGGATTTTGAACATAATACGCACCACAACACTCTATCTCAAAAATGACACCACACGTTTATATAAAGGATTTAAAAAATCATTTTAAGCCTGGTACCTATTGGAATTCAGGATGTGTTAGCGCATTTTCGTATTATGTATCAGTACTTATGTTAGATATCAGAATTATGTAGTTACCAGTAATTGTGTTTAGATTTTAGACATATTTTTATGAATTTTCTTGTGTTATGAATATACCTGACATTTTTTTTATTTAAAAGTCATTTCTTTACATTTAAAAAAAAAATTATTTTCTCTTTAATCCAACTACAAGTCACCACAAATGATGACGTAAAACTCTCTAAACTTTTACACATATTCTAATGACGTCAACTAAAAAAAAAAAAAAATTCTTTTGCACCCTTTCGCACCACTCTTCAATGCTTGAAGGATTATGCATTCGACTTCCGGCAATGGCGGCCGTTCCCTGCGCTAGTGTTACCTCTCGATTCGAAATATATTTTGGTAGTTTTAACGGGGTTTTTTAACGGATCGAGTAACTGAGTGTTGATGCACAAATGGCAGGTCAGGGCATACAAAAAACATATATACATCATGGGTCTAGGACTTAGTGATGCTGTGATCAAGGGTGATGACGGACGGACAAAACGGGTGCAATAGCGATTTCGACATCTCGAAAATGCGCTCAAAACACGGTATAACGCGTAAAAATAATCTTTATGGGGGCGCGTTCGTAACCACGAAACAGCCTAAGTCGTGATAAGACCGTCTTAACCAGAGGACTACCTGTATATAAATATGAACAACTATTCTTGCACGCCTTGAATTAATATAAATAAAATAAAATGTTAACTCATAGATATTGAATTCATAATTTTATTCTTAAAAAGTAACAACAAAGAAAACCCATCTTTTGATTTTTTGGGGAGAAAAATCGTACCCCCATCCCACTGTGATGGAGGGAGTAGTGAGGTTGGATTCGTCCATGCTGTCGGTGTATTTCAAAGTACAAAAGGATTGATATCTTTAAAACATGTACATCCTTTTGAAAGATCTATTTGATGCAAATATTTTCTTCTTTTCCGTTTCCTTTTTTTTTAATGTAGTTTGTGTTGGGACTGTTTAATTATTGCAAGTTAACTGATATTTTTTAATTAAAAGTTTTCGCGATTAACGTACTTCGTTGTATTGCACAATTCCTTTCTAATTGAAAGAAATGTGTCTTCTTTTTTCTGACATAAAAATCTATCACAATAAAACTTTTGACTTTGGTATCACCCCCTGATGGTGTCACCCTGGGCGGCCGCCCCCCCCCCCCTTCACGATGCCACTTACAAGGCCACTACTTTCACTGCTCGAAAAGCATTCAGTTAAAAGCCAATCATTTGCAGATGATACTCAACTTTACACTCACAATGATCCCTCTGATATTGACTTCACTGTCCAATTGATACAGGAGTGCATTGGTGAGGTAAAGTCTTGAATGACTTTGAGCGAGCTCAAACTGAATGATAATAAAACAGAAGCACTACTATTCTGTAACAATAAATCACGCAGTGATTTGTCTCTTCCGAATTCTATTCAGGTGGCTAGTTCTGATATACTGATGAAAACATCGACTAGGAATCTTTGCTACATTATTTCTGACAACAAATACATCATCACTCACATCTGTCGCTCTGTCTACATACACTACCATTCGTCAGATCAGTTCAATCCGTCATTACTTAACAGATAGCGCAACAAAAACTCTAGTCTGTGCTCTTGTTCTTGCTCGTATTGATCCCTGCAATTCTCTTCTGTCGGGTGTGCCAAAACAATGCATTGAAAAACTACAGAGTTCAAAATTCAGATGCCAGATTAGTTCTAAAGGCAAAAAAAAAACAACATGACCATGTTACTCCGCTATTTTACTCACTTCATTGGCTATCCATACAAACTAGCCGTTCTGTGTCACAACTTCTTTTTTGACTCATGCCCTTCCTATCTAACTAAACTTTTGTCGGTCTACTCACCTAGTCGTCATCTACGCTCTTCTGCAGACACACGCATTCTCTGTGTTCTTCAGACATGAACTAAAACATTTGGCGAAAGGTCCTTCTCTTTTTGTGCAGCCAAACAATGGAATTCACTACCATTACACATCTGTATTTTTTCAACCACTAAGTCCTTCAAGATTGCACTTAAGACTCATCTTTTCAAAATGTATCTTCAAAACTAATAAAACAACATTTCCTTTTAAATTATTAACATTGGTGATGAATAGCGTATTGTCATTTATGTGAATGTTTATTTAATTAATATATGTCTGTTATTATATCCATGTAAAGCACTTCTTGTTGGGATACAGCGCTATATAAATTTTCAATTTATTATTATTATTATTAATTCCAAGATAATTTCTCATTTATTATATTTTTCATCTGTAGTTAGATTTTCTATGAATGTTGGTGTAAAATATTTAAGAACTTTAAAAAATCGCGATACTATTGTCCCTCATACCCACCTTTACATAGTATTCCTCTTTTTAAAGAAATAATTTTTTTGAACAAATTTTTTTAAAAAATAATATTATCCAAATTCTGTACTTTAATCCAAAAAAATTTTTTTTCAATCACCTGAATCCGACTCCCATATATTTTTATTCATGGAATTTGGCCCTCTTTGCAAAAAAAAATAAAAAAATTGATAACGTTCGATAGAGAGAACGGATGTCGCACTATTGTATATTTTTGCTCAGTTGGGCAGGACATAAATAAGACGTCGGTGTACATTTTTTCATCATAATTTTTGTCTCATCATTTTTACTCAGTTATATTTTCAAGACATTTATTTATTGTAAGTTATAAAGTGTGAAATGAAAAGAAATCTTCAATTCATAACTTGGCCATTATTTATTTGATTTTTGTAATTTCAAAAGATTTAATAAGACGTTTAAAATATATCTCGAAAATAACAATACAAAAGACAATCGTTTGATTTAACAATCTTTACAAGTCTCAAATGATGTCCTTTTTGTTTAAAGTCGGACCTCACTAAGTCCAACTCAAAGGGACCCAAAAAAAACTATTCGACTTTGGGGTTTTCGAGTTGGGGATAATGGGCGCAGAATGATCAAAGACAATGTTGATATAATAAAGGTGTGTGGGGGGCGGCCATGCAAGCGAAATTCCTTGACAAGAAATAATTACGGTGTCTGATGTTTCATTTGAAAAGAAGCCAAATTGACTTTGACATACCGACACCACTGAATAAGCTCCTCCCCCCCTCCACACACACACTTTACTACCTCCACTGTGGGGATGGTGGAGTAAGATTTTTCCTTTTAAATCACAGCATGCAACAAAGGGACGCGGATCAGTTACCTTTCTTCCAGCCCTTCATTTTTCTTGTTTTTGGAAATTTTTGGTCCCAAAATAGACGCCCTATTTTTAAGTCTACGGAAGTGTTCTGAAATGTATCCCCAGAGTAATAACCCTAAAACCTAGGATAATTCGACTAAGGGAGGTTTCAAGCCAAAAATTATTCGAGTTAAGAAGATTCTAAAACACATAAGTCTTGTGTAATTTTGCCTTTAAGTAACTTTAACTAGCAATTAAATCGATATGGAGGTTTTCGACTAAAGGAAGTTCGACTTAGCGAGGTTAAAACATTTTTGGACAACCCCCACCTTGCTTTAACTGGTGTCTTTTAAAACAGCTAGTCACTTTCGCAGCTGACAATCTTTTCGTTATCGTTACGCCTTCTATTGCGACCTCGAGTTCCTAAATGTTGCATTGTTGAAATGATAATGCCAAACTCTTGTAAGCCAAGGTCATGTTCAACAACTCAATGAATGTACGCGTGTTCAGTTCCTGCCGTATAACTACACAAAAAAAATTATTTAAAAAACCCGACACAAGTTTACAACCACTTTACCGAATGTTTAAAAACTCATACGCGAACTGACGACAATAATTAACAGATATAAAACATACAAGACAGTCAAAGTGAACCAAGGAACTGAATGAAGTTTTTCTCTGACATCAGTAGTCAGTGAAGTTGTAAATGTTTATAACTCACCCATTTGTGTTTTTTTTTTTTAAAGTAAAAAAAAACAAAAGATATGTAAATGAAACTCTATGTACTGAAATAGCGCGTTTTGTTGGTTCTATAGACTATTGACACACGTTTAATAAGAAAAGAGAATATTTGATCACACCTATGATCACCTTCACACAATGTAACACGATGCCTCGTAAAATATTCCGCAGTCGTTAAACAGTTTTCAGAATACTTTTGTAGGCCTCATACATCTACACGCAGACGATACATAAACTCAATAATACACATATAAAAAACCTGATATAACTACGCGCAAACAATGATTAACCTCTGTACCACACCAATAAACCGGTGCATCCATATTTTTCTTCAATTTGAGAAGCCTTCTGTATCCGCATTCTAGGGCGAGATGTGCTGACCTTTCGCCAACAAGTGATAGCAAGAAACCTGCACTAGACATGAATCAAAGTCACTGCGTCCTGTAGGGGAAAAATTATTATGAATAAGACAGACCCATTGAGGAATGTCGAGGCAACTTCAGTGCAGCAGCCCTCAAATTTGTTTTGGAATCGACTCAATGGACTTAAAACTGAAACACTAAGGGGCCGGTTCATTGGCTGTCGGATATTGCTGGGGATCAGAGAATCGTTAGAAGGTAATAAGAAAGAAATATTTTGCACACAATGTTAAGTCTGAGTGCGTGAAGGGGAATCTGTCTATCTATCTGTCTATCTATAATTCTCATCATGGTCCGACCATGCCGGACACGAAGTAGCAAGCTATCTGACCTCAGACCCCACCGACCAATCAGATAGCAAGAAAAGGTAGTAAACATTCAAAATTTCGTTTAATTGAAGTCAATTACAACAAGTAAACATGTATTTCGTAGTGTAATGGTTATAACATTCGCCTATCACGCGGTGGTCGCAGTTTCAATCCCCAGCAAAGACATTACTTATTAAATTTTAAAAAAAATTTTGTGTTTGTGCGCGTTCATTTCCCACTATCTTTTCGATCACCATAACAAGCACAAGACGAGTGGGAATAAGCTTGACGAATGACCTCTGTCAATTAGTTTATGGTTGGTTTATAGTTTGTTACCTGCTCGTAAGCCGACCTTAAAAATTAATAGGACAACGTAAACAAAATGGTCCACATTTTTTTAATACTATGAGCTAAATAGGTCATTACCATTGTTTACTTTTGTTTAGGTTAAAGAGCAATGGGATTTGAATAACAGTGAAGATGGATTGTATTTCCTACTACTATGTACTTCCTATCATTTTTTGTGCTCTTTGTTAGGCAAAAGTTATTGAAATTTTTTAAATTATTTTTTTGTGTTTATGTGTTTGCTTGTTTTTTGTTTTTTTGTTTTTTGTTTTTTTTGGTTTGTTTTTTGTTGTTTGTTTTTTTGTTTGTTGGTTTGTTTTTAAACAGTGGCGAAAGCAGGTACATTTGTTGTTGAAAACAAAATTTGTAAAGCATTTTATTTCAACATTCACTAAATAAAATAAAATGAACTAATAAAGTAATTGCAGATGTTTAATTATATATTTTAGCTTCTAGTATAGAAATCGAATTTTGTACAATGTAGACAATGACCTTGATGATCTACCATAACAACACCGTTATTCAATGGACATGCAGAAATCACCTATGACCCGCTCGTAAGCCGACCCCCCAACTTTTTCCCAAGATGTTGTCAAAAAGTCGGCTTTAGAACGTGTACATACTTAAACTAAACACTAAACAGTCACGCTTTATGTTGACTAGATGACTGTCAGTCGCTTTAACATGGCATTTTCTTCCACACAATAATGTCTGACAACTACATATAAATCACTATCTATTTAGAATTCACTTAATGAAGAATGTTTATCACAACTTCTCGTCCGTCCTCACTTCACCCTCTTATACACACTTGTTCTACCACTTCTACCTTCTCCTACTGACCCTTTTCACACCGTGTTATATATCCCCCAACTGGTCTCCAGTGGCGGGTGAATGACCTCTCTCCTGTCCTCTTAATCACATGCCTACGTGATCTGAGTTCACAAACATTCATCCCCTTGTTGTTGTCACATGACAATGACAAATAAATTAAAAAATAATAAAAAGACTTTTCAGTAGTTTTGTTAACCAAACGTTCAGGAAGGGAATGAAGACCCTCAACTCTCTGCCCTTCCTTCAGTATTTGCACAGGACCTGCTCCATGTGCTACTCTCTGCGTTGATAGGAAATAAGGTCTAGTGCCGAGATTCTTGGTCTGAGTGCCAAGAGAGGCGTGAAACTCGAGAACCTCCGATGCTGTGGACTCCTCGTTCGCCTTGGTTAAGTTGACTACAATGAAGATACAAATATAAAATTTGGCTTTATCCGTTTCTATTTAGCCCAGATAGACCTGGTGATGCTTCAAAATTTTTATTTGAGAAGTAGGGTTAAGGGGTAAGGTGATCCAGACATTCATTAGAGTGTAGATGTTTGATAGGTTATGGGGTAAGGTGATCCAGACATTCATTGGAGTGTAGATATTTGATAGGTTATGTGGTGACTTGATCAAGACATTCATTAGAGTGTAGATGTTTGATAGGTTATTTTATATACATAAAATTGTTTCTTCATATGTGAAAGACTTCGGCTAAAAAATTGTTGCAATTTTTAATGATAAACACACATGCACGTGCTCCCGCACACACGCACAAACACATGCATAAGACAAAACTGATGTAAACCACGTAGCGTTGCTACTTTAAATAATGAACAAAGATGTCTAAAAACAATTAATTTGAAAGCGTTAGATTAAGTTTTCTTTGTTGTTTATCTTACATTTGCACATACATTTTTATGTTTTTAGCTGTTTAACATTTGGGGGGAAATTTTTAACTTTTCGGTGTCAAAAAAATTTCTGGCCAAAATAATTATGGAAATCGTTGAAACCATTAAATAATAAATGGTTTTATTTTGTTATTTCCAAGCTTATTACAGATTGCATGAATGTGCATATGATTCTCTATTTAAAAAACACTAAATTATTTTTTTTAAAAACTACAGCGTAGTGTCACAAGTGATTTGTTCACCTAATTACGAATTCGCAAATAACTTCCATAAAACCATCTCTATTAGACGTTCCGTCGAATAGTATCGTATCCTAGCTTTTGGACTTAAAGAATTCAAGTATCGAATAAGCTCAAGGTAACTGGGTCAGCTATGCTGCACGCAATGTTGGACAAGTTCACAAATTTTTCCAAGACTTTGTACCAGCGATTTACGTACATCCGAAAGGCAGGGCGTGCATGTAAGTATTCACAGTTTGAGTTGTAGTGTTTTAAGATATTTTTACTCCTTATAATTATAAAGGCTGAGTCATAAATAAAAAGTATCTCACTGGATGTCGATAACATAAAACACATCAGAGATTATTTAGTTAGATAAATCAAATATTATTAACAATAATGTAGAATGAATTCAGTTGAAGTGGGAATCGAAGAATTTTCAGCTCAAGTATGAATTAATATAATGACATATTAATTAATTAGCATTGATGAATAGAAATCTTGGGTTTGATTTTAATATACAATTTATAAACTGGTAAAGATCTTGATAGGAAAAGAGGCCGCATAAAGCAGTGCTTCTCAACATTTTAATATGGCGGGGCTGCAGGAATTTCGAAATTGCACGAGAGACCGGCGCATTATTTTCCCTGTACTGACGTGGCAGCAAAATGTTGTTTTTTTTCATTTTATCCACTCATTGCAAAAAAATTGACATATTTTTTAGGGTTAGTATTAAATGCAGGATTTTCATTATATTTTCTTTCCTTTCTTGATAACTTCTGCGAACCGCCGGCGGATGACCCACGGACCAGCACCCGTCCCTTTTAGAAGCACGGGTTGATAGGGTTAAGAAACTTAATTATGTCAGATTAACACATGAAGTGGAATTAAAATTTATGAATTAGTCCTACATTGCGGCATGCAGTTCATATAAAAAAAAAAGACTTACCACCATACTGTTCCACGATAGGTTATCATAGAACCGTTGCACAAATTTGACGGAAACACAAGCAATGAACGTCATTATATCAACATGAATGGCTTAGAGATGTAACTGTACATATTCTAGCACAAGTCCTGCGCAGCAATGAATTAAGTTAACCTTGGTGACACCTATACTAGAATATGCATCTTCTGTATGGGACACATCCACCAATAAAGTTGATAAACTAGAACACATTAAAAAAAGAGCTGCCAGATTCATTACTGACGAATATTCAAAACTGACAAGAATAACCCCATTAGTTTAATCATTAAATCATGAAACACTAGAGGATAGAAGAACAAAGAGTAAAGTAATAATTATACATAAAGTAATTAATTCTAATTTAGAAATACAACACAAAGATAACTTAAACAACCCTCAGATAGACATAAGGATAAAAACACCTTTCTCATTCCGTATGCAAGAACAAACACATACAAGTTTTCTTTCTTCCCTTCCGGAGTTCGGGCGTGGAATGGGTTGCCTGAAGAAACCAGGTATCCAACATTTAATCATAATTTAAAACTAATAAGAATGCAGACTAAATACAAACCAAAGATAAACGTGGGATGCAATAATATTATTATAGAAGGAGCGTCTGTAACAGATAAGATAAGATACAGGGTCAAGGCTTAATGATTCAAATCGAATTTCCACCATGGTGCTTCGCATCCATGAAACACTGCCCCAATGGCACATCTCCACCTAGACACAGCTCCACCTAGACACAGCTCCACCAAGACACCGCTTCGTCAAGACAGCTCTGCTAGGTAGACACAGCTCCACCAAGACACCGCTTCGTCAAGACAGCTCTGCTAGGTAGACACAGCTCCACCAAGACACAGCTCAACCTAGACACAGCTCTGCTAGGTAGACACAGCTCCACCAATCCACAGCTCCACCTAGACACAGCTCCACCAAGACACAGCTCCACCAAGACAAAGCTCCACCAAGACACAGCTCCACCAAGACACAGCTCCACCAAGACACCGCTTCGTCAAGACAGCTCTGCTAGGTAGACACAGCTCCACCAAGAAACCGCTTCGTCAAGACAGCTCTGCTAGGTAGACACAGCTCCACCAAGACACAGCTCAACCTAGACACAGCTCTGCTAGGTAGACACAGCTCCACCAATCCACAGCTCCACCTAGACACAGCTCCACCAAGACACAGCTCCACCAAGACAAAGCTCCACCAAGACACAGCTCCACCAAGACACAGCTCCACTTAGACACAGCTCCACCTAGACACAGCTCCACCAAGACACAGCTCCACCTAGACACAGCTCCACCACGACACAGCTCCATCTGAACACAGCTCCACCTAGACACAGCTCCACCTAGACACAGCTCCACCAAGACACAGCTCCATCTAGACACAGCTCCACCTAGACACAGCTCCACATAGATACAGCTCCACCAAGACACAGCTCCACCAAGACACAGCTCCACCAAGACACAGCTCCACCAAGACATGGTTCCACCAAGACACAGCTCCACCTAGACACAGCTCCACCAAGACACAGCTCCACAACACCACGGCTCATTCGTGGTAGGACAATATCACCATGACACTGCGAAACGAAACACAGCTCAATCATGACAGGGCTCTGCTGTGACACTTCTATAATGACAGCCTCCACCATGAAACCGATGCACCAGGCACTGTGCTCCATCTGAACAATATTCCCTAAAGCCGATTTCACAAGAATCCTCTTTCAATTTTTGTTATTCAAATTCGCCACGAATTTATTGGAGAACACTAATAAGTTGCAAAATAAGCTTTAAAAAACGGTTAAACCTATTTGAAGATGTAAACGCATAAAATCCTGTTAACCTGCGCGGCAATGAGATTAGCTATAAAGATTAATTTATGAATATCTGCGCTAAATGAATTTCTTAGTTAAGCGATACGTTCACAATTTTCGGGTTTTTTTTTTCTTTATCTTACGGAATTTTTTTTGGCTTTTAAAAATGCTGAAAAAAGGATGTTGAAATATTAATGTAGTGAAGGATATTTAAGATATATTGTGAGAACCAAATATTGGCAAGAGGTGATTAATTTAGAAGTGGGGTGGGGGCTAGATTTCGTTACCTGAGTTCCAAGTAAATTTAGTTGATTGTACGTTCTCGCATCACCACCACGGTTATTGACTTGGGTGTTTGTGTCGTTCGGGTATATATATTTTGCATTCCTACTAACAGAGCCTTTAAAACGGGACGCAAATCAAAGCTCTTCAAACATTACATTCAGTGATTACAATCGAACATTTTCTGAATGATAAAGTGGCTCATGTGCACCATCATGTTATTTTTTTTTAAGTTTAATCAGCATATTCATGTTTTTATTTGAATACATTTTAAAATATATGAGTTACTATTTATATATGGAGCACTGTTAGCCCAGCTGCTTGCTAGGGTGATGCGCTATATAAGTTCTCATATTATTATCATTCTCATTGTTATTATTATTATTATAAATCGGGGTCTCAGAAATTAACTATTAATTTCTCGATTAATCGTTAAAAATGTTAACGATTACATTATTTTTAACGATTAATCGACCCATAACTTACAAATTATTGGAAGTCAATTTTTTTTTAAATAAAATTTTCTGACTTGACTGTTCTATAGATTATACAATCATCAGCAAATAACCTTACTTTTGTTCCTGTTGAGATATTGTTGGGTAAATCATTTATATAAATTAAAAATAGTAAGGAACTTAGGACAGTGGAACTCCTGAGTTAACCTCTATTGGTGTAGATTTAGATCCATTAATTATTACAGTTTGCTCCCTATCCAATAGGAAATCTTGGATCCAGTGATGTAAGGGACTTGAGATTCCAAAGTATTTAAGTTTTTTAAGTAAACTAAGGTGGTGAACTTTTTCAAATGCTTTTGAGAATTCTGGTAATATTGTATCTGTTTGATCATTATTACCTAAGCCTTTTGATAGTTCATCTATTAGACCTATTAATTGTGTTTCACATGATCTGTTTTTTCTAAAGCCATGTTGGTGTGGGCATAGGGCATTATATTTGTCAAGGTGGTTACCTATTCTGCTATATATTATGTGTTTATATGTTAGTAATTTACAGGTGATACTAGTAAGAGATACAGGTCTGTAATTACCAGGTCGGACTTATCATCTTTCTTAAAGAGTGGCGTTACATTGGCTAATTTCCAATCCTGGGGCACTTTACCCTGGTTTAGAGAGGCTTGAAAAAGAACTACAAGGATTGGGGACAGTTCATTGCTTAATTCTTTTAATAACTGGCAGGCAATTCATCTGGGCCTGTAGCTTTGTTTATTTTTAAGTTTTTTTTAGGAGTGAATGTATACCTATCTCATCTACAGTTATGTTACCTATTTCTTCCATTTTATTTAAATTTATTGAAATTTCATTGTCGCCTGAGGCAGAAAATGATGATGCAAAATATGTGTTAA
>MUZC01004537.1:618866-662626 GCA_002072015.1 Radix auricularia | reverse complement strand
TTTTTTTTTTTTTTTTGATTTGATAAAGGACCATAAGTTTTTATTGTTATCTTTAGTTATCACATTGTTTATATAATCATTTTGGAGGTTGCGGCTAAGTTTCTGTGTCAAGTGTTTAATTTTTAAAGTATTTTTTGTGTATCCTTTCTAAGTTAGTAGCCTTAAATTTCTTAAATAAATTCTCCTTTAGTTTGCATAACTTTTTAAATTTAAAATTGAACCAGCATTTATTAATTCTATTTGAAGTTATTTTTGTTGGAACATTCTGATCCATTATGGTTTTTATATATGTTTTTATTTCCTTCCATATTTCTTCTACGTGGCTACATATGCTGAATTTACTTAAGAAATTTTGTTGGAAATTAGAAGCTGTTTGATGTAATTTTATTATGTTGCATTTATTCCAAAGATGTATTGTTCTTCTAGGCATCTTATTTATTTTAGATTTTATTGTATTGGTTACCCTAACAATATCATAATCAGACAGCCCTGGAATTATTGTGCAGTCTAGTACTAGTCCTGGTCTGTTTGTTGGGAATAAATCTAGTATTTTGTTTTTCCTAGTTGCTTTTTTTACTATCTGTTCTAAGTTTATGGTGTTTATAGTGTCTAAGAAATGTTCATTAATTTCTTTATTATTTTGGTGGCTATCAATTGTATAATTTTTCCAATTTATATCTGGAAGATTAATTAACTCCCCCATAGTCCAAATTACATCATTTTTATGATTTTCTTTAATAGAAGTTAGTTGACTGCTGAGATTCCTCATGTATTCTATGTTTGTATTTGGTGGCCTATATATACAGCCTACAATAAAGGGTGATGAGTTTGGTGTAACTATTTTACAAAAAACAGATTCTATATTAGAGTTTGGTTGTGTGTTAATTTCTTCGTCTATGAGAGTTGATTTTATCGCTAGGACGCCACCATGGTTGTCTGTTCTATCTTTTCTAAATATATTATAACTGCTGCTAAAAATTTCAGAGTTATATATGTTGGGATTCAACCAAGTTTCAGAACCAGCAATTATGTCTGGTTCTTGGGGACCGCGGTGGTCGAGTGGCAAGCGCGCTCGACTGTCATTCCGATGGTCACGAGTTCGATTCCATAAAAGCCAAGGACTTGCTCCCGGGGCCCAGGGCGTCCCCGAGTTCCACCCAGCTCCAAATGGGCGAAAAGCGGCGGGGCAATGCGTGGAACCCTTAGCCGTGGCACGTGAACGCTGCATCACCTGCCAAAAAAATACAACTGCTGCCTTGCAGATGGTCCTGGCTGACCAAAGGCCATGGAAGCAAATCCAGAAAATACAGCAGTATTGATTGTCAGTATTATTAGATTTTTTATTTTCATGGGTTTGTGTGGCAGGTCTGATTTTATCTATTGTTATTTAGTAAGGTATTGAACTTAATACCCAAGTTATGCTGAAAAGAATGTTAAAACTGGCAAAGATAAACTAGTTCGAATTACATTTCAAGGATTTTATTATTGAATGATACCCTTCTAAATAACACAAAGGTTCCCCTCTTTATAAAAAAATTGCCGCAAAATCCTTAATCTTTCCTAGTTACATATAACTATATATAATGCAATTTCTTGTTAGAAGGACCCGGCAAGTTCTTTTCAATCTTTATTTTCACTTGTAGCAATCTATGAGAGCTATCGTCAGTTGCGGCGGAACGAAATATTTTATGGTGGGGGGGAGCAAGCCGCCCCCCTTCAAAATTTAAGTGGGGGGGGGCAGGACAAAATATGACCGAAAGACAAATTTTACCCCCTTTATTCAATAATAGAATATAGTAATTCTGTAGCAAGTATTTATCTATATTATTGGAAAAAAAATATATTTTAAAAAATAATAATGAACATTGAGCACTTCTGTCGTGAACTGATTCATAACTGAAATGAATGTTAAGTATGTTACTATTTCTTTTTAGCTACAGTGAGCAAATTTCGCAGTCTGGCAGGATTATTAATCATTGTAAACATTGCAGCTTTATGTGCTAACTACCACTATAACAGTTAGTAGACCTATCTCTTGTTTTTCAGGGCATACGCATAATGATATCTGTTTCAAACATTCCTGTATTATTTATTTCTGATATATAAAATATAATTACATGTGCAGATAGAAAATAAAATTTATGACATTCTGAAATTTAGATCAGTACAATTACGCAATAGACTATATTTAAATTTTAATATTCAATAATTTCGAAAATATTTTTGAGAATTATGTTCTTTATTGTTATAATTTTATGAAAATATAGTCGAGTGCAAATTTTTTATTTTTTCCAAGTGTTAAAATGATGATTGTGTCTTAAAAAGACTCAAACTCTTATTATAGCTCTCTCTATCCACTGATCAAATACTTTGTCACGGGTAAGTATCCATTTAAGGTATATTATAATTACTAATTAGCGAGATTAAAAAAGTCTCAAAAGACTTTGGATAATATTACAAATCAATCCAAGTATAAATAAAACTATTTAAATGCACCAAAGTATTCTTGGCGATGTTCGTTCAAACTTATAAAGGCTTCTGCAATTTCTGTAAGATTAACGTTATCAGCCCTGTCCTTTAAATTATGTGTGTGCAGAATAAGTAGATTGTTGAGACGTTTTTGAGTCATTGTAGAACGTAGATAGGTTTTTAGACGGCGGAGAGTCGAGAACGTTCTTTCATCTGTTGCAGATGAAACTGGACATGTGAGATAAATACGCACCAATGTGTAAATCTCTGAAAAACAAAGTTTTTCCAATTGAACTTTCAAGGTTGAAGAGGTCGCTTATTGTTGAAATCTGTGTAACTTTTTTAAGTTTAAGTGCATGCCTCTCGTTCAAATGAATTATGAAAATGAAAATTATACATATAAAGTAAAATGAATTACAAATTTAAAAAAGTTAAACAAAGTTAAAATTTTAGGGGGGCAGACAGGAAATTCAAGGGGGGCGCCGCCCCCTTAAAAGTTTTAAGGCGCCCCCCTTGCTCCGCCGCCGCTGGCTATCGTTCTAAAATAATCGCATTTAGAATGAAGAACTAATCAAACATTTTCTTGTCAGAGGCATGACACCCGTTTCATAACACTTGGTTAACGACTTATACAACACACACGCACACACACATAATATACACACATACAAACATACGAACGCACATACTTATTCACACACGTAACTCGTGTTAAAAACATAAATAAATCATAATCAATTATTTGAAATAAAGCACTGCTCTTTAGATTCTATACATTGTTCCCTTTTCCCAAATGAAAATAGCAGCTCAAACATTGACGCCACGTCATTTGATATTTTACGGCGTGAAACACTGCATGCACCCTCTGTTAATCTCGAAACCAACAGGATTAAAATTTTACGTCTATATTTTTAATTTTTTTTAAATATAAAAATCAAGAGTTACCCCGCTTAGGAATTTCACACTGACTGACGGACGTGTTGAGGCGCAATAGATATAGGGATTACTACCATTAATTCAATATAAAATTCTTTTTCATGCCGCAGCTATGTTCATAAGACCAACAAGACGCTACAACTGGTGGGCAAAGACCCCAAACAAACACCCCTCCCCCTCAATGAAAGAAGTCGACCTCCAGCTTCAACATGTTCTCTTCAGTTCTAGATAGTTTCGCTCCTGAAGTTGGTAACAGTCTTCTGTTGATATCTACAGCGGCTTTGCTGCTGCTCTACTTGTGGTATAGGCGCACGGATCCTCGCTACCCCCCATGTCCTGCGACGCCCCTGCCAGTATTTGGCCACATGTTTATGATTAAGAAGAACCCACGAGCTCAGTTACAGCAATGGCGAAAAGAGAAAGGAGATTTGTACAGGTAAATTTTGTGTCCATATTCTGGTGAGAATGTGAAATTTCAATATTTGTTAATTTTAGCTCATATTTGGGTTTGAAATGTAAAGTAATAAATGGTCATAACCAGGAACTCGTTCAGATGTCAAAGTAAACCGTGGAACGTTTTTCAAGTAACCGTTTCACCGTGCTTATCAAATTTGAGTGCTTTCTTTAAGACTTGTTTCGATGGACGACAAATGCGTCATTGGGGGCATGATGGTAGGGGGGGGCGCCCTCGGCTGGCGTACCAAGCGTCGCGGGTTCGAGTGTCTGTGAGCGCAGTATTAGTTTCCGTGGACTCCCAGTTTGGATGAGTAGCTGTCATTTTTGAAGTACAAGCAGTGGCGTTACTAGGGGGTGGGGTGGGGTGAGCCACCCCTGGTGACGCCATCAGAAGGGGTGGCTTAAAAATATATGTTCTATATTTTCGCGTTATTTGGAACTGGAAGATTTGTATGAGTTTTATGGGTTAATTCGTGAGGAGTGACACCATGAGCTAACGCCCCGGTTGATACCAATCCTAGTGACGCCTCTGGGTACATGCCATGTGCCACACAATAACCTCGTAAAGCCGTGGCCTGTGGATGCTGCTACTGCTTCACTTGTCCAACAACTCGGGGTGACCCTCTCATTATTACAATAAAGAACGTTGTTGTTAAGCCTTTTCGTGCTTAAGGGGCATCCACTTATCATCGTCGGCTTCTGCGATTCCTCCCAGGTCATCGTCCACCTACCAAAGACCTCCACACATCCCTCTCCTGGGCCAGACTTTGGAGGATCTTCGAGTCATGTCCCATTCTCAATACATTTAATGTATTCCCCTAATTCTTGGCATAACAAAGAATAATAACTAATAAAAAATAATAAAGAAAAATAGGACACAGGAATATTTCTATAAAGAATAGCAATGTAAAAAGAAATTCAAAAGACAAGAAAATATAAATTGAAAAAAAAGATGAGCTGTTGTTGAACAACACTACTGTTATTCGTAGCCAATTTATGATAATTTTTTTTTTATTTCTTCGCTCACAGTTTTTACGTGGGCAGCACCATGGTTGTTGTATTGAACGGCTACGAGTTGATCAAGGAAGCCTTAGTAACAAACGCCCACGTATTCTCGGATCGGCCAAAAGTTTATGTTGATCAGGTGAATATTTTTGCCAAAAAATTGATAGACGCTCAGCTCAGTAGTTTAGAATTACTGCGCGGCGAATGTTTAAAATATTGCAAAAGACATTGATGCTGTTCAACTTTGCACACTTTTTTTTCTTTGCACATGGGCAAACGAGCCTTCGAGGGGATATTGATCAGTTCATACTTAATTTTCATAATTGTGACACAATTTATATTTTATGTTTAGACGGTTATCTGATGAAGGATGTCCGTATTACTAGAGATGGGCGAAATGTTTGGAAAGGTTAAATCACAAAAAAGTTCTTAAAGCGATGCATAATTGTATTTTACCATAAATGGCTAATACCATGCCATTAAGGACCTTTTCGTACATAACGATGACTTGTCGCAAAGTATTTAGCCAATGATTTTTTAAAACTTTTTGTTTTTCTATACATTAATGCAGGGGCCTCCCGACTTTTCTGCCGATGGGCCACATTAACTGTCAAACCGCAGTTTGTGGGGCGACTTTTAACACCCATCTACTAAGTTTTGTGGTAAATTATAGGTAAAAGTAGTATATTTTTAGATTAAAAGGTCTCCAGGGGCCAAATCAGAGGGCCCCGCTGGCCGCATCTGGCCCGAGTTTGGAGAACCCTGCAATAAAGTATTTCAAAATTTGATTTTAAAAAAGAGTTAATTCACGCTTATAAATGAATTTTTGAAAATACATTTTTTAAAATTTTTGCGAATAAGAAGCACAATTAAATCTTGATACCCTCTGTTAGGTTACGGCCATTGAATGTTCTCATGTAAATATTATTCGTGCCCATTGTTCGATCAACACTCCGACGCTTAAAATTATTACATTGCTTTGTTACGACTATGTGACGGCTAAGTAGACTATCATGTGCTGGCAACTTAGTTTACTTGATATCATGTATAACTACATCTATATCAATCCTTTTAAGAAATTACAACCGAAACAAAAATATTTTAACAAACATAATTGCTTACAAAGTAGAAGTCAGCCCCATTAAAGACATAACGAAGCAACGAGAATTTCGGTAACAAACCTTTGTAACATAACAAACAGATAAAACAATGTTTTAAAACTTACCTGGAATGTTCTGTCTATGCAAGGGGAAAATAACGGTATTGGAGTTCTATAGAAAGTTCAAAGACAACAAAGGATTGGAATTACATGTGTTTCTTGACACGCATAAAGAATTAGAGGAAAGTTTCAACAGGTGAACGAAAAATTTGAATGTATGCCATGTTTTGTTGATTGCCATAATTCTTCATGTCATCTTAGGAATCGAAATCCCATTGATTACAAATTTTGAAGTAATTCTTACTCATTGTTTTTACTTTATCCTAAGTAAATATTGACACATTAGGAATTCAAATCTAGCTATTTTTCACGTCCCAATATTTCTCCATTGATCTCAGATCGACGGAAATCCAAACTGTGGTGTCATGGCATCCTCAGGCCCGAACTGGAAAGAGCAAAGATACGTGACGTTGTCAATTCTCAAATCTCTGGGCATGGGTAAGAACATAATCGCAGAGAAAATCCGAGAGGAGACAGCGCTTTACCTGGATCTTTTGGACAGTTTCGCCGGACAACCTGTTGACCTCCACGTCCACACCAACATGAGTATCGCCAACATCGTCTGCTCAATCACCGTTGGCCACCGCTTCGATTACGACGACGCCAAGTTCAAACACCTCGTCTTCCTCATGAACTACAGCATATCCAAGGTCCAGGGGACCAGCCTCCTCAATTTCCTCCCCTTTCTTCAGTATTTGCCCGGTGACCTGTTCTGTGCTAAAAAGGTCAAGGCCTGCGTCATGGAAATGAATCAGTTTTTCGCGGAAAACTACTTGAAGTCCGGTAGGAGCAACGCCGAGTGTAACGTTGACAGCTTCGTTAAGGCTTACACGAAAGAAAGACGCAATAAACTCGCCACGGGGAAAGCGACTTTTCTGGACGATGAAAATTTGCTGAAGATCATTGTCGAGCTTTTCGGTGCCGGCATGGGAACGGTAGCGAGCACCATCTTGTGGTGCGTTCTGTACATCCTGCACCACCCGGACGTCCAGGACAAGATACACCGTGAACTGGACTCGGTGGTGGGCGACGACCGGCTGCCCGACCTGCAGGACAGAACTAAGATGACATATCTGAATGCAGTTATCATGGAGACACAAAGACTGGCGAGCGTCGTGCCTCTCAGCGCGCCGCACATTTGCTCTGAGGACGTGGTGCTGCGCGGATTCACGATCCCGAAGGGCTGCAACATACTCCCGAACCTCGACTCCGTGTTCCGTGACGTCAGGTCGTGGGGTGAAGACGCCACCAGGTTTAGACCCGAGAGATTCATCGACAGCCAGGGGGGCCTGCTGCATCCCGAGGTGTTTATCCCGTTCTCTGTTGGAAAGCGCGCCTGTCTGGGAGAGTCCGTTGCTAAGATGGAACTGTTTCTTTATCTCTCTGCGATGTTTCATAGATTTGAGTTCACCAGTGACATCGAGAACGGCTTGCCTCCCGTGAGAGAAATATTTGGGATCGTTGTCGTGCCAGAAGCTTTTAAAGTAAATGTCAACCGTAGGAACGGTCTCAAGCAATAGAGAAGAAAGTCGGTCCCAGCCACAACATTATTGTTTTGTTTTGAAATGAGCACGTTGATATATACGTAATTACTCTATTTATCTTTTTTTTTAAAGATATCTTTAAATTATGTCAACGATTGCATAAACAGAGTTTTTAATTTTGTAAAAAAAACAAAAGTAAACAAAGCCCTTAATTTGTGTTTTGTAGAATAAATAAATTATATTTTTTACACAAGTGCAATACTGAAGAGGCAAGTTTTTTCCCTTAACAAGTGAAACATCAAATCAAATGTTCCTAACTAAATTATGGGCATTTGACACCAGATGAGACAATAGCCATGTTGTTATACTTAATTAATATCTTCTCTCCACACACCCCTGTTTTAACACCAAACGCCCAAGTTCTCTAATGCCAATACAAATATTCTTATTTCCTTACGATCCATCACGTTGGTTTGCTGTGTTTTTTGTATCACATTGCTTGTAAGATTTTATTTTAATTTTATTTACTTCTGCTTATACCCTGATTAAAGAATATCCCTCAAGTGTTTGTTTGTTTTGTAAAGTCTCTCTTTCAGGTACCTCCATTTGCTGTTAGACTTGTTCTATTCAACTTTAACTGATCGAGAACATTGGTTCTGTTAATAGGGCGTGAAGGATGACCTATAAGGTTATTTTAGGTTTAAACCGAGTTGCTGCAAACCATAACTCTTTAAATGGAAAAAAGGTTAATTACTTCTCATGCGAGTTATAATTCGGACATGTGAAAAAAAGAACTTTCAATCCCCACTCCAAGGAAAATTCTGCCACTATTCAATATATATATAAATTTGTTTTCAATAGCATAATTTAACTAGTAGGATTAAGCTTACTCCTGGTTTGCTGGCAATTTATCATAGTCTCATTCGACGAAGAGCCCTACTTACATTTTAGACCAAGGACTGTTTGTAAGCGAAGGAAGGGCAAATATATCCCCACATTTATAATAAAATTGTGTCTTAAATTTCCTTGAAGCCTCTATTGGTTTCTTTAACTTTGACCTAAATATTTCGTCATCATAGGCAAACATAAACCAGAAAGATGTTTCAAATCTTTATTAATATAAACCACTTTTTATTTGACAAATGCTAAGAATAGGAAAAGGATCTCTTTTTTTAAAAAAATACATAAATTTGATGAGGTTTGTTCATGTTATAAATAACCTGTTGTATCACTAATAGTAAATAGACTTGTATTCCATTAATTGAATCTTTAGTACTTCACACCAACAAAGTCATGAACTGGAATCTGACACAATTCTTACAAAGTTATTGAGGTGGGGAAAATCTAAGTTTTTCATGAATAACTTGTATTTGGTAATGTAAATATAATAATGAAGGTATACTTTGAGGAAAATAAGAGTAATATTAATTGATTCTTTCAGTATATCTATTCTGTGTGTGCATCACAAATATGCTTTAAATAGCCTGTTACTCCTGCTTTTGTGGATATTTTCACTTTCATCGGTCTCATTCTTTAAACTAATCAATTAGATTTAATGAGATTTTCAAATATCTTATTTAATTAACTTTGATTTCAGACATCCACTCATTGTACTCTAGATTCTAGCAAATGTTGAAAACGGGAATATAGTTTATTCTTAAATATTATTATATATTATTGTATTTATATCATTTTTGAAAAGAAATTCAATCATACTCCTTTTAGCAAATAATAAAAAGCTATTTATCCTTCAAACAATTTTAAAAAAAAACAGTAGTTAGATTAATTTTGACCGGTGCTAAAAATAATACTATAAAACAATAAATATTCCAATAAAATCAAATGCGCTCAAAGCACAGACGGGAAGCACTTTCTGTCAACGTTTGATATTAGCATTGCCTTTAAAAGACTTGGGTTAAACTAACCTGTCAATAAAACGAACTTCAAAGGGCACCGGGACGACATCCAGACCAAATACGTACTTGATCTCTGGCGGGGAACTCAGGTCCTTCGGCAGCAGTTCAAACCTTTGGAACAAGTTGGCCATGTACAAGAAGATGGCTGTGTTGGCCAAACCTTCACCGGGACAGACGCGGCGTCCAGTGGAGAATGGAATAAACTGTTCTGGTATTTTCAGTTTTTTGTCTCCCGTGATAAACCGCTCCGGCCTACAGGGGTAAGGTCACTTCGTTTGGGTTGAGGTGGGTGAACCCCAGGCCAGAGATACTCGCCAGTCGCTGCACCTCCAAGAGGAAAGCGTTGAGATACATCAGTTTTGTCTTGTCCTGTATGGTCGGGTGCCGCTCTCTGCCGATCTCACGTTCAATTTCATAGTAGATTTTCTGCTGCACGTCTTGGTGCGTAATGGCGTAGAACATACACCAGAGCAAAGCGGTGCTCGTGGATTCGGTTCCCGCCAGGAAAATATCACTTATAATTTTCACAAGGTTCTCTTCATCCATGAGAGTCTCGTCTCCAGTCTTTAACCTCCGTTCTCGTTCATCCATGTAGGCCGACACAAAATTGTCCGTTTCAAATCTGTCTTTTTCACTTTTACGGACAAATCTGTTTAAAAAGAACTCAGTGACTTCCTTTGAATTTGCTACCAGACGCTTCACACCAAAATAATCTCCGGGCAGTTTTCCGAGAAATGGAAGATAGTTGATGACATCATTGGCCGTTTGATCTCCGACGAGATTTCTCAGCTTCCCGACGAGTTGGCGAAAATCTTCATCGTCGTACTCGAATCTCCGACCAAGAATTAATGAGCTGATGATGTTTGCCATAGTCATGTTTGTGTTGACCCTCATTTCCGTGGGATGGCCATGCAAACTGAGCACTAGCTCCACGAAAGCCTCAACCTCAGATTGAATCAGTTCCGCCAGGAGATTTTTGCCCATGCCGAAGTTTCTGAGGATTGACAGAGTCACCGACCTTTGTTCCCTCCAGTTTCTTCCGTTGGCAAAAATTATCCCTTTGTTAATCATCCCTGTCACCTGTGATTTTGAAAGAAGTATTTTAAAAAATATATTACTGTAAGTGTAAGTTCGTTGTAGCTAATGGATCGATTTCCTGTTACATCTTTCCATTTTTCACACCTCCTTCCATACAGATCGTCACAAACATTTAGATCCTGCTGCAATATGACGTCACAAAGCTTTGCCCCTCCCCACCTCCCCACCCATAAAGCTGTATTTTATATTTGAAAAAATTAGCGTTTTTCAAATCATTCTTTGCTTGATTGTTGTTGGTCATCTAAGAATGAATTGAGGGTAATGCTGTACTCTAACATCGTAACAAGCCTGAAGCAATGTATAACGTCGTTATATAAAGTGTCGGTAATCAAATGTTTCAGTTAAAATTTTATTTGAATTTGCGAGTTTTGATGTGACGTCACATTTTTTAAACACCCCCTCCCCCTCGTCACACATTGTCACAAATGTTTGACACCCTTCTCCACAAGGAGCATAACAATATTTATTTCCTAACCCCTAAAAAGGGCGGAAAATTGGAGAACACCCCGCGTGGCAAAAGTTCTAGCTACGACATTGCCCTTAAGTCAAATATTTTTAGATACACTTGGAAGTCTTTTATCTTGTGTTTTAATTGGCAAGAATATGCATATTAACACATTTATTTTTACAATAATTTAAAGTAATAAAATTTCGTATCTGATCAACTTCATTGTGGTTTATAAAGTACTTATTGCAAATTGTAAATGCCATATTGTATAGAACATTGGCGATGTATTTTAAAGTTATGTTATAATAACATTAAGTTTTTGACAACGCCGCAGACATGCTCAAGGATAGTGCACAGATAGGTGAGAAAGAACGGACACAAACTGCAGCACGAAGAAATCAAAACAACGCAAGTAAACGTCGGTTTGGGGAGCCACCGAAGCATTATTGGTCTGGAGACATTCTCACTGAGGTTATCTACCTGCCCAACATCCTTCACCATCCTAGAATGCAAACAGAAAACTGTGATTGGCCGACCCTATCGAGGATCAGCCATGTTACAAAAAATGGGAAAACGAACGGGCGCAAACACACATTTTTAAAAATTAAATAATATTTTCGCTGAGGTGGACGTGATAACCACTACACTACGAATCACATATTTATATGTGAAGTAACAAAGCAAGTGAACGCAAGAATTGGTCTACCCCAGCGAGGATCATTCGTAATGCTTGTAGTTTGCACATGCTCGCTTTGGTGAATTATGTTTATAGATTTTCGAATAACATTATTTTAAATGTTAAAGTAAAGCAAATTATTTAAAGACATTTGTGAATTGTTTTCTTTTTTTACCTCATTAAAAAAGAAAGGAGCTCTGTCAGAAAACGTGTCAGCGCGATTGATGAACGCCTCTTTAATGACGTCATATCCATTGAGAATAATTAGCAGCCTTCCCGCCATGTTTAAACTTGTAGAAAGAAAAGAAAAGAAAAGAAAACCAAAAAAAATTAAGTTTACTGTAATTTCCCTGAAAAATTCATAATTTTTAAAAATATATTTTTGCTTAATTTATAAATATACATGTTTATGTGTGTATGTATAAGTGTGGATATGGATATGATTGTGTGGGTGGGGGTTGGGTTTTGTTGTTGTTGAGCCTTCTCGTCCATGAGGGACATCCATCGATCATCGTCGGCGTCTGCGCTTCCTCAAAGGGCATAGGCCACCTACAAAAAACCTCCAGGCATCTCTATCCTGGGCCAGTTTCTCCAGGATCTTCCATTCATGGCCAATTTTCTTGATGTATGCCTCCAATTCTCGGCGCCAAGTGTTTCTTGGGAGGCTTCTTTTCCGCTTACCCTGTGGGTTCCATTTCAGAGCTTGCCTTGTTGTATTCGAACCAGGTTTTCTTAGTGTATGACCGATCCACCTCAAACGCTTTTGAAGAATCTCTTCTGTTGTTTTGGTATGTGCAAGAAGGGCAAGGTAATCAGCAAAGTCGAGATCATCAAGTTGATCCCACAAGGTTTATTGGATGACATTTCTTTTCTACTGTGTAGATGTTTTCATTACCCAATCAATGGCTAATAGAAACAGGAATGGTGACAGCAAGCAACCTTGTCTGACACCAGTTTTCATCTGGAAAGCATCTGTCACCTGCTTACCATGGACAACTCGGCAGTTTATCCCTTCGTACATGTTTCTGATTATTTCCGTAATCTTCTGTGACACCCCATAATGACTTAGCAATCTCCACAGGGTGTGCCTGTCAACAAAGCTGACATAGAGAGCCGAGTTCCACTCTAGTGAATCCTCTAGAATGAGGCGCAGTGTCGCTATCTGGCCAGTGCAAGTGTGTTTGTGTTTATTTTTTGTTATCGATAATTTGTGAAATCCTGCATTAAATATAATGCCACAAATTTGCAGATAACGAATACATTTTATTTAACTCCTTATTTATAAGGCTTAGGCATATTAAAAATATATATATATATATATAAAATGTCTAACAATGCATGTAAAAAATTAAAAATACAAGATTGCCTAAAAACTTCAGGCATTCTATGTAATTTCCAGGCATGTCCCAGATACATATATATATATATANCCTCCAGCAGGGTATTCAATTAGTGCACCGTACCCACTTCGTCCATCTGTGAAGCATGAGCCGTCTGCATAGACTCTTACTACGCCTGTACCGTAGGCTTCAATAGTCCTTAGTGCTTCTTCGTGCTGAAGCTCAACTGGACTATTTTTCCCCACCGCGGCATTTGCCAGTGACAAACGTAGATCGGGCGGAGAGTAGCTTTCGTGAGGTCCCCTCGCCGGGATCATGGATATTTTTTCCCTGCTTTTGGGTAATTTAACTGAAACCTCGAGCTCGTTGACCACATCCATAAAGGAGGGTCTTATCTTATCTTATCTTATCTTATCTTATATGTTACAGACGCTCCTTCTGTACAGAAGATTATTGCGTCCTACGTATTTCTATGGTTTGTGTTTAGTCCTGTATTCTTACTAGAGTTTTAAAAGATGATAAAGTGGTGGCTTTCCTGGTTTCTTCAGGCAACCCATTCCACGCCCGAATACCGGATGGAAAGAAAGAAAACTTGTATGTGTTTGTTCTTGCATATGGAATAAGAAAGGTGTTTTTATCTTTATGTCTATTTGAGGGTTGTGTTAGGTTATCTTTGTGTTGTATTTCTAAATTAGAATTAATTGCCTTATGTATAATTATTAATTTACTCTTGGTTCTTCTATCCTCTAGTGTTTCAAGGTTTAATGATTTAACTAATGGTGTTACTCTTGTCAGTTTTGAATATTCTCCAGTATATTTGAATATTATATACAGTTGGGCAGTGGCGTAGCTAGAGCTTTTGCCGCCCGGGGCGGTCTCCAATATGCCGCCCTTTTATAGGCAGCCCATAAATGACGTCACGCACGGGCGGTTTGGGGGGGGGGGGTCACACATTTGACGTTATTTCAAACGCGCAAATAAAAATAAAAGTTCCATTTAAAAATAAGATTACCGACACTTTATTCAATGACGTTTTACGTGGTTTCACGCGTGTTGCGATATTACAGTGCAGCCTTTAACTAAAAACATATTAAAATGACAAAACATTATTTTAAACATGCTCATTTTCAAATAGAAACTACAGCTTGTATGGGGGGGAGGAGGTAGGGCAAGGAGGTTTGTAATTAAGCCTCCTTGGGGTAGGGGATGAAGAATCAGCCGAAATCACGTGACGTCATTAATGGAAGACCCCTTGAGTCAATCATATGATGGTTTTATAAATTAATAAACATTAATAAATAATTGTAATTGAAACAAAGTACATTGTATAAGGTGGTGAACACTTTTACCATTGCGTGTCGTATTTATGTAAGCAGTAATAAAAAGGCCGTATAAGCTGATATATCTATAAATACACATTATAAAAATACAAGATAATTGTTTTGAAGCCCACAAGAAAATTGATTTTTTTAAAACATCATGCCTCTTCTTGTAGTGTAGGTATAGCCAGGGTTTGTCTTAGGCTCCTGCAACCTATGCTGTCGCAGTGGGCCCCGCGCTTTCATATGCCCAACCTATCTTAATTTACAAGTATTATCCTTATAAATACCTCATCCCTACCCAAACTGGGGCCCACGCAATTCTTTTCGCATACTAAGCTGCATGGGGTCCCGCAATTGCTAAGACCGGTCCTGTGTACTGTCATAAAAACCTAAATCCTTTCTCTTTCGATCTCGAACAATTCTTAATCAATGTAAATAAAGAAAATTATTTGATGTTCAGATTCTTCATTTATTAGGTTAGATGGTATTATACACGAATATTTTCTTGCAAGGACATGTAAGTCAGCACCGCGTTCTTTTATTTTCGTTTATAATTATATCTATGGATAAAAAACTATCGCTTTACTTCTTGCTCTAAAGATAGAGCAACATCTTCTGAATTTCCCCCACTCATATTTTTCTCCTTGTAATACTTGTACCTCTGAATTCAATTGCCGTATCCAACTCTCTGTAACAGCGTTCCTCATTTAGCACATATCCTTGTTCCATGAAATGGGTTTGAATAGTTTGTATTAATTTTAAAAAAGATTGGTTCCCATAAATTGAGAAATTATAGAAACTATTATTTTTTTAAAAAGTAAAATACCAAGTTTTTCACTATAAATCCTTTATATACGAGACATAAATATAACGATGTTCATAATATTACCCAGGGCAAAACAATCTGAAAATACAAATTTCTAGTTGTCTCGTAAAACGTGTTTAATATAATTCGCACCGATCGTGATTATATTTTTAAAAAGTAATCTCAATGTAATGCGCACCTTATTGCGTGACATGAAAAGTTGTTGAACATATTACGCCCCACAACACTCTATCTCAAAAAATTAACATGATATAAAGAGATAAATAAAATAATTTAAAAATTCAATAATTCAATTACTGTACATTCGATTGATTTGAAATTTTGATACATCGTTTTTATCATCGGCATGAGTCTGCCTGCAAAATTTCAGCTCACTAGCTTACGAGAAAGTGGCTTGAAAATCAATTCAAAGTTTTTTCGGCAAGGTCGTACGGTTGGTCGTACGGTCGGTCGGTCGTACGGTCGGTCGTACGGTTGGTTGGTCGTACGATTGGTTGGTCGTACGGTTGGTCGTACGGTTGGTCGGTCGTACGGTTGGTTGGTCGTACGGTCGGGTCGGTCGTACGGTCGGTTGGTCGTACGGTCGGTTGGTCGTACGGTCGGTTGGTCGTACGGTTGGTCGGTCGTACGGCTCAGACACCACAAGTTAATATAAAGGATTTAAAAAGATTGCCTTGAATTGAGTAAAATTCCAGCATCTGATCTCGTTTTACTAGTTACTTCAGATGTCAATTTTTTTAAAGGCGCTTGAAATTTTAAAGTATGTCTTTTACGGAATTATTTATGTTTATTGACGGAGAAACGAATAACCGTTCATTGTTAATGAATACCTTATTTTAATGAAAAACTCAAGCTCTATGTGCTACTTTAATGCAATAAAAACTAAGTAAATTTAATTTTTAATAAGTTACCTTACAAAATTTTTGAAACCTGAAACATTAATGCTTGCAAGTTAAACACAATATTTGAACCACCGTGTTATGTAGGTACTTGTTAGCGCATCATTCTGCGAATGTCGAAATTCCACACTAAAACTGTCGTGGCGATATTAATAGTACCAGCGGTGATGTGTTGTTTTTTATGCAGTTTTCTTATAAAAGCGCAATCTGTGATGTATACCGCTTAATTTTCCAAACAAATCATTACCTTTTTTGAGCAATTTTAAATTTTTTAAAGGTTTTGCTTTAGTTATCTTATCTTATCTTATCTTAGATATACAGACGCTCAGATGCAGAAGATAATTGCGTCCACAGACCATGAGAGATGATCTGTTGGCAAGTGATGCAGCGGTCACAGGCCACGGCTATAGGGGTTCCACGCATTACCCCAGCCGCCTAACTATTGTCTAGTTAGGTACCCATTCGGAGCTGGGTGACTCGGGGACTCCTCAGGCCCCGAGAACAAATCCTCACCTTCGTGTGGATTCGAACTCGTGACCATCAGTATGAGAGTCGAGAGCGCTACCTCTCGACCACCACGTCCCACAACGTTATGACAACCACTATGTAATAAAACAAATGTTGCACGAATCCGTTAATTAAAACTCAAAATTAAGATTCTTTTTGTTTTACCATGGTTTTCCCCCTTCAAAAGAAAAGTGGCGGTTTTCGGAAATGGCTTAAATTTTCAAATGCCCACAAATGCCGCCCTTTGAATGAGTGCCGCCCGGGGCGGACCGCCCCCTCCGCCCCCCCTAGCTACGCCACTGCAGTTGGGCCCTTCTTAGTCGAACATCCTTAAGTCGAAAACCTCTCTATATCGAATTAAGAATTAGGTCCCGGTCATATTCTGTCCCTACGTCATTTTTCCTAACTCAAAGACTCCGCAAGTCAAATTTTTTTCGGACTCACTAACTCATCACTAATTCTACAACTTCCTGTGTAGGTAAAAGCATGAAACTTTGGGAACTTGCTAAGTACACTCTTACGACGATAACTGGTGTAAAGATATTTTAAAATGTCCACTCATATGGGGCCCCAAACCGGTTTTTCCTAAAATGGGCTATATAAAACTGAATCAACACTATTTCTCAATCTTTCTGTGTATTTGGGTTGTTAACGATTACTTTAAATTAAATCGTTAACTTTCGAAAAATTAACGATTAATTTATCGTTAATTTTAATTAAAGCAAAAATTTAAATTTATGATTTCATAAGTAACATTTATTAAACGTTATGGATTAAAATCTAAATGACACTGGAATGTTTCCTTAATATGTCATCTTTAAACCAACCACTCAAAAAGACAAGTGTGTTGACATTATTTGAAAATGTTGATAAAGGTTAGTGTGTCATAAGAGAGAAATCGTTTGCCTACCATGCAATATTCCCTCTAAGTCAAAGTTTCGTTGGTTCGTGTGCAAAGCTGCAAAACGTCCTTTTTTTTTTTTTAATTACAAATTTGCGTGGCGTCGGTCAAATATCTAGGCAGCCACGCTGCAACTATTCGTTTACGTATCACCGGCAAACCAAACATCCACTACAGTATCAGAAATTTTAGCTGAGATAATCTAAAGCTATGTGCACAATTATTCAGCTCGGCTCGTTATATTGTCAATAAGATCCGCTCATCAATTGAACCAAATAATGTCAATACACTTGTCTGCGTTGTTTGCTAAAGATGTCATATGAAGAAGATATTCCAGTGTTATTTCGATTTTTTTACAATTGCGTTTAATAACGTTATTTATGACATTATAAATTTCAATTTTTGTCTTTAATCGAAATTAACCATAAATTAATCCTTAATTTTTCAAAAGTTAACGAAAAAATTTCAATTTCTATTATATTTTAACAATTTAATGTTCAGAAATAATATTGATGCCTTTTTTAATTTTAGATTTAAGAAGTTTGTTAATATCAACAGTGAGCTATAAGAGATACAAGTGTCAGTGGTACGTAGACATTATTTTTCTTGTTTTTAATTTTATGAGAAAGTTTTTTAAAAATAAAATAATACGATAATAAATTCAGCATAGCAGCTACAATTGTTGATCCTGTTACCAGAAAATGTCCCCACATTGTTTGTGCCATTTCTTGAACTGTGGGCGCACGTCTGGATCCAGGGTAAACAAATGACCCACCAATGCCAGTGGCGTTGTGGGGGTACGGTGGAAGAGTGTTATCTTTTCTACAGAGCCACAAGTAGAGGAACAGAATGATGGTGCAGGCTATTAACACAGTTGACAAGTCCATGATGTCGAAAAAGCTTTTCTGCAATAGATAATGCTATCAAGAACCTTTGTCTTCATTAAAGTAAAAATACAAAGAACAAGTCGAAGATGCAATAATTTTTTTAATTAAATAAAATCAAATATATTGGAACAAGTGATTGACAAACATTCTTTAAAAATTCAATCAAATAAAGTTATGGAACCACAAAATGCAAACACTCAATCAATAAGTATATTTTAGAGAAGGTCATGATGATAAGGTATACGTACAAATTCAGTACCCTAGTAGGTGATAAAAAAAAGTAATGAGGCTCAATTTCTGTTTCCCTAACACCGAACAACTGGTCTTTAAATAGTCCTGGGGCATTGGTGGATTTAAATATAGGCCCGGGTGGGGCAACTTGCACACCCCGCGCCCCTGTTGGTTCTAAATTGGCGGCACCCTTAATACTCCCTCGATGAACTTCAAAAAGTTCAGTAGAGCAGAAAAAAGATAGCTAAACACGAAACTTCAATCAACACCAAACTGTAATACAATATTTGCTTGCTAAATATCGTATTTCAAATGATAAAACTTTAATAGCTGGTTTGATCAGTCAGGAGCGTCGCTAGTGGAAAAGAATAGAGAAGTTTTGAAACGAATGATAGACGTGACGTTGTTCTGAGCAAAAAAAGGTTAGCTATTCAGAGAACACAGAGAACATTTTAGCTGTAGAAATATTGAAAATGTTCGTGAATTGTTATCTTTATTAGTTAAATATAATCCCCTTTCGGACAGCCATTTAAAGTTTTAAAAGAACAATGAACTTTATTTAAGTCATGATGTGCAAAGTTATATAATTCAATCAGTGACATTTGAATTATCGGCGATAATTGATAGGAAGTAAATCTTGCACAATTCTTTACTTTAATTATTGATTCAACTATTGATATTTCTAAAATTGATCAGATGTCAGATTCTTTACGTTCAGTTTTAACAGCAGGAGATGTTGTATAGGCTTTTATACTTTGGAAAACTGCAATGCTGCTGCATTTGCTGAGAAGATTTTAACGGAACAAAAAAAAGCAAAACATACGATGGCGCATTTGTGAAGTCTGGACTTAAGAGTAGACTTCAAACTCAGATTAAGAAACTTTCGCCCAATGCCACCTTTGTTACTTGTTGTGCCCATGTTTTTTTTAATTTGGTTGCCATCGAAGCAATGTCTGTAAACAGTGATTTACAGTTTTTTTTCGGCACAGCTGAAAAGTTGTATGCATTCCTTACGTCTAGTTTACATACTCGTATAAAACATGAAAAATATCAATATAAATCCACAATAGATACTCTGAAACGACTTTCTGATACAAAATGGGCAACCGTATGCATGCAGTGGTTTCGTTTTCGTAACAGTTGTTTTTAACGTGACAGGGTCGTCAGCCTTGTGCACAACCTTCTGGGGGTGCCCCTTGTAGCTCTCAGGATAGCTCCCGTAGTCACATGTATCAAAAAAGGAAGACTACGCTAGGCAGGGCATGTTGAAAGGATGCCAGAATATAGAGCAGCAAAAGCTATTTACAGGCAGAAACCAGGGGGCTGACGACTCACTGGTTGCCCTAAGACTGAGGTGGATAGATGATGTGGAAATTGACCTACACCAGCTGGGGGTTCGAGCATGAAGAAAGAAAGCCATCAATCAATCTGAATGGAAGGATGTGATTGAGCAGGCCAGGGCCCTACATGGGCTGTAACGCCACAGATGATGAAATCGATGATGAGGATGTATGCATCAGTTGATGCAGTTGTTGGATCAGTCACTGCTTTTCTAGCAGGACTAGAGATATAATTTCAGGGGAATTACCATATAAAGGAACTGTCGGAGCAGAAGCTCTTGGACTACATGTTTAATAACAAAATGTTCTTTGGTTTTTCTGACGTTATTTATACAAAAATTGTTGGATAATATAGTTGTGTTATCAAACTACTTGCATCGCGATGACATTGACAATTGATCGATGTTGCAAGAAACAAGTTTGTTGAAATGAGAAGCGATGAAGCTTTTAAAATTCTGAATTGTAGATGTCAAATAATTATATCTTATTAACGAAAATTTTTTCCAAAATAGATGTGGAAACCGAATTTAAAGAAAAGCTAATTGCAAAAAATAAAAAAAACATTATGGCTGGCGAACTTAGTAGTGATGAGAGGGCTGATGATTCACCTACAAGCTTTAAATCTGAAACATACTTCACCATCTGTTATACACTTGTAACACAAATGCATGATCGATTTAATGACTTTCGGAACAAAGATACTTATTTCAATTGTATTGATCCATCAAAATGTCGAAAGAAAATAAAAATTCTTTTCGACGTTCATGCGAAATTTACAAACTCAACATTAACTTTGAAGAAGCTATCGTTTTATATGATACAAGCAAAGCTTTGTATAAATCGATATGTTAATCACTATCTAGTGAACTACAACTTAACGAGGTTCTGCCATTCTTGACTGAAAAACAAGTGGCATCAGTATTTGTCAATACTCTATAAAATTTACTTTACTCTTCATGTTAGCAGTGCTACAGCAGAAAGAAATTTCCAAATATTGATACTGAACAGAAATTATTTCCTCTCAACAATGACAAACGAACATTGGTCTGGATTGGCATTAATTTCAATTGGACGTGATCTAGCTGAGAACGTGACTTTGAATCAACGATAAATCATTTTGCTTGAATACAATCACGTAAAAAGCAATTTATATAAGGCATATTAATAATAGACTATTGAACTAAATTGACATCACTATTTTGAAAACATATCTGTTTATATGGTTGATTCTGTTTGACTTGTACAATGACTTTAAAAATTAATTAAATTAGCTGGCAAATATTTACGCAACGCTTGGATATTAAAAAAAATTGGCGGCGCCCCCAACGCAGTATCTAAATCCACCTGGGAAAGATATTTATAGTTGACCTTCACCTTGCAGTTGCGCGCGCTGATAAATTATGAGAATTGGTGTCCTTAATTATGTAAATTAGGTAATTGAAACAGTTCATTTATTAATGTGTCGCTAATTGAAACCGATCAATTTTTCAAATTAGGTCATTGTGACCCTTTAATGTGTCGGAGTGGTTATTCAGAAATGTTTCCCTTTAATGCTGAGCGTTATTCGAATTTTTTATATTTTTTTTTAGCTGATTACACGACAAGTTGAGGGGCGCCCACGTTAAAGCCACAATAAAAACGTTAATCAATGACTATCGCTAAAAAGTCCTCCGCTGACCTGGAGCGGAGATGGCCGCCACGGTCTACCAAGCCTCGAGCAAATTTTAATGGTAACATTAGAGCCCCCTACGACCACGAGGTCAGGAGACAAAAAAAAAGTGACGATTAATTTAATTTTATACAGGGATGTGCTACTTGTCAATTAGTTGGTGGCACACGATACAGTGTGATATTTTAACACGTCTAGCTCTTACTTTTTGAAGTGTCGGTTCTCGACTACCAATGGCAGGATTGTCTGGATCAATCACTGCGGTAAAATAAAATCAACACTTACAAGCTTCAGATAGAATCTTTTTTAAAGACGTTTTTGCATTAAGATTCTTTGGCCTCACCTCTAAGATTTGTGTTTTTATTGTATCACGTAAAGGGTTCAATTCATAGCTGAGCATCTTTTTGTTTTGTTTTTTTATCCATTTATAATCTTTTATGAGGTTAGGGTTGCAAAGTTTGCCCAAATAGAAAATTGTCAGCCTGTCAAATATAATTAACTCCACATATCGTGGCTGCAATTCAAATGGGGGCCCTATCCAACCAGCATCCCATTAAATAAAATGGTGGCTAGCAGGTAACATAAGAGTGTAACTTAATAGTCCATTGGTTCCTTCCTCATGCCTTGCCTGTACTACGAGAACGGCCTTCCCAGCCAAAAATATTATTCATGAAAGGAACGAGCACGAAGAAATAACTGTTTGTAGTGTTTACCGGTATACTAAAATTGTTTGTAAAAAGACAAATAAAACAAAATATTCCACCACTGGGAATCGATCGCGATATCGCTTGTACCACAAGCCTGCACAGTTCCATACGACCAGGAGAGCTTGACGGCAATTATATTTTCTCTTATTGAGATCATCAAATCAGGTCTTTCGATTATCAGGTTTTAAGACTATCGGGTGTGAATAGCGATCAGATTAATACATATGATTTTATTTATATTAATTTATTTTACTTATGAAATTTTAAGGATTCATGCAAATAGTTTTCCACCTTTATTATAAAATTTGATAAGTTTGGGGTCCTTAAATTATGGAGGCCCCTGGCTTTAGCCCGTTCAGCCCCCCCCCCCCCCCCACTTAATCATACATAGGCCTGATTTATGAAGTAAACACACCTAATATAATTTATATACTAAGGCTGTTAATGATTAGTTTAAATTTAATCGTAAACTTTTTAAAAATTAACGATTAATTAATCGTTAATTTCAATTAAGGCCAAAAATTAAAATTTTGATGTCATTAGTGACGATATTAAATGTACTTGTTGACAATCTAAATAACACTGGATTATCCTGCAATACACTCTTTTGGCCAACTACGAAAAAAGACAAGCGTGTTGACGTTATAACTATTATTAATATTTATCGGCCGTTTTTTTTTTTTTTTCATTTTTGACTTTCAATAATTTGTAAGATATAGGTCGATAATAATTTAATCTGTAAAAGTATGAACGAATAATCGAGAAATTAATCGTTAATTTCCGCAGCCCTAATAAATACATATTTTAAATGAGAGATTTTTATTCGTAAGAGTGGTTTATTAAAAAGTAATTTCCCTTTGTTATTTTTATTATCCTGTAAAGTAATTTAACGTTTGTAGAAAAGTTTTCTAACTATTGGGCTTTGGTGTCAAGAGAGTGTGTTATTTTATCTGGCAACGGTTCATTTGGTTTCAACTACGTTAACAATAGCGAAAATATTCAGTCTGATGAAAAAAAAAAAAAAAGTCAACTACCCGGATGGTTATTATTTATGGTTGTGAAAATTTATTTGTTAATGAACTTACATTCGTTGTTTGAGGTTTTCAAACTTTGTCAGTTGTAGATCGGTGTTTGGTTAGAGTTTTGATAATGTTGTGAATTTTATTTAATAGAGCTTATATAGACAATACTTTACTTTGAATTTTCCTCGGAGTATATGCGTTTTTTCTTTATTGACCGACAGGGCGAACTTGTATACTGGTTAGATTAGTAGTTGGTTTTAATTTTAAATAACCCAGTAAAAACCAAAGTTTTTTACTATAGATCTTTTATATATGATACATAACTAAAAGTATGTTCAATTTAATACGCACCGCGCGTTAAATGTAATACTCGCATAAACATTTATAGGCTACGTAGAGATATATACGATAATCTAAAAATGCATAAATTTAATCAAATTAACTTATATCGATGTGAAATTTTGATACATCATTTTGATGGTTGCCACAAGTCTGATTGTAAAATTTCAGCTCGATAGGATACGGGGAAGTGGGTTAAAATCAATCCAAAGTTTTTACGACAATCAAGCATGTAGACGCCACGAGTTAATATAATGGATTTTTTTAACTTAAAAAACAAATTATTTTATTATAAATCCTTTTTATATGAGACATAACTAAAATTAGTCTATATTCATTACGATATGCATCGCACGACAATCCAAAAAAAAAAAAAAAAATTATAATTCTCATTTTTAAAAGACTTTAAATTTTTTATTTTTTAAAAAACGAATACAGGTTTCCTGCTAAATTTCAGCTCAATTTGAACACAGGAAAAGGGTTCTAAAACATGTTTAATATAATGCACACCGGGCGACAAACTAGCATAAACATTTACAGATCGAAATGTATTTTAAAAAGTATGATCAATATAATACACACGGCACCGCGCTCAGGAAAATATTTAAAATGTTGTTCAATATAATACGCATCGCAACAGTCTAGCACACAAATTAGCATGCTAGAAAGAGATACATATAGATAATCTAAAAATTAAATAACTTAATTACAGTAGAGTCAAACCATGTGAAATTTTGACAGTTCATTTATATTGTCATCACCATTCCATCTGCGATTTTTCAGCTCGCCAGCATACAGGGAATTGGGTTAAAAATCGATCAAACATTTTTTTTTTTTGAAAACAATCAATCAAACAAGTAGACGCCACAAAGTTATTTTTTTTAAAGAGCTAAATACTTAGACGTTAATGTTGCGTGTTTTATAACAAGGGTGATTGTTAGTGTTTTTTAAAGTTGTCTATTTTTTATAGAAACAAGGTTGATATGAGTAATTTATTTGATCTTTTAATAGCAATATATAGATGTTTAGGAAAGGCATCACTTAGTGTGAGATTTGATTCGTGTGAGGCAAATTATGTCCCAGAAGACAATCTTTTTTGTTGGTCAGGGAACTTGGTATTGATCTCGAGACTTATTTTCAGAAGTTATCTATTTTACCTAATGATAAAAAGGTAAATCTTTGCAAAACTTTTAGGCGAGTGGTACATCGACCAAACATGAAAGTTGAACAGCTATATCTTTATATACCTGTTCTCGTGTACTCATCCCTGTCTCAAGTGTGGAAACAATTGCGTAGAAGGAAGCTTTACGAACCTTGTCTTTGAACTTCTGAGATACCTAATGGCATCACAGTCATTGACCACTGTCTTTTGTTTACGATTACAGGTCAAAGTTGACTTATAATCCACACCTGGTGTTATTTCTTTTGCGGCTTCTTCAAATATTTCAAATTTATTCCTAGATTCATGCGACGGATCTCTTTGTGAAGAATAAAAATAAGCACATGTTTTCAAGTTCACTTGCTCATTTTGTAGAGCTTGACTGGCTTGTGAAAATGTAACACTTCTTCCCAAAACTCGTTGGAGATGCTGATCTTCTATCGAGCGCCTGCCCAGCCGCGGATATGGAAAAGCCCACCAGTTATGGAGGTTACCGGGGAAATAAAGTACCTGACGTGTACCAATATCAGCCCTACTGCCTTTTAGGAAGTGGAGGGATCCACAAAGGCTAGGAACCCAACCAGATCAAAGGCAGCTACCCATTTAGCTGTAAGGGGCAACCCCCCCCCCCGCCCAACAATACCGTGTAAAAAAAAAACATAGTTACAAAAACACCGAAAAGAAGAACAAAAGACATCTCAGTCCTGAGAGAGAATGGATCCCTTTTTATAAGGGAAATGACGTCAAATATTGAAAGCCAAAATCTGGAAGCTAACATGCCGACAACCATCATCTCTACCAGGACCACGAAAGTCATTTAAGCTTGGAATTTCCGCACGATGTACGAGTTTGGTAAAGCTGCACAAATAGCCACTGAGATGAGAGCTATAAGCTCACCATTCTTCGAATCAACGAAGCAAGAGGGCCTGAATGGGGCAAGAAGAGATTAATCTCAGGAAAGATGGGGTTATTTTCGGGACATAAAGAAGAAGATGCCCCACGTACCATGGTTGTTGCCATGATGCTATCAGGGGAAGCACAAAGAGCACTCCTTGGATGGGAGGCTCATGGACCTAGAGTTCTTTTAGCAACCATTCGGACAAAGAAACGTTTCATCAATTTAGAATTCATCCAATGCTACGCAACAACCAATGAAAGTGATGAAGGAGACAAAGAAGAATTCTTTAATAGAGTAATGATTATATCCCAAGGTTGCCCACGGAGGAACATCGTCATCCTCATAAGAGACTATAATGCCAAGATTGGCAGTAACAACACAGGGTATGAAGATGTTATGGAAAGCAATGGATAGGCGAGATGAACGACAATTTTGAGAGATTTGCGGACCTATGAGCCACAACAGACCTGGTCATAGGCGGGAGTATTTTCCTGCACCAGAGAATACATACAGCTACATGGGTCTCACCGGACATGAGGACGATGAACCAAATAGACCATGTATTTATTTGTAAACAATTCAGGCGATCTCTCCAAGACGAACGTGTTAAGAGGGAAGCTGATGTTGCCTTGGATCACCATCTTGTTGTGGCCAGGCTGAAATTAAAGCTAAAAGGACACTCTACCGAGCAACAAGCATACACGCTTCGGTATAATACCTCCCTCCTGAAGGACCAAGCCAAAAAGGAAGAATTCAAGATCTCACTATCCAATAAATTCCAAGCCCTAAGTGAAATACGCAAAGACGAGACCACTGAAGGAAAGTGGCAAAGAGTGAAAGAAACAGTCCAGTCAACATGCCAAGAAGTACTAGGGAACAGGAAACGGGCACACAAAGAATGGATAACAGCTGCTACACTTAGTAAAATAGAAGAAAGGAAAAAAAGCCGCACACGAACCCAGAAAAACAAGTCCCAGAAAGGGTAAGCAGATGCAAATAAGGAAGTTAAGAAAAGCATCAAGAACAACAAGAAGGACTTTGTTGATAAACTTGCTAAAGAAGCAGAAGATGCAGCTCCTCGGGATAACATGAGGGAACTGTTTGATACCATTAAGACGCTGTCTAGAAAATTTAGCAATGTAGAGAGACCACGAAGGATAAAATTGGAAACGCCATTCCAAGTGAAGAGCAACAGAGAGGGAGATGAAAGGAACACTTTGAAGAGCTTTTAAACAGGCCGAAACCAAAGAACCCACAAGATTTTCAACCAGGTGAGAAGGACCTGCTAATCGACTGCAATATTCTCACCAAAGAAGAGATTCGCAGGACCATTAAAAACTAAGAAATGAAAAAGCTGCAGGACCTGATGGCATCCCAGCATAGGAACTGAAGGCGGACTTGGAAACCATTGTGGAAATGGTACATACTCTGTTTATAAGATATTGGAAGAAGGACAAGTTCCTTCCGATTGGAAGAAAAAATACCTTATCAAGATCACAAAGAAGAGGAATTTAAACTCCTGCTTCAACTACAGAGGGATCACCCTGTGTCCATCCCAGGAAAAGTTTTCAACCGTGTATTACTTAACAGGATGAAAAACGCGGTAGACCCACAGCTGCGGGACCAACAAGCTGGCTTTCACGACAATTGATCCTGCACTGACCAGATATTAACACTGCGCACCATTCTGGAGCAGTCACTAAAGTGGAACTCGCCTCTCTATGCCAATTTTGTTGACTATGATAAAGCCTTCGACAGTGTGGACATGCCAACCCTGTGGAGATTGCTAAGGCATTATGGGGTGTCACAAAAGATAAATTGATATAATTAGAAAAACGAAGGAATAAACTGCCGAGTTGTCCATGGTCAGCAGGTGACAGATGCTTTCCAAGTGAAGACTGGTGTGAGAGAAAGTTTCTTGCTGTCACCCTTCATGTTCCTGTTAGCCATTGACTGGTTGATGACAACATCTACACAGCGGAAAAGCAATGACATCCAATGGACCTGTGGGAACAACTTGAGGATATTAACTTTGCTGATGACCTTGCCCTTCTTTGGTCATACCCAACAACAGATGCAGGAGAAAACAAATATTGTCGCAGCAACTTCTGCTAGCACGGGTCTCAACATAAACATAGGGAAGAGTAAAATCCTCAAGGCCAACTCCACCAGTACATCACTAATCATGTCATCATGATTGAAGGTGAAGCCCTAGACGAGGTGGATAGTTTTGTATACTTTTGCAGTGCGGTACAGATGCTTATGTCAAAATAAAAATATCAAAAGCAAGATCATTTTTCAAAAAACTCAAGATTGTTTGTTAGGCAGCAAGTTAAAAGCTAGTTGGCTGAATCGAAGAATCCCGACCGTGACGTCACAACGCTACCGTTTGCTTTGAACGAGAGTTTCTTCCCTTGAATTATTTTTGTTTTCTTATTTATTTATTACCTCCCCTTGCGGGGGATTCTAAGGCATTTAATTAAGGAAAGGATGGGATTGTGTTCATGCACGCATCTTGTCATAATTAAGACAAAAGAGGGGGGCATAAGGGGAGGGACTAGGCCCTCCCCTAATTTAAAATTTAATTAAAAATTAATGAAAAACAACAAGGGAGGGTGAGGGTGGCGCTCCCTCCCCTCCTATATTCTAAAAATATAAAAATGCAGATCTACATTAATGAAAAAAAACAGTCGAGGGGTGAGGGGAGGGCGTTCCCTCCCCTCCAATATCCTAAAAATATTAAAATGCAGAACTATATGCAAAGCGCTTTATTAAATTTATGAATATTCACCCCCATCCCCCTAAAAATGCCACCATCTTTAGAATACCCTGTTCCCCCTTCCACTCTACATTCCTTGCTTTCGCACTACTTTACCGGCAGTCAAGTGCCATAGCAACAAAGATGGCCACTACTAATGACCTCATTGGGCCACGGTCGATAAAGTATCATTTTACCAGTAAGGTTTTTTAGTGATATGGTAAAACCTGTGCTGCTATATGGAGCCGAGACGAGGAGAACAACGGCAGTTAACCTGACCAGAATCACGTCACTTTTCAATAATTGTCTAGCAAGGATTCTCAGAATTTACTGGCTGGACAAAATCAGCAACCGGGAACTGTTGTAGCAGAAGAAAGAGGTGCCAATGGAGGAAGAGACTCTTCAGAAGCGGTGGAGGTGGATTGGTCATACACTAAGAAAACCTACTTCTAATACAACAAGGCAAGCACTAAAATGAAACCCCCATGGTAAGCGGAAAAGAGGTCATCCAAGAAACACTTGGCGCCGAGAATTGGAGGCATACATTAAGAGAATTGGCCATGAATGGAAGATCCTGGAGGAGCTGGCCCAAGATAGAGATGCCTGGAGGTCTCTCATAGGTGGCCTATGCCTTTGAAGGAATCGCAGCCACCGACGATAATCTGTGGATGACCCTCGTGGACGAAGAGGCTCAACAACTCTTCCTAAAAGACAAGCATGATATCAAATTCTAATTCTTGCATCTTCTTTGCAATTTTTTCTGCTTCTCTTCTGGTGTCCCCCTTCTGTGACTGGTCTTCTTGTAAACATTCTAACGCGTCATTGACTTTTTGAACTTCACAGCAGCTAAGTTTTTATTTTTCATTTCTTTTTATTCTTTTTATTTGTGGATTGTTTGTTCGTTGAGAAAGGCTCTTTGTCGAAATGGTCAATGTTTTGTTATGTCCTTTCAGGCTAACTCATAACCTGTTTACCTGTTTTCCATTTACTAATTTATAAGCATGATTGCAGTCTCATCACCATTTTGTTAAGTATTGTCAGCTTTGTTTCTCATCATTGTTATGTGTTTTACTGAGAATTAAATACATTTAACACAAATAGTCAAGTAGAAGAAATTTGGGAAGATATAAAGACATATCTAGAAACTATAATGGACGAGAATGTTCCACAAAACTAACATCAAATAAAATTAGGAAATGATGGTTAAATTTTAAATTTTTATAACCTACGCAAACAAATTGATAACTTATTTAAGTAATTTAAGGCTACCAATTTTTAAAAAGGATACACAAAAATACTTGAACGTTAAACACTTGATACAATAAAACTAAAAAAAAAACTTTTGGTCCTTTATCAAATCTAAAATAATTGAACCTACAGGAATAGCCACACTAAAAGACTCAAATAATAACATCTTTAACGATAATGAAATTAAAGCTAACATCCTTAACACATATTTTGCATCATCATTTTCTGCCTCAGGTGACAAGGAAGCTTCATTAAATATAAATAAAATTGAAGAATTAGATAGCATAACTGTAGACGAGATAGGTATACATTCACTCCCAAAAATCTTTAAAATAAACAAAGCTACTGGCCCATATGAACTGCCTGCAATGTTTTTCAAGGAACTAATCAATGGACTGTCCCCAATCAGTGTAGTTCTTTTTCAAGCCTCTCTAAACCAAGTTGAAGTGCCCCTGGATTGGAAATTAGCTAATCAGACCCTGTTAATTACATACCTGTATGACTTACTAGTATCACTTGTAAATCACTAGAACACCTGATATAAAATAGAATAGTTAACCACCTAGACAAATATAATGACATATGTCAACATCAACATGCTTTATGAAAAACAGATCATATGAAAATCAATTAATAGGTTTAATAGATGAAATATCTATAATGATAAAACAGATACAATTTTACTAGACTTATCAAAAGCATTTGACAAATTTCACCACTTTAAGTTTACTTAAAAAACTGAACTGCTTTGGAATCTCAGGTCACTTACATCACTGGATCCAAGACTTTCTTTTGGGTAGGGAGCAACTGTAATAATTAATGTATCTATATCTACACCAATAAAGGTTAACTAAGGAGTGCCACAAGGAACTGTGCTAGGTCCCTTGGTCCCTTACTCTTTTTAATTTATATTAAATGATTTACCCAACATCTCATCAGGAACAAAAGTTAGGTTATTCGCTGATGATTGTATAAACTATAGAACAATTAAATCAGAAAAAGATAACAGTTTACAAAAAGACTTGAATGACTTGATAAAATGGGAAAATAAAATGCAAAAAATAAATAAATAGAGGTTAAAAAAAAGAAAGATTTTTTTAAACCCACTTTTTTATAAGTGGACTAAAAAGAAGAATATAATTTAAAACTTATAAGTTCAAGTACTTTGATTTAATATGACTGAAAACTTGGGGCGGGGTCTTATGAGGTTTTACATATGCAGTTCACTAATTCTCTCACTTATAGATCTATCTTTTGCCTTCTAAATTATAAATCTTTAATTTTTATACCGAACACCCTTTTCCCGAAATATTTAGCTAATCAGAAATCTTATATAAGCAAGAGAACAAGTAAACTACTTAAGCTAGTATGGATATAGTTAAAGTAAATTTTGATGGGATTAAATCATATTTTACGTAATGTTCTCACTTTTATTGGCCCACCCTGTGTATACAATTTCAAAACCATTGTGGTCTTCTTAGGCCACTAATGTACTGGTACTTTCTGGAAATCAAATAACTAGTCTGTGTTGTTTTTTAAACGTCTCAGTTTTAACGGAGACACTCACTATTCCAATCAAAACGACTTGCAAACATTTGAAATGTGCCTCATCCAGACGTTTCACGTTTCATATCTATATGATTTTAAACAGAAATGTATTTCTTATTTGTTTTTAGCTTTACAAAGTTTCTTTAATGTCTTATTGTGTACATGTGGTCAGAGTGACCGGCTAAGAAAGTATAGCGTTGAGTAGGGGCGTCACTAGGATTAGTGTCACTCAGTGCTGTAGCTCTTGGTATCAAAACGTCATGACTTACTCCATAGACCTCCTCCGAGTCTGCCAGTGCCAAATAACCGGAAAATACATAATTTAAATTTGGTGTCACCTCTTGCGTTGGTGTCAAATGATGCAGTCCACACCCCAGCAACCTTTTAGTAACGCCTCTGACTGAAAAATGACGTAGGTGTCGAAAGTGTGAGTGTAGGAATTGATAAGGAAGACTGTTAGTAATGGTGAGAGATAAAGTTACCACCAATATCACGCCTCGGTTTAAAAAATGAAACGTATACATAGGCGAAATAAAATATTTATTCTGGCTTTGATAACAAAAGTTAGGGCTTTACGTCATATGCATCCATATATAAATGTTTTCAGATAGCTGTTCATACGCATCTCAACCTTGTTTACCTCGTCTAAACGAAGAATGATTTACGTTTTATTGACCCTGTTAAATATTGGCATCGTATTCGGTAAGATGTTAAGAAATCTTATATTTTCGTCTACCACTAAACCCAAACAAATTAAAATAATGTTGTTCCAGTCGATAAATTTATGTCTAAGTGTCAACTTATACCAATACAATGTGATTGGTTTTTAACCCTCAATCAATCCCTACCATGGACCTGCCTCACGACCTCCTTCCACTCAGTCCTAATCAACATTAGATGCCCAGTTATTAAAGATCTTTCTCTACATCATCCCTCAATCTATCTAAGCCTAGATTTTCTCTTGAGCAGTTTTCACTTGGGTTTTTTGGTGGTGCACCCTCTTTTCTCCTGCCATTTGACATTCTTTCTAGATGTCCTGCCCAGGGCAGTCTGACTTTTTTATTTCTGAAAATAATACTACATAAAGCCACTGATTTTTGTTTTTATTATTGACAGCAAATACAGACATTTTCTATCATTTTTTATTAAGTACAAAAACAATTTGCCAAGTAGAAGGTAATTTTAATAAATCTAGTGTCTAACAGGATGATTCCCAAAACATTATAATGTCTCATGGCCTTAGAATCTGTTTTCAGTTGTTGCTATTTAAAAAAATATTTTAAAAGTAATTTGAGATTTTTTTTTAAAATAAAAATTCTATTCTCGCCAGCCGCTGCCATAGACCACCACAACAGGCCAAGAAATGAGAAATCGGTATTAGGAGATAAGACGACTTCCAAACACTTTACAGAGCAGAGCGAACCTAGAAAAGGTGAAAATGTTAGTAATTACGTGACTGACTGTCCGCACCCAAGCCGTTCCATTGACAAACTTCTCTTAGCAGCTGGTGATGGCAAGGGACCCAATGAAAAGAACTCCTGCCGTGGACGCTGTGGAAAAATCGGTAACAAACTCAAGTGCTACTGTGATGACGTTTGCTGGTTGTACGGTGACTGCTGTGAGGACTTCTACAGCGATTGCCTCAAGATTTCTGTTAACGAAAGTGACGATGCAATGCTAGAAGCGACAATGTCCAAATACACGAGCTACAGCAAAGTGGTTAGATTTGTGACCGTTATGAAATGGCTGGAGTTATCATCATGCGTTGGGGCGGACTATTTTAAGGTTGTCATGGTGACGCGTTGTGGAAGAGATGAAGAGACGATGCGGAAATTTTCAGAAATTTATGAGAAAATCAACTCACCGGACTTTGATAGTTTGAGTTATTTTCAAGGCATCTCGATGGAAGAATTTCAATTCAGTTGTGAAGAAGCAAGTCGTAAGGATCCTCATTATACCTCAGCCATGTTAGCGCTTCACTTCTTGCAAATGAAATTTACAGAATCCGGCTCAAAATTTCTATTTTTCAATGTGTTTTGTGGGATTTGTAACGGAATAGATCCACGTTCAATGACACCAATCACATCTAGCATTGATTGCGACAATGATAAAATATTTTTACATTTCTTATCTGGAATGAGTTTATATGAGATAATCGAGATGTATGGATGCAAAAATATCTACACCCTTAAAGACTACGATGACGCTCGGATGTGCATGTTCTCTTTGGGTGACCTGCATAATGTTACTCAATCAGACATCGATATCAATGCTACATCTTATAGTTGGCTAAATAACAAAACAAACGATTCTCTTCTTTTATGTCGCAGATACTTTAAACCAGTAGTTCTTCAAGATGAAAATTCGCTTTCTTCTTTACCATTAGTCATTTTCTGGAATGTTTACTGCTATTTTCAGGGCATGAACAGTTTCATAAAACGATTTGGAGAATTCAGCTGTTTGAAGTTGACACGTTCAAATGATATCAGTTACCTCTTGCTATTGGTAAAAACAAAATACAGCTTTCGATTAATTTTTGACTTTAATAAACGGATATTTAAAGTTCAAACAAATGTTGGTGTGTATAATGAATCAGCACGGAATCTCCAAGGAAAATCAAATTTTCGAAAAAACGGTTTTCTTCACTGTAACTCTGGCATGATGCTGTTGGGGGGAAAATGCTATCAACAAATTGACTGCCATGCCAAAGGGGCCAACGAGAGTTTATGTGACTTTCGTCGTACTATCAAATCTGTTGACCCTCAAAGTGCTATATTTACAAATATGAAAAATCAGGAATTGTTTAAAATGAGTCTAGAATTTGAGTATCTTACAAAATTGCAAGTCAAAGATAGGTTACAAAATCACCGACTATCTAATGGTCTGCCATCTTTTAAGCACCGAAATCTTTATTCCTTCTCTAATGTTCTTCACGTTTGGAAAGCGGCGTATTCGGACATTGGACAACATAACAATTTTAAAGAATTTTCACTAGATTTGTATCATTTCTTATTGGATTTTCTAAAAATTCAGTTTGCTATCAACTCACTGAAAATGACAGAAAGCGTCATGTGTTATGACGGCGAGTTTAGTCCGTGTCTTAAGTTTAATGAAAGTACAAACAAAATGAGTGAGATAAAAGTGGATCTGGAAAAGGGCAGCGAGAAAAAAAATTGTTGCTTACGAAGCCGTCACAATAAAACTTTAGACACTGAAATCTCTAATCGTACGGATAAAGAAGTCATCCTCAGTGAATTGTTTCAGGATATACAGGATGATGCTGTTCTTTCTGAGCGATTGAAGGAAAAATTTCTAGGAAATATGTCCACATTGTGTTATAAAACCAACAAGAAATTTATAGTGTTTTCCTTTTCATTCTTTTATAATAATGACAGTGTTAAGACATTTGAAGATTTAGAAAACGTATTGAAAAATATGTCAACTGAGTTAGCTTTGAAAGCCCTTTGTACAAAACTCTTACTTAACAAAGTTACGCTATCAAATTGGAATGAATCTAGGAACATATCCTTGGGCTGTAATCCTAAAAGAACACTACAAACGTACGTAGTTCAAGCTGACAGACTTCCCATCAGTCTTAGTAATTTATATCCAGATGAAGATGACCTACCAAACGGTGGTCAATTGTTGTTCAATGCTGAGTACCAGATAATCATGAGCAGTGTCCCTGAACTTAAGCTTCAACGCCTGGCAACACCTTTATGTATTACACCTTTTACCTATGTCCACTGCCCTCAAAGTATTTACATACGACTCCAGTGGAATGACTTTTTCATCTTTAGAGGTGAACTCATCCTGCCACACAACGATGATAATGACACTGGGGATAAAGTAACATGGATTCAAAAACAATTAGATAACTTTACCCGTTACGACAACACAAGTCTCAATAAATTAACCCCGAAACAAATAATCGGAAACGACAAATTCATCACTTTTTCTAGCTCATCTTACATTTTAACAAGTAAAGGGGCGTTTATTTGTTCCATGCCAACATCTGATCACATTGGTGACACTGTCCCTGTAGACAACATGCTGAATCCGAGTTCATACGTAGAATATTATTGTACTATTGTTTCCTCTATCGTATCAATCGTCTCTTTGTTGCTAGTTTTTCTTGTCTACGGTTTCCTTCCAAGTTTAAGGAACAAAATTCCTGGGAAAATAGTTTTGTCAATGTCTATATCTCTATTAGTTGCTCATATTCTATTCTTATTTAGCAATGTTCCAAGAGGTTTGCTGTGCGAAATATTTGCGAGCTTCCATCACGCAGCTTGGATGTCATCATTTGTTTGGTTGGCGTTTATGTCAGTCCATTTGGCCAATACTCTCTACTACAAACCAGTTGAATCGACTGGTAGCTACGTCTTTTATTCTACCTCAGCTGTGTGTTGGTGTTTTCCTAAGTAGTAAGGGATGCAGGAAACGGTTAGTAAATGTGGGGCAGCCCCACCGACGTCACTTCCGGTCTATGACGTCACATAGGGTGGGCGTGGTTACTTCAGGGTTATGTTGGGGTCATTTCCGGTTATGGTTGGGGTCATTTCCGGTTATGGGTGGGAGTCATTTCCGGTTATGGGTGGGGGGTCATTTCCGGTGGGTGTGGTACCAAGATGGCGCCGAACATGGCGACCAAGATGGTGTCCAAGATGGCGGCGAACATGTCTGAACTTGTTGTTCAAGATGGCGTCCAAGATGGCGGCTTGGCGCCAAACACGTAAGTTATTTCCCTTTGTTTTAACGTCCCCGATAACCTAAAAGAATACTTTAGTGAAATGACACCGATTTTTAAAAACGTAAACGTGACACGAGACGATATTGGTCCATTCATGCGTGAGTACGCATGTAAAAACAACCTATTGACATGCGCCAGGCGCACGTTGATAGGAAGTTATAGTGGGGAAAAAATTCTATTAGCTACTCCTTTATTAAAATGGTATTTGTCCCATGGGTTGGTAGTTACAAAAATTTATCAGGTAGTAGAATACAATCCGGTGACATGTTTTAAAACTTTTGGTGATAGGGTAACTGACGCTCGACGACAGGGGGATAAAGATGACATTTATTCAATAAAGAGTGAGACGATGAAATTGTTAGGAAACGCGGCATACGGTAAGACGTTGACGAACAAAGCAAAACACGCGGACGTTTCATATTGTAGTGGTAGTCTTAGTGGTCCCCTCTTAAATAATCCTAGATTTAAAAAAATGACAGACCTGGGTGACGAGGTTTATGAGGTAGAAATTTCTAAAAAGGTTATTTTATGGGATCTCCCGCTCCAAATAGGTTTTTTTGTTTATCAATATGCTAAGCTTAGGATGTTAGAATTTTATTATGATTTTATAGATAGGTTCATAGATAGGACCAATTTTCAACTCTGTGAGATGGATACAGACAGTCTTTACTTTGCCCTTACGACACAAAATTTAGCTGACGCTGTTAGGCCCCACCTAAGACAGGACTTTTACAAAGACTACGACAAATGGTTCCCCTCAGAAGTTTGTAGTAGACATAGAGAGGCAAGGGTATTATTCCTTTAGATTGTCAGGGCTGTAGGGATAGAAAACTATATGAAAAGAGAACTCCGGGGCTTTTCAAGTTAGAGTATGAGGGGGAGGGTATAGTGTCCCTTTGTAGCAAGACTTACCACTGTTTCGGGGACTATAACAAGACTAGTACAAAGGGGCTAACTAAACAACACAATACCTTTGACAAAGACACATTCATGACAGTTCTCACATCACAACAAGCAGGGGGCGGTGATAATATGGGGTTCAGAACACAGGGTTCATATGTCTACACTTACACACAACATAGGAATTCCCTTTCGTACTTTTACATTAAGAGACAGGTTCACCCCGACAATGTTACGACATCTCCTCTGGCCATATAGTAATTGGAAGCTCTAGGACATATCATACATGACTTTGACTAGACGACCTGGACGATTGTGATATGTCAATAAAATGATTTTTACTATATACATATTTATTCACCCGGTGACTATTTCAAATATTTATCAACTGTTAACCCGGTGGTTGTTTAAATTATAATATGTATATATGAATGTAAAAAATATGTATTTGTACATATTTAATTATATATGATTGTTAAAATTATTTAATATGTGAATAAACGTTAAAAAATTTATGTACGATACTTGTTTATGTTTTAACTTGGATGTTGTAAAAATGTTGTAAAACAAAGGGAGTTAACTTAAATTACTTAAGTAATATACACAGTTGTTGCCCCTTACTGAGAATGAAATAAGTTAGAACAAGTAAATATACCAAAAGGTTAATTAAAATCAATATCTAATTAAAAGAAGTAAATTAAAATCAATATGTAATTAAAAGAAATAAATAAAAATCAATATGTAATTAATAAAATCAATAACAATACAAAATAAGCAAAGAACAAAACATTTAATTAATCAATCACCAAAGACAAATCAATATCTAATTAAAAGAAATAAAAAATCAAGTTTTTCCGACAATTTTCGTTGTAGGCTAAATATTTTAATTTTTGTTGTTGTTGTTGTTACATGTTTCTTGACTAATTGTTTGAATATATATCTCTACACGCAGCATTAAAAAAAATCAAGCGTGGGATCACTGGGGCCCCTGAATAATTTCTTGGATTCACCCCCTGGCGGCGGCCCTGCAGTGGTTGAGTGGAAATTTCATTTAAAGACACGCGTTTTTTTTTCTTGATGTGAAGTCACATTTCTTTACCCCCCCCCCCCCCCAAATCCTCATTTTTCCACATCGTTACATATGTTTGACCCCTTTCTGCCCCCTAGGCGCGTGACGTCATTTATGGATGGTCCCAAAGTTAAACTTATTTGTCTGTACATTTCCTAGCCTCAGTTAAATAAACTTCCGCTGGTTGGTGCTGTAGTTTCCATTTCAAAGAGATGCCTCTGTGGCACCACGCATCGAACCTTGTGATCCAGACTGAGACTGGTCACACCGAACTGGTCAATTACAGGGGATTTTTTAAAAGTATTTTTAAGCAAATTTTGGTAGAATGATAAAATGTGATATAATTATAAATAATTAGAGAAATGAAACTTCACTAAATTTAAGTTCATGGTTTTTTTATACAAATGCTTGGAAAATAACAGTCAATCTTTATAAAAGTAATATCGTGTCATTTACTCTTATTATGTAGTTTTTCTAGCAATTAATTGCAATACCATATCTAAGGTAGATCTAATAAAGATATAAATTGTTAATTTTTTTTAAATTTCGTTTAAGCTCGACGTAAAATCAGTTTGCAAATTTTAAATTTAATCTCGGCTTAGGTCTAAGGCAGGGATGCCCAAAGTCCGGCCCGCGGGCCAAAACCGGCCCGCGAAGCAATTTTTACTGGCCCAAGACCTCATCTGAAATAATTAATTAACTAACGTATTATTTTTTTAGCAACATTAAATATAAGAAAAGTCGACAAGTTTTACCGTTTTGATAACGTCAAAGGATGGCAAAAGTCGATAACATTGTATTGTTTACCAATTACTAGACTTCAGTCTTAAAGACTGACAAGGGGAACAAATGTATTTGGTTCTGTTTGTTCTGCTGTCTGTGACGTTAAATAACCAAGTAAACAATATATTTATTTATTGCTGATGGCTATCGCCATGACTCGTGAGCACAGTTGACTAGCAAAACTTGTCTGTAACAAAGTCAGCTTAGTCAGGCTGGCAAAGTTTTTAAACTTCACTGTATCATTCATTTTTGTGCTAAACACCTTTCATGTGATCGTGTCCTTAAGCAAGTGATAAAGGATATTATCTCTATTTGCTCTAAAACCCTGGTTCACAGCCAGTTTTAGCAGTGTCTTCTTGACATCCAGAGAGAATACAAAGATGTCATGTATGACAATGATATAAGATGGTTTAGCCGGGGGACATCACTTCAGCGCGTCTACACATTAAAAAAGAAATTGGGCAGTACATGGAAGATGAGGAAAAACATTTCCAGAACTATCTGATACTGCTTGTCTTGCATAGTTTGCATTTTCGGTTGATGTGAAAAGACACATAAACCTTCTTAACACAATTCTCCAAGGGCACAATGCAGTGGTAAGCAAATTATGTTCACATATCAAGGACTTTGGGAACAAGCTGCAACTTTTTCAAAGGCAACTTTTTCAAATGAAGCCTAATACCACACATTTCCCCTCAAAGCAGGAAATCATGACATGTTTACCAGAAAGAAGCTTCAATTGGCAAATGCATAGGTATGATGCAGATATCACATCCTTGGCTGATGAATTTCAAAGACGCTTTCATGACTTAATAACTATTGAAAAGATAAACATGGTTGCTTTTGTTAAATCTTCATATTTCTCTGTAGATTTTGATAATACTGCGGCAATCTGCAGCTGGAAATCATTGAGCTGCAAACTGATGCTGAATGTCGCAGCAGACAATTTCTTCTCTTTGACTTTTAGAGTGAGCTTCATGGTTAAAGAGAGATTAAAAGGAATTCGAACATTTGTTTTAAAAAAATGCTTAGCTTGTTTGGCTCGACATACTTGTGTAAGCAGACATTTTCAGTTATGAATTTTAACACGATCTGTGTGAGGACGAGAATAAGTGACTCTCAACTACGTGATATCATGCGCATCAAAACCATGTCATTGAGCCTGACCTCACCTATTTACTGTATTCAAATATCTCAGTTTCACCATTCATATTAAAATTTTACAATAAAAACTCACCATACTATGTCATTTTTATAATATTATTTTAATCCGGCCCGCGAATATCTTTGGATAAAGGAATATGGCCCGCCATGCAAAAAGTTTGGGCATCCCTGGTCTAAGGGGTCGAGAACTCGAGCTCATTATTAGTTCGTGAGTTTAGAAACTTTGCATTAACGTGACCCATATCTTTTTATTGCCAATTCTCTGCTAGAGTTTGTTTAATTGTTTTGCATGTAACAAGGGGCATTTTTTTTACAGTTTTCTCATTTTTAAGGTCTATTTTCCCCTTTCAGTTTTAAAATTTTCAATCTGATTTTATTTGCTAGAATTAGAAGAAAAAAAAACAATGTTAAAAAGAATGTGTTTTAGACTTTTAGACAATCACAGCGATTGTATGGGGATAAAAGCTACCTTCGACATATGTTATCTTCTTTTCATAGAACATACCAGCGTCGAAGTGTGGGTATGTGCCAGCGGGGCAGATCCAATCTTTGCCGTCCCATTCCTTACACGAATATATATTATGTTGATGGTATAAATGAGAGTGAATTTTTACTCAAAATAATAATGACACTATACATTTTTATGTTCGAAGTAATTAAAAAGAGCTTTTATTTCTTGATTAACATTGAACTTTTCCTCGTGACACAATCTTTAAAATATCAATATTTTCAGTAATGCGATGCTAAATAATCAAATAGCCATAGATTATAATTTTTCAATCTTGATTCATTTGTAATTGATCTAAAACTAAAATATTTCTTCGTAAACTTAATTTTAGAGAAAATTCTTTCACAGCTAGCATTCTAAGTCCAGTAGCTAGGTTAGCATACCAAAATCCTATTTATTTTCCAAATTCTGTAACTGCCAAAACTTCAAATGAATTTCTAAAGTAATTACCTCTTCTGCAGAGGACAATATTTTTTTCAACTGCATGTTTTTCTACACATTCACTCTAGTCGCCAATAAATTGCTCTCTCGTTCTTTTACTGGAAGGTTTAAATAAATTGATATGGTATGCACATCAAAGGTGAAAGCATATTTTTAGTATTCCATTACTTTTTCTTTAGGTAGCCACTTCAAAGCATATTAGCACTATGTATTCATAAAGTTCGTTTCCAGATAGCATATAATTCCAAATGTAAAAAAAAAATACTAAGAAAGTAAATTTCACGGCTCAGAGACCACAAGTTAATATAACGGATTTAAAAATAGTTGGAAAGTTTATTTCAGGTGAAGTGACACGTAAGTAAATCAGATTTAAGAAAATATTTGAGCGAGATTGGACATTGAGATTTATGCCTTTGATTCTTGCTTGAACTCACGTATAGGTATATCAAAAAAATCTCTTTCAACTCCCGTAATTTTAGCAGCAATTTTTAGACAGCAATTGTTTGGTTTAGTTTCAGAATTATTGATTTGAAATTACTTTTAATGTAATCTACAATGATTTCCCTTGATTAAAAAAGTCGAAAGTTCTTTGTTGGAAATTGCATGTGAATAATCATTTCAGTTTTTATTACTTATTTTTAAATGTCAGCATCTTGCTTTCAGTGTCAGTCAGAAGTATCTTATGTCTCACATCCATACAGAGCTAAGGTTTTAACGAGAGCTTTGTGTAGCCTCAGCTCTGTTGGAAGCTAATTTTTTTAACTTTTTTTTTTAAAGTATTGAATAAACTTACCAATACAAGATTTTGGGATTTTTTAATCTATCCCACATCTCATATCTTCTTTGATTTAATAAACCTGATTGAAATGTATTAAAAACTATTTACAATTTTTTTTTAAATCTACAATATAGATCCACCTTGTTTAAAAATTATTTTGATTTGTTATAGGCAAATTTAATTGTGGTTGGGCCTTTTGATAATAATTAAGTGTTTAGTCAACGATTTGCCATGATGTCTGTTTTTAAAAGTTACTCAACTTTAACCTACCTTTTCCCATTGGAAAATATTTTTTTCTTAATTTTTTTTATAAAGATAAAAATTGTGCACGTTTAATTTTTTTTAATAGCGATGACAATACCTAATAAGATTATATTTTGGTCTTAATCTGTGTCAGAGAGTTTTTAACGATTTCGTATTTGGCATTTATTTGCGTTTTTGTCACTACATAACTACTTTTCCCGCCCTTAACATAATAACTTTCCGAATTTTTTTACATCAGCTCAGACACAGCAGCCAAAAACTGTATTTATACGCAGAATATATGAACCAGGAATAGGCAGAACAAAGTTCTAAATATTGAGATCCTGATGTGTGCCAATATCGAAAGCATTTTGTTAATCCTTCGTGGAAGACGCCTGAGATGGCTAGGACATGTAAGAAGAATGAGTCCGGGTCGTATCCCCAAGGACCTCCTATATGGAGAACTGGCATCGGGAAAGAGGAATACAGGTCACCAACATCTTCGATTTAAAGGTGTCTGCCAGAGTGACCTGACCGCAGCCAAAATAAGCAAACGTGACTAAGACATATTATGTCCTTAATCAAACCAGTTTGCTGGCACTTTGTGTTGGCACTTTGCTATATATAAGTAGTTTTTAATTGAATTTCGGTTCGCTATCACTGAGATAAGAGAAAGTCCAAATATGGGAAGCACAGAATTCGTGTGCAGAAGCTGTGGGGAAAACTGTAACTCTAGGATAGGACTGCTCAGCCACACGAGAAAATGCAACCGTAATGTACCATAGTCCGTCGAGGCGGAAAGATGCCGCTGATTATATAGACTACTAGCGATTTCCCCGCGCGTTGCTGCGGAAGTTGGAGAATTAGTGATGAGTGAGTGAGTGCATAAAAAAAACTATTTTCGGGCCCCTGGCGCCCAGAAACGGATATTTTAAATATTCTTTCACCTGCTGCCATCACGAAAGTGTATTTAACAAACCCCCAAAGTTCCACGAGTTTACCTATTTGGGAAATAGGAAAAATACAATTTTTCAATTTGTAAATAGCACATATTAGGAAAAAATGACGTTTTTTATGCCCCAGCCCCAATGAGTGTGAATTTTACACTACTCCACTTTTCGTCGTGAGAGTATACCCAACAACTTCCAAAAGTTGTATGCTTCTACCTAAATGGGATTGGGAGAATTAGTGATTTTTACTTTTTATATAGTTAATATTAGGGAAAAAAACTACATTTGGGTCCCCCAGCCACCAGTAAGGGATATTTTAAATAATTATTCACCTGCTACCATCGTGGAAGTGTATTTAACAAACCCCAAATTTTCACGCGTTTTCCTATTGGGGAAATAAAAGAATTAGTGATTTTTAATTTTTATAAAGCACATATAAGGAAAAACACATTTTTTCGGCCCCGCCCTCATGAGTGTGCATTTTAAAATTATTTTACGCCAATTTTCGTCGTGAGAGGATACCCAACAACTTCCAAAAGTTTTATGTTTTTACCTACACGATGAATTGTGGAATTTGTGATGAGTCGGTTTTTAATATAAGAAAAACTTATATTTGGGCCCCCGGCCCCCTATGAATGGAAATTTAGCATTCCCTTTCGCCAACTTTCATCTGGAGATTGTACTCAACATCTTCCTAAAGTTTCATGCTTCTACCTACATGGGGAAAGGGAGAATTATTCATGTATAATTTTATATAGTTTATATTTGGACAAAACTGCTTCCCCCCCCCCGCCCCCATTATGAGATATTTTAAATATTTTTTCACCTGCTACCATCGTGAAAGTGTAATTATCCATTCCCCA
>MUZC01004537.1:577334-607415 GCA_002072015.1 Radix auricularia | reverse complement strand
CCCCCCCCCCCCCGACGTACACTCAAGTTGTTTCTTCGTGCTGCTATTTGTGCCCGTTCTTTCCCAACGTTCGTTACACTTTCTGTTGGCAAGTCTGCAGCGTATGTATTCAGTATCTAATAAATAATATTGAGCAACGATATTCAACCAAGAACTGGATCTAGATATGTAACAGGATCATATTTGGGTATATGATCCCATCGGATTATGGGATTGTGAAGGGGAAACCGATCATATTGAGGAATGAAATGATAAAACCAAGTATTTTCAATGGCTTTCTTTAAAAATCAATATTTAAAATAATTTGGTGACGTGAACTTTTTTTTATATTTTATTTTATTATATTTTTTTTTTAAACAAGCTATATTATGCAAATTAAAGGGTAATCATTTTATTTCCTTCCTCTCACTGTTCTGATATAACCCATTTCTTAAGTTAAGCGAAGTGAGCATTGCCGTTAAATGTACGTTGTTTGTTGTTGTTGTTTTTTTGTTGTTGTTTGTTTTTCAGTTAAGTCCATTTTTTAAATATTTATCCTTCCTTGTGTCAAATGATTATTTCCTTTTAACTACTTAGTACCACTTTACATGTTACTTGAGGTAACTCTAAATTGATAAGCTTAAGAATAAGAATAGTAGCCCTTAGCCTTTGGTCCATAAAACTATTAAAACAATTTTTTTTTTAATAATTTAAAAAAACGTAATGACTATGGACTATGGAGTATTTTTAATAGAATGCTTTAAATTATTACCGATGTCACAATAATTTTTGTAAATGATATTTTGACAATTATTATTTTTGTCATCTTCTCTTTTGCCACATTCCATATTTTTATATAGAGGAAAGACTTGGTTTACGAGAATCAATTATCTGATTGTCATTAATACTGATTAATTAATATTTAATGAACGATAGATCTAAACGTAAATAAAACAAGAACATCAAAATTCACGTGAATCAAAAAATCTGCTACTTCCGGTTATTGGAAAAATCATAGAAGTTAGAAATGTTGTTACACAGTGGCCCAGTCAAAACATCATCTGGCGATTAAGATTATGATTAAACCACTCAATTGAGTATTAAGTCAATTTAATATTTAACGAAGTGTCTGCGGCTACGTCTTGGCCCGTAACTGTGACACTAGTAGCAGAGCAGGTGACTAGCCAGTAAACTGCTGCAGCTATTTCCTGACTAGTGTCTTAGGTCACTAAGACACTAGTCAGGAACTAGTGACTAGGTCTAGTCTTAAAAATAATTTATTTATTAATATTAATAATTATTAATTATAATATGACTATGTCAACTATGTGCTTACTTACAATGTACAAGTAGGAGCAGTAGGACGTAATAATATAAATCTTAGTCTTAGAAGGAGCATGTGTAAAAATAGGGTAAATAAAGCTGTATTTTAATTATGCTAATACAAAACAGTATGATTCGTTCTCACATCAAATTTCATGATCACTAGTACTCATACTCATAGTACATAGTTACATAGAATAGTAGGACTAGTTGTACTATTACTAGGACTAGGCTTACTAGGTAAGCTGATTAATGAATTTTGCTAGGGATGGAGACACGTCCGGAAGTATTTTGATAGTATTCTGTAGTTTATTTATTATTCTTTAGTCTACTTCCTGTTACAAAGTTGCAGTTGTCAAAGTGGTAAAAACCTATATCTCCGACCGGGCTGACCTTATCGGCGGCCATCTTGTTGCTATGGCACGTCACCGGCCCAGAAAAATAGTGCGAGCCCCATGAATTTTCCGAAAATTCTAAAGCTATACCTAACCCAAACCCTAAAATTAAAATAACAACTATCCTTCATAGCAACGGGAAGAGACGCGACGCTCCGGTCGGAGATATAGGTTTTAGCCGTCAAAGTCAAATATTTAAAAATGTACCCCTCGCTACATTTTTACTTAATATTTCTGTAATTGTGCTTATTAGGCCTATATAATATTTAAGATGTAACACTTTCCAAAAATAAAATTGTGTGTGTCTTCTAACCTCGATTTTCTTTGTTTGTTGTTTTGTTTGTTTTTTTGTCCCAAGCAATGATAATTATGAGTACACTGATATTATGAAAAATTCTATTTTTATTATTTTTAATCATAATATTAAAAACATATTTTTAACAACTTTTCGTTCGCAAACCAAATAATTATAAGCTTTGGAAATGAAACAAACGGAAAAACGGAAAATAATGTAATTTTTAAATCAAGAACGTTAGAAATATGCATCCAGAATTTAGCATGGAACAACAAAATGTACCATGTGCAGACTTATTGTCATTGGCAACCATTCACCTTCAACCTCATTTTAATTCTACTACTATTGCTTTGTTCTCATTGTTTCATTCATAAAAAGTGTTGTGTTCAAAAGCCATTTAACTATTGGTTAGAATTAATTATGAGTCAAAGTTGTTGGTCCAAAATGAGTTCCTAATTTTATTTGTACATGTTAATAGAGGACAGTTTGTTTTGTCATGAGTGATTTCAAAATGAAGGTATGCAAACATGCACACACACACAAAATTTTAAAATCATATTATAACGAAATACAATACGTTTACCTGGTAGATCAATGGATGCTTATTTAGTAATTAGTAAAAAAAAAAATTATATTAAAAAAATAATTTTAAAAAAACAATAACAGAATATTTTAAAATACAACAAACAAACAAAATTGAGGTTAGAAGACACTCACAATTTTAATTTGTCTGATACTTCAACTTTAGAGTCACTAGAAAGTGTTACAACTGAAATATTTACATAGTTTAAGGCCCTATAAGCACACTTACAGATATATTAAGTAAAAATGTAGCAGACAGGTAAATTTTTTAATAATTAAAAACTGCAACTTTGAAACAGGAAGTAGACTAAAGAAATAATATATAAACTACAGAATACTACCGAAATACTTCTGGACGTCTGTCTCCATCCCTCCCTGAATTTTAAAGGTAAAAGTTTAAAAAAAACTTCACTTGTGTCCATTCATTTAACATTTAACAACAAATATAGTTATAATTTTAAAAAATCGTAATTTGACATGAGCCTCCCTAGATATAAGTTATAGGCTGATGGGTGATTGATTGTTGTTATATTTAGGCCTAAAATCTAAAACATAATTTTTGCTTTAAATTCCTTGTGAAACATAGGTCCTCATTCAAAGCTTTCCACTTTGCACCACCTCTTGCCAGTATGTAGTCAGTAGGCCTATTCTTCTGCCTCATCAGCACTATGTCTCCATGTCTTCTTTGGTCTTTATTGTAGCCGTTTGCCTGTGGGTTCCATTCTAGATTAATTATTAATGCTTGTCTTGCTATATTGTTGTTGCCTTTCCCTTCATCATCATCATCCTTGGCACTACAGCCCATGTGGTGCCCTGGCCTGCTCCACCACATCCTTCCATTCAGATCGATTGATGGCTTTCCTTCTCCATGCTCCCATGCTGGTGTAGGTCTATTACCACATCATTGATCCACCTCAATTTGGGAGACCAGTGAGTCGTCTGCCCCTTGGTTTCTGTCTGTAAATAATGTTTGGTGCTCTAATATTCTGGCATCCTTTCAACATGCCCTGCCCAACATAGTCTTCCTTTTTTAATACTTGTGACTATAGGTGGGTCTGTGTACAGATGGTATAGTTCTTGTTTTGTATGAATTCTCCATATATATATTATCATTTTCTATCACCAGGCCAAATATTTTCTGGAGGATTTTCCTCTCCCAAGTGTTGAGCAGGTTCTCTGCCTTTTTGGTCAGGGTTCAAGTCTCACTAGTGTCCGTTACTACCGGCCTTATAATAGTGGTGTATATTATTTGCTTTGTTCCCTTTGAGAGGTTTTTGCTTCTTAGAAGTTTTTGTAAGCTGAAGTAGGAGCGGTTGCCTGTTGTTAACCTTTCTTTCACATCCGAAATTATCTCCTTGTGTTTGTTTATAGTTTCCCCCTAGATATTTGAAAGTTGCAACTCTCTCAAATTTGTGTTTGTTTATAATGATTTTATCATCAGTATGGATGTTTCGTGACATAATCATGTATTTCATCTTCGGTTCATTTATACTGAGACCAGCTTCGGCAGATGCATTTTCAAGTTCCTTGAAAGCTTTAACTATGTCATTTCAGTTTCTACCCAGTAGCGCTGTATTGTCTGCCTATGCCAGGTACTGAAGTGGCTGGCTATACAAGGTTTCTGATGGTCTTTGTTCTGTTATGCCTCTCTGGAAGTAGTTAGTTATGGTTCCGCTGGAAGTAACATGTATGACAATGTATGTGTCTAATGATTTTCTCTAGTGTTATGTTGAATAGCATACATAATAGTGAAACTCCTTGTCTGAGGCCGCGGTTAACTGTGAACTCCCTTGAGTAATCTCCCTGTAACTTGACTCTACTTTTGGAGTTGGCCATTGTCATATATATGAGCCGAGTTAGTTTGTTTGGGACTCCAAGTTCTTGTAATGCATTGTATAGGTAATTCCCATTGACGCTATCATATGCAGTTTTGTAATCGACATACAGTTGATGTATGTCGATGTTTTAATCAAAGCATTTCTCCAGGAGACATCTTATAGTAAAAATGTGATCTGTAGTTGATCTAATCTGTTGGAATCCACATAGTCCCCTAGTATTGATTAACCATACTTTTCAAGTTTTCTTGCTATGAGTTTTGTGAGGATTTTATACATTATATTAACTCTTAATAAGCCATAAGGTTTTTTGAAAACTTCCGCCTCAGTCCTGTAAGAATTTATATCTTATATCTTAGATATACAGACGCTCCTTCTATGCAGAAGATAATTGCGTCCACAGACCATGAGAGATGATCTGTTGGCAAGTGATGCAGCGGTCACAGGCCACGGCTATAGGGGTTCCACGCATTACCCCAGCCGCCTAACTATTGTCTAGTTAGGTACCCATTCGGAGCTGGGTGACTCGGGGACTCCTCAGGCCCCGAGAACAAATCCTCACTTTCGTGTGGATTCGAACTCGTGACCATCAGTATGACAGTCGAGAGCGCTACCTCTCGGCCACCACGTCCCACAATTTCCCGAGTTGCGATCAACTGGTTATGAAAATTTTAAAAATTGGGTAAAATCCATTTTAAATTTATATTAATATTGTCCTACTGACTTCATCTTTTTGAATAAGAATGGTTATTTTATGTATAAAAAAGACCGCTGGAGAATAAAACTCTTTTTACCTGTAGTTTAGTACTATTAATTAGTAATAAAGTATAGCAAAATCACATCTTCAAAAAAAAAAGTAAAAACTACAAAAAAACTTTGCAAATCGAGAGATAACAATAGCAAGGGAAACAGCCGCCATTGCCAGAAATCGAATACATCATCCTTCACGCATTAAAGAGTTTTTATTTTCTGTAATTTCATTTCTAAAGAGAGTTCTATCATGCTTTGGTAATAGCGGCGAGGCGTGCATTATCGCGCTTTAACACATTAAGAGGGAGTGATATTCCTCTATAGTTATAGCAGGTTAACTTAGATCCTTTTTTGTGAATAGCAATTATTTAGCGATTCCCAGAAGGCAGCTCAGAACCGTGACACATGGCATGAGATAGTGCGCAGCTCAAAATGGTGACCCAGCGTCGGGTTAAGGGACAGTTCAGATCAGTTCAGTACCATTTGGTTGGCATTTCTTCCTCCTACCAGATTCTGGATATTAGTTCGTGTATTTGCTTATGCCTTTCCCTAAGGATGTTTTATATTCATCTCCATTTTCTTTCTAGGATTTTTAAAAAAATGTTTTTGTCGACACATCTCACATAGATTATTGTTTTCAATATTGACTTACCATTTTATTATTTTACACATTTCTCAGACACCTTTTGATAACGGTCAGCATACTGTTAGTGGTAGTTCTTGTTGTTCTCAATGTTTTCGATAAAGAAAGGACTTCTTTCGCATTGGAATTAAAAATTCTTATTTTAGTTTTGATAGAGGTCACGGATTATTCCAAACTGGTTTTAGATGAGCAAATGCTAGGTTTATTCTGCATATTTCATCGTCGTATATTTCTCCAGATGTATTGACCAAGTTATATGAAGCTATCTGCTTGTTCTATGTTTTGGTTTTCTATAATTACTATGTCGCCATCTTGTTTAATGTTAATTGAGCATTTTTGTTTATTTAGTTTTAATTAACACTCTTATTTTCAGCTTGCTAAGGTCTTGATTTTCTCCTGCAAGTCATATAGCTATGTCATTGCTTTAGTCCTAATACTATATATAAAATTAGTAGTAGTATTCAAATTTTTTTTAAAGAAATAAAATAATAATAAAAATATAATTAACAATGACAATGTCTATAATTACCAGTGATCACACCTGGCATCTAGACATCAACTACAATTCAAGTGTCATCAGTAACCGAAAGAAAAAAATTATTTAAATTCTTTGGGCTTGTACAAGCATTATTTTTACATTAATGAATTTTATTTTTCTTACAATGCCTGTGGCTTTTGTGGCATGTAGGCCTACTTCAATAAATGATGGACTTTAATTCACCGGCAGATATTGCCTCTTCAGAAGTGGAAGCAATGACAATGTCACGCAGTTCGACTTCTTCAAGCAATGCCTCCAACAGCGAACAAATTTATCCATCACTGGAAAACTTATATAAATCATCAGAGGATGATGATGACTTTGATACCATAGCACTCGATGAAACACAATCCAATTCCCTTGGTCGTAAGAAGCGCTACCTCTACCCGAAGAAAGAATTTGTAGAAGAGTTGAGACCAGAGGAAATTAGGTGGTTTCACAGATATGATGGGGGCAAAAAATGGACAGCATTTATTGGTTATGATTCTCTCAGGATAGAATGTAGATACAGAGCACTTAGTTTGAGCAATGAGAATGGGGATCTGGATGAAAATGAAAAAATTCTTGTTAGAGGTGGCCTGTATGAAGTTGACGTCAAAGAAAAAAAGTGTTTGCCAGTTTATTGGTCAGGTAAGCACATACCTTTAATGGATTTCTAACATGTATAGTTTCACTGTCAGTTTAACGTTTCAAGGGAGCATTATTTGAATTGTTCTATCAGTTATTCAACATACAGAGTTGGGAAAGAAAGTGTTGTAATAAGAAAAAAATTTAAAATCTTGCCTAGTAACTTACCTGACTCCAGCTTATTCCAAGAAAACAAGAAAAAGTAGTTGGCATTAATTGGAATAAAATTATCTAATACTGTAATATTTAATATATTGATAATTGGTGCATAGTTTTTAGGGCATTTTTTTTAGATGCTATTATATTTTAAATAACTCTAACTTTGTAGGATGATATTTGCGCTGTGTTACAATATAATAACTTTTCACCACTTAGCATTAGAAAAGTCACCTATGATAACTTCAAATGTCATTTTCAGCATCTGTTTTTAATGAATGTAGAGATATTGACTTTATTTTTTTTATAAATATAAGATGCCTGGGGCCTATGAAAATCTTAAAATGTCTCTCCTCACATCTCTTTAAAATAAAGTCCTGCACATATGGGCTAAAGCAAAGTAAATGTTTTGGACGATGTTTACAGAAACAATGTTCTGGCAGAGAAATGTCCCTTTAACTTACAGACTTACCTGTGGTATTTGTATATTTGTGGTTAAATTTAAATTCAGGTCTAGGGTAGGTTAAGTTGTTTATTTTTAGTGTAAAAGCATTTCAGTTGTTTTGGTCATGTGATAATAACAAAGTTGATGGCCAGAATATACCATTATGTGGGTTGAAACTCCTTTGCAATTACCAAATTATGTTTATACAAGCAACAAAGCCCGCCCAAGGACGTACTGCTGTTGTTTTGGTAGCATGTTGTACTTCCCATCCAACAGCCGTCTCGACCGGGCATAAATGTGCATCACAACAAAAATACTATTCATTATAGTTTTAATAAATAACAAAGTTTTTTACTATAAATCTCAACAAGTACTGCTCATTTCTGCTTATTGTTTTTTTACTCTTATTTGTTTTTAAATTTATCAATAAAACAATCAATAAATTGTCATTTATGTAGTTAGTATGATATGAATGTTTCTTTTATTAATATATTCGGCATCCTTCCGTCTCGCGAGACGATGGTGCATCACTGTTGGGTTGGGTTGCATTTTCTCGAGTGGCTGTGCAGTCCTATCCTTGAGTGACAGTCTTTGCCACAGTTTTTACACACGAGTTCTGTGCTTCCAAATGTTTTGGCCTTTCTCCTAGCTCTTCTGTCTGCAGCCTCCTCCATTCTTCGCTCCTCGGCTACTATGACGCCCTCTTTGACAACTGTGCGCCACGTAGATCGGTCTTCTGCCTTACACTCCCAGTCACTTGTATGTATTTTGGCTGCTTTCATGTCCCTTTGACAGACATCTTTAAATCGCAAGCGTGGGTGACCTGTTTTCCTCTTTCCTGAAGCAAGTTCACCATATAGGAGGTCCTTCGGGATGCGGCCGGGGCTCATTCTTTTGACATGTCCTAGCCACCTCAGGCGTCTTTCACTAAGAATTGAGAACATGCTTTGGGTATTGGCACGCGTTAGGACCTCACTATTAGGCACTTTNAAAATAAAAATCGGTCACGGGTTCAAACCCCGGTTCTGGCACCCCTACGGGTAGATGATGCTCGTTAAAACCTTGGCTGGTAGTTCATCTAGGAGAAGGAAACTCCGAATACAAATCCTCCGCTGCCTTGCGGCTATACCTGCCTTGCGGGAAAGGCTAAGGGAGTAAACCCTGAAAGAAAATCAGGAATTGGAGCACCTACAGGCGGTCTATACATAAGACTTATGTACATACCGGCAGCTCCTGCGACGCCAATGGCAGCCAAGCTGCATCGACGCAAGTCGTTCCCTTGGTTACACCATTGACGTGGAGAGGGGGGATATGCTGTATGGGCAGCAGCTAATTCTCCATAATACCCGCCCAGGCTTGCATCACCTCTGGAGAGGACACTCCAGCGTCGCCGCAAGGTGTCGACAAAACACGGGAAGCAGCAGTTACCGGTTATAAGCCAAAGCTCAATTGACGTAGAGCTAGGCGCCAGGGGCTGCTTCCGACGGTGGGAGAGACTACCAATGTCTCACTGGACAGCTACCGCCCGCCTCAAACTGGGCAGCCCCCAGTCAAATAGGTGCTATCCCGTCATGGCCTGCCTTCTCCACTGGGTGCGTGGAGATTAGAGTACCACTCAACAAGTGGGCCACTAAGCCCTGCACCAAGAAATACAAAAAAGAAAAAGAAGACCCCAGCTCTTCGAATCGCTAGCTGGAACGTGAGGACTATGTGTCCCGGCATCACTGATGATCTGCAGTCCATAAACGACACACGGAAGACAGGAATAATCGATAGAGAACTTAAAAGGCTAAAGATTGACATAGCATGCCTTCAGGAGACCAGGCTCCCAGACAACGGTTCACTCAAAGAGGCCAATTACACCTTCTTCTGGCAAGGCAGACCGAAAGACGAACCTAGACAGCATGGTGTGGGTTTCGCTGTTAAAAACACTCTTCTACCATCCATTGAACCACCGTCATCAGGCACGGAGAGGATCCTCACTCTAAGACTCAGAACAACTGCGGGCCCAGCAAACATTCTTAGTGTGTATGCCCCAACACTCTATTCAACTCCGGAAGAGAAGGACCAGTTCTATGGAGCGTTAGACCAGGCAATAGCCGGCATCCACAAAGACGAGGCAATCTATCTCCTAGGAGATTTCAATGCTAGAGTGGGGAGCGACCACGAAGCCTGGCCCACCTGCCTTGGACTATTTGGAAGAGGAAAGTTAAATGAAAATGGACAAAGGCTTCTGGAATTGTGCTGCTCACGAGGCTTGTGTGTGACCAACACTTTCTTCAAGTGCAAGGATATACATCAAGTATCTTGGAGACACCCTCGATCCCACCAATGGCACCAGCTGGACCTCATTATCACCAGGCGTGCACAACTAGCTAGCGTCCTACTCACTCGCAGCTATCACAGTGCCGACTGTGACACGGATCATTCCCTTGTCGCCAGCAAAGTACGAATAATGAGGAAAAACTCGTACCACACAAAGAAAAAGGGAAGTCCACGCATCAATACCTCCTGCATGAAAGACCCTGCGATAGCGCAGCTGTTCAAAGACAAGGTGAAGGAAAGTCTCTCAAAGATGTCCCCATGCGTCACCATTGACTCCAAATGGACGCATCTGAGAGACACAATCTATACATCCGCAATACAAGCCTTTGGCAAAAAATCTCACAAAAACACGGACTGGTTTGATGAACATTGGGACGAGATGAAACCCGTCACTGAAGCAAAAAGGAAAGCTCTTATGGCTTACAAGGAAAAGCCTACACCCGACAATTTGCATGCCTTAAAAACAGCTAAGTCACTTGCCCAAAAGGTTGCACGTAAATGTGTCAATACCTACTGGCTTAAGCTCTGTTCCAGTATACAATCAGCTGCAGACATGGGCAATGCAAAAGTCATGTACGAAAACATCAAAAAGGCAACGGGCCCCTTGACGTCAAAAGCTGCTCCCCTAAAGTCCAAAAGTGGAGAAATTATTCAAGACCAGGCAGCACAGCTAAAACGGTGGGTTGAGCATTATCTGGAATTGTATTCAACAGTTACCACAGTCTCCAGCACCGCTCTAGATGACATCCCAGATATGCCATTCATGGAAGAACTTGATGTCGTGCCCACACAGGAAGAGCTGAGCAAAGCAATTGACAGTCTAGCTTGTGGAAAAGCGCCTGGGAATGATGGAATACCACCAGAGGTTCTAAAGAGTGGCAAGACAGCTTTACTCCAACCATTGCACGAGATTCTGTCCCTCTGCTGGGAACAGGGCTACATCCCCCAAGACCTAAAGGATGCAAATATAGTGACACTATATAAAAACAAAGGTGATAGGAGTGATTGCAATAATTATCGCGGCATTTCACTCCTTAGTATTTATTAATATATGTATTGTTATTTTCATGTAAAGCGCTGTGAGCCTGGCTCCTTGCTGGGATACAGGGCTATATAAATTATCATTTTATTATTATTATTATTAATATTAATTTAATTTGATTTAAAAATTCCATACTACACTGATGTCTAGATACTATTTGGATCTGCGATAAGTATTTACCGGATTTTTCAGATAGTGGCAAAAATCTCAATATCAGGTCCAGATATCCGGCTGTCCCCTAGTTTATTTCGACAACAGGAAGAGCATTTAATTATACATGTTTATAATTATCTCTACATTAGAAATATTTGATTTGGGCCATGACTTTCCACGTAAAATTCACACACTAATAACAGAATTATAATTAGAATTTTTAATTAACAACGAAATATGTATCATAACAGAATTTAACAAAATTCACAACTTCATTTACACGTTTTAAAAAATAAACCCCAAGTGACAATTTTAATGAAACATTTTTTTACGTATCTATCAAATAAAGTACTCATTTAATATGAGTACATGAAAATGTGCGCACCGTAGTTTGAAAATAAAATATTTTTGAAAGTGCACCGCTCAAAATAAAGTCTTGGAAAAAGTACTGCACAAAAGCTAACTCGCTTTGAACGTCTGTGTGAAATTGTTCAACATGAGATTAAATGTTTTTTCTAATTGGCTGTGGCAGTCTTTAGGAGTTTGAAGGACCAATCGCTATCGGTGACTGCACAGAAAATTGCCTTTTATTATATAGGATTATTCTTAATATCTAGAATGAAGATAAAAATTGATTTATTTTTTTTTAAAGTCAAGTAGAAATCAAATTTACCAATGTTGTACAATTAACTCTTTAATGAACAGGTTCCTACCTCTAATTTTTAACAATAAAATTTGAAATCTTTTTTAATGATTTCTTTAGAAGAACCATCAGTCATTTTAAGAGGATTGTGGTTTGAAGAAGGGACATGGCAACCACTGGAAGAAAGTTTTACTGAAGAGATTGAAGCTGAACATCTTAAAAAATTCAAAGATAAGCCACTTGAAGAAGCACCAGAATCACAGAAAGGTCCTAAACCAGGTACTAGCATCCTATAATTTTAAAAAATTGTTTTGCTCTAATTACTGTAACCGTTATAATAAGTTATATCTAAATTTTATTCATTAAGGTCCATTTCATTAACTGTATGTTTCATGCTATATTTTAAATTTCTAAAATAATACTTAAGTAGGACGTCACTAACCTTATCTAAGATTATAAACCATAGTTAAGTTTTGATAAATGTCCTTATTAGCAGAATTTAATATAATCTTACTAGTTTGTTCTAGGGCACCTACGGCGCCCACTTTTTTCAAAAGCCCAAGTAACTTATGAGAATTTTATTGCATGCGTTCGAATCAGTGTGTCCCACAACTAAAAATTGATATGTGAATGAGTTCAATAAAAAGAATGAATAATTAAATTTTAGTCCATTAGAATGGTTTATTTTTCACAAAATTTCTCTATATATTTAACGTTTTGGGTAAAGAAGCGATCATGGTTGAGTACCAAACTATTAACAGTTCTTTTTACATCGTTCCCTTTTCCAAAATTAAAATATAAGCTAAAACAATAATGTCAAATAATATTTTACATCGAGAAACACCATATGCTCTTAATCTCAGAACCAAAATGAACCAAAACCAAAAAGGTTTTTAGAAAGGATAGATCATGCACTGACCAGATTGCCACACTGAGAATTATATTAGAACAATCCCTGGAGTGGAACTCACCATTATACATCAACTTAATTGACTATGAGAAGGCTTTCAATAGTGTTGACAGGCCAACTCTGTTGCTAAGACACTACGGTATACCACAAAAGCTGACTAACACAATTAAGACGTTTTACATAGGCCTTACATGTAGAATCATTTATGGCCAAAAAACAACAGAGGCTTTAGGGGTACAGACTGCAGTCTGCTTTCACCTTTCTTATTCTTGCTAACCATTGACTGGATAAGGAAGATGTCTACAGAGCAGAAGAGAATTGGTATCCATTGGACACTATGGAAATAGCTTGATGACCTGGATTTTGCAGATGATCTGGCCCTAATATCACACACACAGCAACAGATGCAGGAGAAAACTTACTATGTAGCACAGTTCTCTGCTTGTATTGGCCTGAACATTCACAAGGGAAAAAGCAAAATCCTTAAAATAAATACATCAAGCAACACCCCAATAACACTGGGAGGAACAAATCTGGGGGAGGTGTATAGCTTTACATACCTTGGTTGCATCATAGACATGCAGGGAGGGACAGACGCTAATGTTAGAGTGAGAATTGGTAAAGCAAGAACAGCACTTAAACAGCTAAAAAAAAGTTTGGAGCTGCAACAACTTGACCCTCCAGACCAAGGTCAGGATATTCAACACCATAGTAAAGCCTGTCTTGCTATATGGAGCTGTAACATGGTGGATTACAGCAGCCGTTTCAAAAAAGCTTAAAACATTCATAAACACGTCTCCGAGTATTCTCCGAATCCGCTGGCCCAATATCATCACCAACGAGGACCTCTGGCAACGTACACAACAAGAGCCAGTGGAAGAGCTAATACGTCAGTGCAGGTGGAGATGGATTGGGCACACCCTCAGAAAGCCTACATCCAGCATTGTGAGACAAGCCCTCACTTGGAAACTTGGAAACTTGGAACCCTCAGGGCAAGAGGAAAAGAGGTCAACCCAAAATGACCTGGAGAAGGGAACTGGAGACAGACTCCAAAAAGAGTGGGCACAGCTGAGAACAGTTAGAGGGATGGTTACAGGACCGAGATGCCTAGAGAGCCTTTGTTCGTGGCCTATGCCCCTGGTGGGACAACAGGCAATGATGATGATGATGCTGGGCTTTTATATTATGGACTATTTATTCAGTACTATTTACCCATGATTTTTTACACTAATTCAGCTTTATACTGATGGTTTCTTGTGTTTTTTTTTCCTTGCTTCAGTTATTCATAATATTAAATTTAGAGACTTTCACGTTGACTGGAATGCAACAAATGAAATCTACAAATATAATGAATCAGCCTCATCAAAACTGATACGAAATGTGCGCCAGTCTTTAGGATGGCAAAAATGTAAGTAATTATTTAATTGTAGTTAAAAGAGCAATGAACAAGCAATATGCTTTCCTTAAGATCGAGAGGACTTCATAATCTGAAAGAACATTTTTCAGGACATACAGTAAGAACACTTCAGCTTAATTCAATGCCTGGGCTTTTCTCAAAGTCAAATCTTTGTTTCTTTTTATTTTTTTAATTATTATTATGATATGCTCAAAAATCAGAGAGATAATCAAAATATAAAAAATGAAATATATTTATAATAATATTTTATTGTTACTACTGCATAAAAATTGACTTTACAATTTCATTGTTGCCATTAGCAAATAATTCAATTATACAGAGAGGGAAAAAAAAGGTTTATTATAGATAATCAATAACAATATACACTAATAGTATATTATTCAATAGCTGGAACCCGCTTACATCGAGGTTATTGTTACGAAGCTGTGATGGACGACAAGCCACCAGACATATGTCATCTTGTTTTTGTCATACATGGAATAGGTCAGAAAATGGATACTGGAAGTATTGTCAGATGCACCAAAGAGTACGTTTTCTTGCAACATCTATTAAGATTTCTGTTTTAATTAGTTCAGAAAAGTGCTCTGAAATAGAAAGTTATGTTAACAAAATTGATTCATTTTTCATTTACTTCTTAAAAAAATTAATATGTAGATTGCACTTCAAAAAATCCATAATTGTGCTTTCTCATAATTTATAAGTCACTCATATGGTATATACAATTATCAGCCAACATGATAACTTATAAAACAGAATTAAATCAATATGATAGAAATGAGAAGATATAAATTTTTTTCCAAAATAAATGTCCTCTTAATAAAATGAAAATGTTTGAGAGAAAAATTATCATAATTTCACTTAATCATTTCAATGCATATAAAAAACAATGATTAACAAAATTTGGTCCGAATTTTGCCTGGATAAAATTGCTGAATGAAACTTGCAGTTGTGTATTAACAGGCTGAGAGACCGTGTTAAATATATGCGGTCCAAAATGTTTCCAGAATTCGATTTAACAAGCCAGAGAGCAGAGTTTCTTCCAGTTCAGTGGAGGTCATCCCTTAAACTGGATGGAGGTAATAATCCTGATTTACTAATAGAATATTTATCTAAGAATTGTTTTGTTTTTTAAATGCTTTTTTTTTAACCTACTTTCATTATCTTTGTCAATTATAGTACCACATAAATTAGAATTTATTTTGATTCACCTACCTCAATTGAAAACAAAATGTAACAAACATAACAAAGAAATGTTTTTTATTATTTGCGGTACTGTTGCTGATTTTCAGGATGTCGCTAATTTATTAACTGAGTCCATAATTTCAGATGTGGGGCCTTCCCTGTAGTCAATGGTGTGGCTAGGGATTTGTGGGCCAAGGGGCTTATCCTCTTATGGGGGTCCCACATACATGGTGGTGGCATAATACTTATGTCAAAAAATTCATACACTAATTTGGGGGACCCCCTCAAGTGGGGGCTTGGGGAAGCTTTAGAATTGGGAAACCCCTCCCATAGCTACGCCACTTCATGTAGTTTGCATAAGCCCTTTGAAAGTGGAATGAAACTGCTTGGACTGGATTTATGATTAAAAGATGGCTTGTTTTCTCTCACACAATTATGTCCAAGTGTTTCTTGGTGATTGGACAAAAAATTCCTATTCAATGTTACTAAAAAATTTAAGTTTTACAGTCCATTATAGAGGTTCTTAAACTTATATAAATAATTTTTACTTAGCACCAGGACCAGGTGCATGTCCTTTGACGCATTTTAGGAAGTACTACACTGAGTAAAAAAAAAATTTAATTTCATAATTTAGCTGTTACTATTGTTGCTTCTAAATTCTTACTGTAGTTCGATTTACCTTGAACTTGTGACTTAACCTTTGATTTGTCTTTTTTTCAGACACAGTAGAGTCAGTGACTCCCCACAAGATGAAAGGTGTACGAAGTGTCCTTAACAGTTCTGCAATGGATGTGTTGTATTATACAAGCCCTTTGTATCGCTCAGAGGTCAGTTTTAGTGAAGTAACTTTTTTTTCAGTACTAACAGCCTAATCTCTTTATATTAGACCAGTAAAATTACATAAGTAGTGTCACGGGCTATAAAAAAACACATAATGTTTGAGACAAGCGATCGAGTCAATACAAATTATTAAGGCGAAGCTGTACTAAACCATTTAGACCTAGTTTAGGAGCCTAGATTTGCAAATATGCCCAGACTTGCTTCTATTGGACTTATGACACAGCATAGAAAGATATCTTTGAAGGTAACAAAATTTCATGTTTTTTTTTCATGATAAGAAAGATAAACTGAATCTTTTTTTATTTTACATTTATTTGGTTGTTATCTTTTTGATTTTTTGTGAAGTATACACATTCTTAACGCTTTGTTATTAATGAATTTTTTAAAAAACAAATTTTTCATCTTGTAATCAAAGGTCATTATTTCATTGATTTCAATCTTCTTGGTAACAAATGTTTCTTGTTATTAATCCAAAAATTTGAAAATGTATCCCTTAAAAAACTTTGCCTGTCACAACACCAAATCCTGTACTTGTCTTTAATTTTTTACTCCCACCTCCTGCTTCATATTATATCATGTCTTTTTAATGTATGCTGTCCAATAATTATCCAAATATATTCAATTCATAATAGTTAAACTGGAGAATCTGTAAAGTCGAGATACTTGACGCTGTATTAGATTTTAAACATATTCGCCCATAGCGATGCTTAGCTCTTCTCGGGTTAAAAATCAATTCAATTCTGAATGATGTAACCATGGGTGTATTACTCGCCCCAATATGATAACTTCTATTTAGCTTCTAAATAATATTTTAAATGAAGAGAATCCCATCACCCATTTCCAAACAGAGCTCTGAAATGTGCCAGATTAATTAGCAACCCATGACATTGAACAGCTCAATACGTAAATGATAAACAGTAGTCTTGGGCCACATCTGAATGAAGTTAACTCTCGTTAGTATTGGTGCATTGGTTTGACTGATCTAATTGATTGGTTTATGGTTACCTAATTGTTGTTTGCTTAGACATAACACATTTTTGTGTGCATATGAAATGATATTAATACTGCATAAATATCTAGTGTAGTGGAATATTTTGTTAAGCTTTCTGTATTTTCACCAAAGCACAAATTATTGTGTAGCCATTTGTAATGTGAAAACATAATTTATTTTTAAATTCTTCATAATAATTTATATTAACTTGGGTCTTCTGCTTTCTTGCCGAAAAAACTTTGGATCAATTTTTAACTCTTCGCTGCGGAATTTTTTTAATGAAAAAATGTACATTATTTTCAAAAGTAAAAAAAAAAAGTGAGAGGTTGGGTTTTTAACAAAAAATATTTAAAATATAATTTTTTGGCTTATAGGGATATTTTGGTATCAAATGAAAGGTAGTTAAATGGACTATGTGTTTTTTAACTTGTTTCTTTGGTTTAAATAAAAAAAACTAACATAAAAGAAACTAAAAATTTTAAAATATGACAACAAAAATCACTAAATTCAGAAGATAAAAAATTCTCAGAAGGCAAATTTATGTTAGTGCTCCATAAAATCATTAAAATTTAATGCAAAAATCAAATATGTAACACAAATAGGCATTTTTATGTTTATAAATGTACAAAAGAACCACAAAAATTAATTTTCAATTATGTCTCATATTTTATAATGTAGCTAAAGATAGTTTGGGTAGCCATAGCAACAGTATTGATCAACAAAAAAACAGCGAAGAAAATTAATAAAATAATGCTTCAAATGATAGCAAATACACCTCCCCTTCGTTCAAAAACAAGGAAGTACCACTCTTCTTTGTTAAAGTCTAATTTAAAAATAGCTCTTAAAAAGTTTAACCGAGCAATAACAAAGAAACAAACATGATAGTGAAATAACGCACAGTGCTTTGGTCCGTACTTTTGAGCACGGCAGATGAAAGCAGTGTGCGTTGTTCCGCATCGAAAGAGTTAACTCACTTCCTCTTATGCTAGCGAGCTGAAATTTTGCTGGCAGACTCGAGCCAATGATAAAAATGATGTATCAAAATTTCAGATTGATCGAATGTACTGTAATTAAATTGATACATTTTTAGATTATCTCTATTTATTTCTATGTAGCATGTTAATTTTTGTGCGAGAGTGTCACGTTACATATTATATTGAGCGACCTTTTTTTTTTATACATTCCTCTTGCGTTATGTAATGTATATTATATTGACGATACTTTTGTAAAATATTTTCCTGATATGTAATTAGTAAATACTATTAATTACTAATCTGTCTTGTGATGCGCAATATGTTAAACATTTTTTTATAACCCTTTTCCTGTGATCAATCAAGCTGAAATTTAAAAAAAACAAAAACAAATTACAAAGACTATTTGTGTAAGGAAACAATAAATTAAAGCTTTATTATCAACTAATACAAATAATGGTAGGCGTTTGGGCTCATGCCCTCTTGTACAAAAACAATTACATGTACTTACATATATCTTAAAATTAAAACATATTAAAGTCTATGTGATAAAATGAAAAGAAATGAAAGACAAAAATAAACACGAACATAGTATATAAGAAAAAGGAGGAAGTTGAAGTATCTAAAGTAACAGTGAAAACCACAACGGGAAAACGATTTTGCAGTCAGGTAAAATTGTGGATTTGGTTAATTCCATATGGAGCCAACGTACCAAATCGTTTTATGAGTCTATTTTCCATGTGGACTCTATCATGGGTATTGGTTGCATATAGAATACCAGTAACTACAATATCCAAAATGCCATCGTGGTCAACACTGTTAAAATGTTTAGACACAGGACACTGAGCCTGTTTATTTATATTGTACAGGTGTTCTCTAAACCGATCTCCAAGACGACGACCTGTCTCACCCACATAAATTTTATGACATCTCTTGCAAACAATTGCATAAATCACGTTGCGACTGGTGCAAGTGAATCCATCTTTTATTAAGAATTGTTCAAGAGGGAAAGAAATTTTGTTAATTTCAACCACATATGGACAAGTATTGCAACGGTTACGGTTGCAACCTTTTGTTCCAATATGTGCTTTCATTGTGGGAAGGTGACTTCTTACAAGTATGTCTCGGAGGCTTTTATCTCTCCGGAAAGCAAAAAGAGGAGGTTTTTTGAAGACCTGCTGAGTTAGAGGGTCAGCCATAAGGATTGATCGGTTTTTGAGAATCACCTGGCGGGCCTTAAAATTATGGGGATGGAAAGTTAAAACAAATTTGCATCTATCACATTGATCGTGAACAGAGGATGTAAATGTGTCCTGTCTGGTCATGCCTTTAATTCTATTGACAGCTGATGTTAAGATTGTTTCCGGGTATGACCTCCTTCTAAAAAAGTCCAGCATCTCATCACTTCTTTCCAAGAAGTCTGCCTCATCACTGCAGAGTCTTTTAAGTCTTAATAGTTGTGAAAATGGGATAGAGTTCCTACAAGATTGAGGATGGGACGATGTATATAGAAGGAAACTATGGCTGTCTGTAGGCTTGTAAAATTTAGCAGGCAAACTGCAGGTTTTTTTGTTATAAATCCTTTATATATATTTGAGACATAACTAGAAAAATGTATTTTTGGATTGTTGTGCGATGCATACTATAATGAACATTCTTTTAGTTATGTCTCGTATATAAAGGATTTATAGTTAAAAACTTTGTTTTTTTACAGGGTTTTTTTAATTCTATATCACAAAAATATCATATTTTATTACACATCTCTGTATCTAATTTGGTCTTTTATTCTTGTAAATGACCTCTAGATCTAAATTTATTGATTAAATATAATGTCAATGTTAAATTTATTATTTAGTCAAAATATGTTGCTGTACACCAAATCAGAAGCTGTTAACTGTAGCTCAATTCCCTGGTCTCTAACCACCGTTCAATGAAATTATCTCTAACCACTGTTCTATATTATTGTCTTCAACCACTGTTCTATATTATTGTCTTCAACCACTGTTCTATATTATTGTCTTCAACCACTGTTCTATCAAATTGTCTCTAACCACTGTTCTATCAAATTGTCTTCAACCACTGTTCTATATTATTGTCTTCAACCACTGTTCTATCAAATTATTTCTAACCACTGTTCTAAATAAATGTCTTTAACCTCTGTACTATCAAATTGTCTTCAACCACTGTTCTATCAAATTATCTCTAACCACTGTTCTCTCAAATTGTCTTCAACCTTTGTTCTATCAAATTGTCTTCAACCTTTGTTCTATCAAATTGTCTTCAACCACTGCTCTATATAATTTTCTTCAACCACTGTTCAAAATTCACTTCTGAGTTTCAGAAATTGATCGATTCTTGTTTCAACACTAGATCACCAATAGCCTGAAAACTGAGCTCTCCCGACTGTATCAAATGTTCTGCTCACGACACCCTTACTTTGAACCAAGCAATGGCAAAGTCTCTATTGTTGCCCATTCTTTAGGTGATTATTTTTGTAGTTAGAAATTTCAGGATGCTTGTATGGCAGGGGGCAAAAAATGGCTTGAGAGACATGAAGTATACTGGAAGGGCTCTATTTTTTTAAAAAAAATTTTAAATTATTTTTTTAGTCCCATAACCTCTTTTTTTTGAGGTCGTAGGGGATTCTAATGTTTCCATCAGAATATTCTCGGGCTTAATAGACACTGGCGGCACCCATCCCTCTCCAGGTCAGCGGAGGTATTTCTTAGCGTTAGTCATTTCTCAATATTTTTATAGTGGCTATTCGTGGGCTCGATCCCACGCCCCTCAGCTTGTGAGGCGAGCACACTTTTGACTTCACTACCCAGCCGCCACTATCACTAAATGTTAACTTGGCATCAGTGAGAAAAGATCTGCAGTTGGTTTTTTTTCACACGTATAGTTTTAAACAGCACATACAGAATCTGGTTTGCAACAACTCGTGTCAAGCTTCTCCAATGCCTGCAAAGAATTTGGTCTGCAAATCAGCTTGAAAAAGACAAACATCATGGCCCAAGACACTCGACCTCCTCCTACCATAAATATCGATAATGAAAACTTGGAGGTTGTGGACAGCTTCACCTACTTGGGATCCAAGGTCTCCAATACACTGTCCATTGAAGAAGAAATAAACAGCAGAATTGGCAAGGCAGCCGCAACAATGGCTAAACTAAATAAGCGGGTCTGGCAAAACACCAAGCTAACGGAGAAAACCAAACTGTGCGTCTATCGAGCCTGTGTCATCAGTACACTACTATATGGGAGCGAGACATTGACCACTTATACATCACAAGAGCGTAAGCTTAACAGCTTCCATTTGAGATGCTTGCGCCGCATCCTTGGTATTAAATGGCAGAAGGCTGCAGACAGAAGAGCTAGGAGAAAGGCCAAAACATTTGGAAGCACAGAACTCGTGTGTAAAAACTGTGGCAAAGACTGTCACTCAAGGATAGGACTGCACAGTCACGCGAGGAAATGCAACCCAACCCAACGGTGATGCACCATCGTCTCGCGAGACGGAAGGATGCCGGATAGTTTTAAATAAAAATAAGCCAGTTGAAGATATATTAGGATTAGATTAGGAATGCCCATAGCCAGGGGCTCATAATTAACATGCATTTAATGGAAAACACTGTCTTAGAATTGTGAATCTTGTTTAAACAGATAAACATAACTGTTAAACTCCCCAGTGTAAGCTTGTAATCATATAATGTGTGTAACCCATTTAGGCTTGGCTTATAAACATGAATGAGTAACCATTTAGCTTAAGCTCATGGATATAAGTGGAAACCCTTTACCCAGGACCATAAGCATGATTGTATAACACTTAACTAGATAATTGACATAACAGTATCCACAAGAACACCTATATGTCTATGGCATGTAAAATTCCTTGTAACTTTAGATTTGCTATTATTGATTCAGTTGTTCTAAATCTAGTATTCCCAGGTGATAATTTATCTTAATTTATATTAGTATCCTCTATATTTTTGGCCATGTTTAGTTTAATATAAAGTACCTTTGTATTTTTAACAGAAATTATTTAAAAATGGGAAGTAAATAATTAAAAGATGACCACACAGACACTAAAATACATCTAGCGGTTATAGGTGTAATGTATAATTGTGAATAGAAACTTTATTGTGGTAGTTTATAAATACTGTATGTTGTCTTTATATTTTAAAAACACTTGGAATTGTTTCCAAGTGGCTTGATGTTAGCTGATGTCAGTGACCAAATCAACTGACCTGCATGTGCCTCTGTAGTTGTTAAATGTGGCCCTGTAGTTGTTGAATGTGGCCCTGCAAGAACATTTTAAAAAATAATTATTATTTTTCTATGCACTCGACTTATGAAATATTAAGAACATTAATATCTCCACTGTCAATTGTTAGCACCTGCAAAAATAATATAAATTGAACATCACCATACATTTAAAAAAAAACAATATATATATATATATATATATCTAAAATATATATTTATCACTCTGTCAGGGGCAGTCATTTCTTTTGATATTATCACTGGATGGAATCCTGTTCATTTGTACGACCAGCTCATGAAATCTTTGTTGGTAAGTCTTAACCTGAATATGGCCATTAACATGTACTGTAAAATTTAACATTAAATCTGAAGCAAGTTAACGATGTGTCCTTGTCCTTATGGTCTTATAGTGTTTTTTCCAGCACATTTATTTTTTTTATTTCACCCTGGGAACATTATTTGGATAAAAATTCTACCTAAGATTTATTATCCAAACAGTCATAGTATGGCCATATTTGATTGCAAATTACAATATTTATAGTAACTTTCCTGCTAAATTAGGCTATTCAGTGACAAATGAACATAAGTGTGAATTCATTAACAGGCCGAGGAGGAAGAAAATGCTGAAGGTAATAATGAAGTGCTACAGGATGTTGAGATTGCTAAGCGCAAGTAAGTGCTCTATAATTGGTCTACAATACAGACTTTTGTATTCCTAGTTCGCAATGTGTCACCCTAAGCAAGATAGCAGAAAGTGAGGGTTGAGTTTGAGGACTATGATGAAATTTATATCCTGCCTGTGTATCTAGAAACTCTGCATTTAAAATAAGCTGTCCTCCATTTGAAGTGTTGCATGACTATAGTTTGGTCATTAAATCTCATTGAGTTTTTGTGCATTTCAGGGTTAAAGATCTAGAAGAAATGATGAAGTCTATCCGTGCCCGTCAAGGAAAGACAACCAAGTCCCTCCCATTTAGTGTATGAATAACTTCTGTTTTCATCTCTTTAATATTTTTATCAGATCCACTTATCATTAAATGTTTAATATCTGAAGATTAAATAATTAAAAAAGCCCAAGTCACTCATCCTGTGACGCTGAGGGACATAGTACAACAGTCCATAGCAGTTAAAATAGAAAGGTATCATTTTTATTTTCAAGATTAACAGGGCGTGTGGTGTTTCTCGCAGTAAAGTATTATTTGAAGTCATTGTTGGAGCTTATATTTAAATTTTGGAAAAGGGGTGATGTAAAAAAGAGCATTTGAGGATTTATAATTATATAATACTTTGTCTATTTCAGGAAGTTTAATATTCCATATTTATCAAACAAGGATAAGTTACTTGGGCTTTTGAAAAAGAGGGCGCCGAAGGCGCCCTACAACCCCTATATTATTATTTAAAAAATTATTATATTAATATGACGCTTATTTCTTTAACCCATAAGTAAAACAATTGGTTGTAAAATATCTACGATTAGACAAACCAAGATTTTTTGTAATGATTTAATAATGAAATAATTTTTTTAATATTTAATTTTAATTAATTTGAATAATTTTTCTTTGCTTACTGACTCATTTGATCACTTCTTATGTTGAATGTATCTTTTCACTGGAGTCCATTAGTCCCAAATTTTTAACATAACTATCAGTGAAACTCCAGCTTCTAAACTCTATTACTCCTGTCTTCCATACCATTATCTCTGACTTTGCCATTTCTCCCTCTGAGCAGGTAGAAAACCTATTCAGTATTGGCTCACCCCTGGCTGTGTTCTTGGCTCTGAGGGGAGTACGTCCACAGGGGAGTGGCTCGTCCAGCCATATCATCCCATCTACGCTATGCAAACACCTGTTCAATATCTTCCATCCATCTGACCCTGTGGTAGGTATCATGTTAGGTTTCTGAATCTTAAGAAACAACAGCATGTAGAAGACACTCAGACACCATGCAAAGATTATGTACTCAAAATCAGAAAAGGACAAGATATCTAGTCATAGGAAATATTGTCTATGGAATTAGAAAAAAAGGTCAAGAATTCAGACGAATAAATACATTTTGAAAATCTGTTTTGAAATAGAGATTTAAAGAAGAAAACAGCTGACATGAAATTTTTTTTTAATATCCTGTTGTATATAATTTTTAACCAACCTACACCAGAGCTGAAATTTTGCACAAATATGCATTTCTGATGATAATACATGAATTAATTACAATCAATTGTATTTACAAATGAATCATTATAATCAGTTCATTATAACTAGCTAGTTTAAGTTTGACTGACAAATGACCTTTACGACACCCTGGAACTTAAAGGTTATATAATAGACTTTTTAAAAATATTGATTATCGAAGCACCAACTAATTTTAAGACTTAAAAAATTTCAACTATCCAGGGTTGAAAAAATAAATTATTTCTTTTTTTTTATACTTATATTAATGTGAGTGGTTTAAAAAAGTGTTGTTTTTTTTATATATCTATTTCCCTAGGATTTATTAGATGATAAAATCATTCTTGAAATCATGTCCGTTTACCTTAGATTTTGAATCTGTCTTCACCCTATAATGCATTGTAAACACTGCTGTATAATTTATGTCACTTAATTGTTGCTGAGCCTGAGTTGAGGTATCCTTGTGCTTTTAAACTGCATATAAATAAAATGTAAAATTATTATTAAAACTGGATACGCCAGAGAGTTGAATACATTTAAGACCCCAGATGGTTTTGTTTTATCTTCATTTAGGCCTACAGGCTTGAACCGTTGATCCTAAAGCACTACTCCACCATTATGCCTTTGCAAATTCACCACTTCTCTGCCCCCAAGAAGCTGCCTTACTCCAAGATCCCAAGCAGGGCCTATGCTGCATTTACCGGTGCCATTGATGAACTGACTAAAGACAAATCTGTCAAGGATGAAGACAGTGGGGAGGGGAGTGGGAGGGAGGAAGGACTCAATGACCCCTCTGTGAAGAAATTTTCGCTTTGTGAGTGCATGGCTTACATTTTAAAATACAAGATATACCATGGAGTTGAGTGATCAGAACAATAAAGTAAAGATTTATTTATAGACTCATACTTAAAGAGATGTTTCAGCTTATGCTTAACTCTTAAAGCCCCATAAGGTTTTTGGAAAACTTCCGCCTCAGTCCCGTAAGGATTTCCCGTATTACGATCAACCGGTTATGAAATTAAAAAATTTGCGTAAAATCCATTTATAATATTATTGTCATACTGACTTCATTTTTAAGGCTAAGAATGGTTATTTTACGCATCCAAAAGACCGTACTGAGTTTGAAACAATATTTACCTGTCGTTTAGAACTATTATTTTAGTAATGAAGTATAACGAAAACGTATCTTCGAAAAAAAAACCCGTTAAAACTACCAAAAAACATCGCGAATCGAGCGTTAACACTAGTGCCGGCAAAGGCCGCCATTGCTGGAAGTCAAATACATCGGTTTTCAAGCATTGAAGAGTTTTTACTTTCCGAGATCTCATTTCTAACGAGATTTGTATCTAGGGACGCATTACGACGCTTTAGGGATAGCGGGAAGAGACGCATTACGACGCTTTGCGACTTTAAGAGTTAAGTACAAATACTTAACACAAGTATTAAAATTACATTATATAATACACACTACACTATGGAAAAATGATAATTAAGCAAATTTTTTTAAAAAACAACTGAGAAACGAAATGAAGAAAGTTGGGCACAATAACTTAATTTTTTTTTTAAATACAGGATGTCAGAAGAGGAAGGAATTATCAAAAGTTTCGGTTAAAACCACAACTGGAAAAAAAAAGATTATATTGTTACGTAAAATTATGAATTAGGTATAATCCTCATGGAGCCAAAGTAACAAATCTTTGTATAAATCTATTTTCCATTTTTAATGAGGATTAATTAATTTATCATTGATAATCCAGTGTTCAAATCTTTAAGAGTTCTGTTTCTTTTTTTTACTCACATGAAGTACAGTCATACTTTTTGTTTGTTTCAATTGGGTAATAAGTCTGTTGTTTGTTTCAATTGGGTAATAAGTCTGTTGTTTGTTTCAATTGGGTAATAAGTCTGTTGTTTTGTTAACTCCTTTGTTTTTGATGTTATCTTTCCCATGCAGCTGGTTGGTTTAATAACAGAAAGAAAAAAGATACAGCAGAAAAGTTGTCAGCAGAACTTCAGATGTTGAATAAAATGGGTAAAATTTCTGAAACCCAAATCACAAGAGAGCTTGCATACCCCGACACTGATCAAATGGATAAAACAGGTTGGAAATAATAATTTATAAAATATTGTTTAACCTACAAACTGTGGCATAAAATCATGAATGTGAGATCTTTTTGAGTGCCTTTTAGAAAGGTAAATAAATATTGATAAAAGTCCCATATAAGTTTATATTTTTAGGAAGTTAATTGGATAGAGGTAAAGTTTACCATTTTAATCAACAACAAAAATTATTCGGTGTCCTTGACCTTGAAGTGCGTATTTTAAAAAAATAATGAGTCATTAACATTTATAGATTCCAGTAAAATACTTACAAAATGTGGCAGGGGTAGACAATCTATTTATCTTTCAGAAAATGTATAACTTCCTAAGGTTTCCTATACAAGTAAGCCTTTGAAAGCAATGTTGGTAATTAATATGTAAAACATATTTTACACAAAAGTTGATTTAATTATTAATAGACGGAAGTGGCTATAATTCCTTTCAAAAAAATTTTATTGGAAGTTGCTATCTGACTGTGCTTTAATTGGCAGTCATAGTACTGAATGAAAATATCAGCCAATTTTTTCAGCCAACCACAGTTTGTGTGATAAATATACAATGAAACCCAGTTATCTCGACCCTCGATTATCTCGCAAACCCTATTATGTCGATGCTTTTGAAGAGCAACCTCCAAATTCTCTTTTTGTCTAAGCATTTTCTCATTGGTTATGTTGATTCTTTTATGACGCTGAACCCAAATGTGACACTTAACAATGGTTATCTCAATTGTCAAGTCAGTTTGTTTTTGCGGGCCGGTTAATTGTTAAAAGAAACGCCCGTTTTACTGTCCGGTTCGTATTTTTCCTTAAATTTTTTACACCCATGGAGGGGATGGCATCAAATTTCCACCTCACGAAGTCTGCTGGTAACGTCACAGCCCGCTTGCGTTCAGCTCTCAGCGCTGTGTTACTTCTGCTACTATGCTTTGCTTACTATGCGAATAATTTTTTTTATTAAAACTCATTCACTAGCGAAATCCACTAACAGTGATGACGTGTATTTTTATATTATTTATAGATCGGAATTTATTATTAAGAAAATACTTTGATGTCACGTTCGCTCGCGTGTTGGCTCTGGTATTCTGCCATTACACAACAAAAAATTAACTCCGGCTAATAAGCTAATGTACCGACTCAATGAAGTTAAGGTGAACCGGTCCTGCTTAAACGGATGAACAGATGGTGCACATATGCTTTTTGTTGTTAGCAAACATGTATGTACATTTTATAGCATGCCGATCACTTCATCAAACAAATAACGGCAACACTGTTGTGTAAAAAAAAACTCAAGAAACACGTGCATGTACATTCTCATTTATTAATGCACATAATGTACATAAAGAAATTTCAACCAAAGTTAATATTTTGCCGCCATATAGGTTGTAACGGCAATACTGTTGTGTAAATAAAAACTCCAAAAACATGTGCATGTACATTCTCATTTATTAACGCACATAATGCACATAAAGAAATTTCAAGCACATGTTAATATTTTTCCGCCATATTGGTTGACATTAATTTCAATCATCGGTAATCTCAACGCTTTTTGGAAAACCCCTAGGCCGTCGACATAACCGGGTTCAACTGTATATAAATATATGCAACAGTGTATTACCCGTCAAAATGATGGAAGTTTTCAAAATAAACATATTTCAGCTAAAATTACCCTGTAGATGATTTTAGTGTAGTTTTTTTTAATTGTCCCTTTTGCCTGAAAATAATCAGAAAATGTAGAGACTAAAAAGAGAGAAAAATTAAATCTCATTTCCATATTGAACAATTGTATGCGATGTTCAAAAAGAGTTATTTTTGGTGTAGTTTTTTTTTTCTTCAAGGTTTTTTTTTTAGCTTTACAAACCAACATACATAGCTAATTATACATTTTTATATATATATAATGAGTTAACATATTTAAAATTGTTGTCTTTGTCTTCATTCACATTTAACGTGGACTTGATTATTTGTATACAATTTTTAATAAGTTCTGATTAAGTGAATTGTTTTTAAATTGTAAAATATTAAATACACTTATTATATTGGTTATTATTTATTTGAGAAATTATTATTGCTTTGTTCGTAGGGGCCACGGTGGTCTAAGTAGTAGCGCTGTAGACTGCCGAACTGTGGCAAGAACTCAAGTCACGAGTTTGAGCCACAGTACTGGCAAGGCCCCTGGGGCATTGTGCTAGCCATACAATCCCCTGCTTGTTAGGGGTGGCTTAATATAACTTGTGAACGCTACTTCACTTGCCCTAGAGTCCATCATGGACTGAAAAAGGGGATATAATTGTTCGTTGGCAAGGATATCTCTGAGACATACAATGGGTGGTATTATCATAAAGAATGGGACAGCATTCCGACATTTCCAGGCTCAGGCCAAATTGTTATTCCAATGTTATCACCTACAGCCTCCAATTTCAGGCTATTTGAGAAAAATGACTAGAAACAATACCATGCCAAGCAATGTTCCTCTAAGGTTTGTTTGTTAGTGTGCAAAACAAAAAAAACTCTGGTGCATAGTTGCACGGCATCCATTTTCTGTGCAATATTTTACAAAATTTGCTGCACTCTTCACCTAAACTACTGGGGAGTGTTGGTCAGATATCTGCAGTGGCGCGCAGCTTAAAGGAAGCATTGATGCTAAGTATGATTTACTGATTTATATGGTAATTAGCTACTGGTACATTATCGCTGTGATAGACTGCATACTCTCTGTTACACCCTGCAGTCACTCTCATGCACTGCTGTTGCTGATAAAATTGCAGTCACCAAAATATATAACTGTCACTAAGCCCTGGTTAATTGCCAAAGCCTTACACCTTGTGTATCCGTTTCTCTCCATTTTAGCAATGCTGGCACATTTGTTTAGTAAGCATTTTACTCTTGCATCAGCCTTTTCTACTGCATTGAAATTTAAAAAGATAACTCTTTCTTTTAAGGACAAATAAGTCTGATAATTTGGAGCACAATCCATACTCTTAAGACAATAATGTTTGTGGTTTGCTGGATGTAATAAATTAAATCCTCAAAAGTTAATTTTCTTATCACTGGGAAAACAAAATAAAAATATTTAGGATTAAAATTTTCAACATTCTCCTTTCAATGTATGGCGCTGTTGTAGTAATTTTGTTATTGTAACAGGAGTAATCAGATTATTTGAATTGAATAGATCAGAAAGTTTTAGAAAAGTTTTTTAATACTAATTACCTGAAAACATGGGCTTTTTACTAAACATATAAATATGCTTGACTTAGGTATGGGCAGTGGGTAGTGGTGATGGTTTTGGATGTATATTTTTTTCTCCCCCTTAATTCTAAATAAAAATATTTTTAAAAAAGTTTTTAAGATACCACGTTTTGTGAACTAAAAAGAAGAAAATAAATTTTTTCTTGGGCTCTGTTGGAACTTCCCTTCCCCTGGGCTGAGCCAGAACTGTTTTGTTGGATGCACATTGTGGACATTTTGTACATACACACTCTTACACACCAAAATATTTTCGAACTAAAAACGTGGGG
>MUZC01004537.1:565900-576765 GCA_002072015.1 Radix auricularia | reverse complement strand
TGACATTTGATTAGTTATTCCATATAAGGAAAAATAGAATTTAATTCTACTATAATTAAGTAGAATTGAGTACTATAATTAATGAAATATTAAATTGTCATGTGAATCAAGTATGCATGCAAAATTTCATCAAAATTGGATGATCAGAAGTGGTTCAAAAAAGGAATTCAATTTTTGCCCCGGAAAGACAAACATCCAGACAAGAAAGCAAACTAAGAAAAACGTGGTAAAATAAGTCAGTTTTATCTCCTGTTTATTTCTAATGATTTATGACGATTGTTGGTAAAAGTAAAAACTTCTTCCATTTTAAAATTGTTTTTTAAAACCCTAGCAGAGATCGATTGAGATTTTAATTGAATTTGTTATTCAGACAGAAAATGGTAAGAAGTCTTGCATACAATTTTGTACAATCTTAATATCAAGAAGAGTACAGATAAGAGCATGTGATAAACAATGTATGCTAACTCATGATAGAACAGCAGAAAAGAAGATTTAACAGCAGGGAAAGAGATTTTATGGCAAGATTGCAACTTATGAAAGACTTACAAAATATTTATTGATAAATTTACTGATAATCATTGACAAGATTACAAATAAAACTACTCATAATAGAATAGATCATAATGAGAAGGTAAACAATGAAAGAAATACCAAAGATTTATTGATATGTTTATACAGTACAACAAAGCATAAAGGCCAAAAAATAAAGAAAGCACTGCCCATTTATTATTTGAATAATTCCTGGTAAAGGATTTTATCTGCATGTTTTTAACATATGGGAAATATAGCCTTGAAGTTTTATGCAAAACAATGTCACTTTGTGCTTGTTATTTTAGGGTATTTTGGCTTTTAACCTTCTCTGAGACTTTTTTCTAAAATCTATTTAGTATATTTTTTCAACATTTACAGTAACTTAATACTGAGGATGAGTTTTAATCACATTTATTTCAAATGCTAAAATATTGTAGTAATTGTGTTTATTAGATTTCCATTACACTACGGGAAACAAAATCTTTTTTTTTTCAAGGTCGTAAATTTTAAATTCTCAAAGGCTCAATAAAAATAAACATGTTTATTCACTAAAAATATTAAAACAAAGAATCAGTTGATTCATTTTAAGAAACCCCCTTGGTATAAGGGCAGGCACCATCTAAAATAACTTGAGAAATTTCTTGTTTCATGGGATGGTAACTCACAAATGAATTTTCTGTTCCAGAGTTAGAATATCGCATGGACTTCCAGCTCAAGGAGCAGAGAATGGAGAACAGCTATCTGTCAGTGCTCACGTCTCACACTTCCTACTGGACCAACAAGGATGTAGCCTACTTCCTCCTTACACACCTTCACCCCGAGCTGGAGGAGGAGGAGGATAAGACATTGTAACAGAGGTCCTTGAACCCTGACTGCTGAAAATCTGGACATTCCATAACAGTTTCATAACTAATGACCAATTGCTGAACAGAATATGCAGTCACACTTTTTAATGAAGTTTAACACTGAACATCCTTAGAAATTTGCTCTCATTATAAGACTTTTCACCATTTGTTTTTAAACAAATAATGTAAGATGCAAAGTTCAACCATCTGTTTTTTTTGCCAATGCAGCATGTCATTCAATCATACATTTTATTTATTTATTTTGTTTTAGAATTGAATAGCAATTTTAAAAGAAAAAAATATATAATAATGCAAGTAAAATTTACACACCTTAAAATAAGCTGTAAAGTAAGTTTAAGTAGAAGAAAAAAGTAACGATACTCATGAATTTAGGCGTTTAAATCAAAAACTTTATTTAATAACGCATACAGCATATCATAACCTAAGGAAAATACTTGAAAAAAATACTACATCAAATTTCAAGGGTTAACTAAATTCTTTTTCTGAACTGCTGTGTTTATTAGCTGTCAGTGTCAGGAAAAACTATAGTAATTGTAGTTTTGGTCATTTTATCTTAAGCTCAATTGGTCAAATGTGTTAGTACTATAAAATGTGTTTTTAGTTTTCTAGTCATTTGGCTGGTCCATAAAGTATTCTGTAATATATTTATTCTTTTCTTACAATTAAGGACTAACATATAAAAAATTTTGTGTTTTAACAATCATGAATCTACTTATAATTCAAGATTTTTTACAGGATATTTTCTTTACAGTGTCCCCTTTTTTTCATAGCCTTTTCACTAACAGCAACCCTGTCATTAAAAAACAATTCTTTATAAACTGAGGTGCAAGATCACTAATCTGCCCAAGAAAGAGTTTTTTTTAATAAAAATTTTCTCCCATCATGACAGTGATTTTAGATTAAAACTTTTTAATTTTAATTTTAATTTGCATTTTTTGCTTTATTTTTTTTCTTTTATTTATCAATAATTTCCATGTTAGATTCAATTTTGACGTTTTTTCTAAGGCATTCAATTCTCATTGATTTATTTTTAAATCATTATGCTTAATCTTATTGCTTTTGAGACAATCTTTTGCTTGCTAGTAAATCAATTTAATTTAATTTGTTCTCATTACTGTTGTTTTAATACCTTAAATGTGTCATGATGTATAATTTTATACAAATTGGTGTTACTCAATTTGTTTAAAACAACACATCGGGTACTTGCAATGTTAATTTGGTAATTATATGGTGATGATACTCTATTGAATATAATAATTTGATTATATGGTCATTTAAATAAGGGGATCAATTTATTCATGCAATATGGTTTGGTAGGAGGGATCCTTTGGTGATTATGAATATATTAAAGTGATCATGTTGTTGTTAAACAGAGATATTTTTATTAAATGTTGGTAACATTATTGGGATGTTAATAACTATACCAACTGCATGGTGGGGATGCTATGATAAATATAAGGTAGTGCTGAGATATCTAGAAGCTGTATTTCTGCATGTGTGCCCCAACTTATCTCCCATGCATATAGATATTACTGCAATATTTGGTGAGTAAATAAAATCTGCATTTTACATTAACTTTTATATCTGTTTAACAACATTTATTTATTCAACCAGGCCAACCATAAATAGTAAATTGTGTTATTTATCTATATATATTATGCATACTGTTTGATCTTTGGATGCAATAGCCTACTGTAATGTCATAGTCTTGGTGGGAAGAGAATGTAGGAAAGGCTTATACAAAACTTGTTTTGTTATTATGTCACCTCAAACTGTAACTTCACCAAAATACATCTTCATTCCTATCAATTCATTCCTAACAATAGAGATTTAGTCAAAAATTTAAACCTCTTATACAAACTGTACCTAACAAAAAATCCTCGCTCATTTCATTTGTTGGTATTCTCAATATATATTGAGTTTTTAATCACAAGAGCTTCTAAAGTTTTGTTCTGTGTATTGTGTAGATAATATTTTTTGTACTTAAACCATTAGACTCTCATAGACAGTAGCTTCAGTCTGTCAGTCATTAAATGTAAACAATTATTAAAAATTATTATGTTATTACTGTGTCAAGAATGGACTCTCATAGACAAATTGTAGGCTCCAGGTTGGCCTCTAATGATTAGTGTTATTCTCTTAAGTTGTAACTCGGGCAATCAATTTAGTCAGATAGAACTTCAAAAAGTAATTATGGTCTTATCTGTATTGAGAAAATGAAAATCTTGGTTTTGCCCTTTGTTTAGTCCTAATATTAGTAGTAAAAAATTTATTTATGTACAGCTAAGGTTTCACTTCTGACCATGATCAGTTCCGACAGACCAGTCATAACATGATTTGGTTGTAATTTAAATATGCTACGTGTACAGTAATGTGAAAAGATGTTATAATAATTAAGTTAAATTATATCATAAATTTCTTTTATTATTGTCATCAATCATAATTTTTTAATGTACATTTTTTGTCATTTGCATCCACTGTACAGCCGTTTTGTTTATTATTTCTAATATTTCTTGTTTCTAATGTGGTTGTGGTCGTAAGTTGTGTCGATCATAAGTTGAGCAATAGCTCTACATCCATGTTGTGCAATATTTTTTGCATTATCATTATCATTTCCAAGTGATTCGTCTTCCTGTAGAGGTACATTATTTATGCTTCTTGCAAGTTATATGCTTAACCTTACCAAGTTACGCATGGACCCTTAACTTTATATGACTGACACCTGCTATCATTTTGTATTTAAATATACGGTGGTTGGACACTTCGACCCCGGACGATTCGACCCTGGACGGTTCGACCCTGCCAGTTCGACCCCAGGACGTTTCGACCCCAGACAGTTGGACCACAGGTCGTTTCGACCCTAGGGTGTTTTGACCCAGGACGTTTCGACCCTTTCGTTTCTAAACTGAAATTTTTTTTCATTTATAATTTATTTTACTACTATTATTATTTTTAATTAATTTTTGGAATATTATGAATTAAAAATTAAAAACAGAATTTCAACTCCTATCCCAAACACACTTTAAAAAGACCTAATTTATAATTGGGTTTTAAAGATGTGTATATTGAAGTGGTTCAACAATTTTCACTGTGATAACAAAAATAAATGAAATTTTTTATTTTTAAAATATTTTTTAAAGGTGAACAATGCACCTCGCATGCGTTGGAACCATTACCATACTGATTTTAATAAGACGTACAAAGTTGTCAGTATTTTTTAAGTTACAAAATTTCAATAGTTAATACCGCCACGTATCATACAATAATAACATTGAAGCTGCTACTGCTAGGGCTGTTTGACCTGTCTGAACATTAAGCCTTTGTTATTTACATTTTTTCCAGGGCTTACATGACATGTTACAAGGGCTAGTAGACTCAGTGACCACCACATCACGCCGTGTGTCGTGTGCTGGTGAAGGTTATGGGAAAGGTAAATAAAGTGAGGTGGGGGGTGCAGCGAGAATGCAGTGGGGTTGGGGTGGAGTAATATAGGTTTCCTGAGAGGAATAGCGCATTTATCATAATCATGAATGTACGTTGAATGTTGACTGGTTTTACATGAAATATACTTTTTCAAATCATGGTAAATTAAACGTTACAAATAACTATTTCAAACTGAATTTAATTTTTAATCCATAATAGTATTATGTTAAATTATTTTTAAACCAAAAAGTAAATTTTAAAAAGTATATATAAAAATAAGAAAAAATTTCTACATGTAGATACAAAGGGGTCGAAACGCCCTAGGGTCAAAATGTCCCTTGGTCAAACTGTCCGGGGTCGAATCGTCCGTGGTCGAACCGACCGAGGTCAGAACGTCCTGGGCACAAAACTTCCTGGGGTCGAACCGTCCGGGGTCAAAGTGTCTGTAATTCTATACACCAAAATTAATAGCTATGTTAAAAAAATATTAATTTGGTTATAATTTTAAAGTCACTATACTATATAGGAGATGAGAGCACCAAAATGAAATGTTCTAATTCTGTAAAGTGAAATGGACTGAAGACAACAAATAAGTTTGGACTTCTGTAATATTAAATGTTGGTTTAATATTCCTTATTGAAGATTTTATTATGGAGATTAAGAATGTCATTTCACTAGAATTTGAGAATAGTTAACTTGATTTTAAAAATTTGTTGTTCAGTTATGAGTTAGTGTTTATTGAAGTTGAAGAATTGTATTTATCAATGAATCTAATAGTAGATCAACAAGTATTTTTGTGGGGGTTTTTTTGGGACACTCCCTGATTTACTGAATAATTGCCTAAAAAATTTATTCAATATCCAGCAAAATCCTCACAAAAATAAAAACAATCTGAAAGAAAAGGGTTTAGTGTGGCCATCAATTCTTGGTCTGTAGAGCTAAATGTGAAACTTGACATCCCTTTAAATACCATGTTATCACCTAGTAATTACTGTTAACTGTTTACATTTTCCTTGCTATAAATCTGTTTTATAAATGTTAACGATTCCTATTTAAAGCCTGTTACTTAAAGCCTTAAATCATCTGTGCTGAAATTGTGATAGTGTCAAACTGTTGGACATTTCATAAGGTAGGACAAGATTTTTTATTGATCTAAACAAAATTTTTTTTTTTGGTTTTAAATTACATTGTTGGCATTTATTTTTATCCTTTAAGATAATGTTAACAATAAGAAAAATTTAAACACTAGACATGACATGTAACCTCAATAACAGTGGTGCTGGGTACATTTGATAGTTGAGTAATAAATGAACATTTTGTGGTAGAGTCAGACAGTTGGACCCTTGATGGAGCTAGAGTAAGACATTTGAGAGTGGTGGTCAAGTGACACTGTTGGACATTTGAGTAGTAAACCAAATGAGGGGTGAGACTGCAATCAGGCTTATAAAAAAGTAAATGGAAAAGACGTAAACAAGGTAAGGGTTAGCCTGACAGGGCTTAACAAAACAGCGAACGTTTCGGCAAAGAGCCTTTTTCAACGGACATACAATACACAAATAAAACAAAAATAAAAAATAAAAAATTAGCTGCAGTGAAATCCAAAGAGTCAATGAAATTCAATGGACATTTGAGAGGTGTGGTCAAGTGACACTGTTGGACATTTGAGAGGTGTGGTCAAGTGACACTGTTGGACATTTGATAGGTGTGGTCAAGTGACACTGGACATTTGAGAGGTGTGGTCAAGTGGCACTGTTGGACATTTGATATGTGTGGTCAAGTGACACTGGACATTTGAAAGGTGTGGTCAAGTGGCACTGTTGGACATTTGAGAATTGTGGTCAAGTGACACTTGGACATTTGAGAGGTAAGGTCAAATGACACTGTTGGACGGTTGAGAGGCATGGTCAAGTGACACTGTTGGACATTTGAGAGGTATGGTCAAGTGACACTGTGGGACATTTGAGAGGTGTGGTCCAGTGACACTGTTTGACATTTGAGAGGTGTGGTCAAGTGACACTGTTGGACATTTTAGGGTGGTGATCAAGTGACACTGTTGGACATTTGAGGATGATGCTTGAGTAATAATATTGAACATTTAATGGCAGTAGAGCAGGGGTCTCCAAACTGTGGCCCGCAAAACTCTCTCATCCGCCCCTGGGGACATTTTAATTTTTTTTTAAAAGATTCTATGTTTAACTGTAGTTTACAACAAAACTTAGTAGTTGTCCCCCAAACTGCTGTTTGACAGTTAATGATGCCTCCAACAGAAAAGTTTGGAGACCCCTGCAGTAGAGTAAGTCCAGTCAAAGTAGAGTAACAAATCTGGACTTATGAAAATACTAATGAATTACCCTAAAAATGCAGAATAGTGAATTACTTGAAAATTGGATGCTTATTTTCCAAAATTTTATAGCTGAACTCGTTTTTTTTCATCCATATCAGAGCATTCATTCATTGTTTCATTGTTCCTTTTTCAAGTCAGATTTCATGACAGAATTGGTGGATTGGAGTCGCAATAAAGTCTTTTCTTATTCAAAATAGTAATAGATAAGGCCCCCCCCCCCCCCCAAAAAAAAAAGTTTTTAAATTTTTTTACCACAAACTTACATAGATACATAAATATGCTGTTGAGAAAATAATTGAGCACTGGGTCTAAATTTACTACTTTTCATGAACCTACTGGGTCTATCATTATATTCATGTGGTTTGCAGCATGTAAATGATTAATTGTTGCCGGAGATTTTAATAATGCATTTGTTCAGCAAGAGCTAAATATGTCATGTTTTATATTTCTTTCCATAAGTGCAATTACCTAATTTGATCTTTATCTTGTGTATTGGCTTGAATTTTAGAGGAAAGTTTCTGATTGAATTTGTTCGCTTACTGCTTATGTACATTTCAGCTTAAAGATTGTAATGCTCATATAAAATCTTCATGATGAGGTTGTTGCTTTTTTTTTCTCTTAACATTTTTTTTTTCCAAATATATTTATGTCTCAGATAATACTAGAAGACCTCAAGGGAAGAAGCGGCTATTTGACATTTTTATAGTTTTGAGATATTCAAGTTTTAAAGTTCAAAACTACACAGATTTATCAATAATTATCTAAATAAATTTGAATATTTCATTGGATCAGAGAGGTTTTTTTTTTTTTTATTGATCCTCATTTCAAACATTCTATTTTTGAACCTCTATTTGAAAAATGTCCCATAGCTGTTTCTTCCCTTTATCCCAAGCTGATTCAAGCTGGTGAAGGTTGTGCTCTGTTCTAGTTCTAATGTTCTATCAATGACTATCAAGTTTGTTACCAAGTTTGTGCTACACTACACATGTGATAGGTCTTGGCCAGGCCACTGTCTTCTAACAAGGTTGGCCAGGTTGCTTGTGGCAACCAAACTCTGATTCAGTTAATGAAAATATTTGGTATTTTATACCATCTCACATTTAATGTTATGAAACTGTGTTGTTGTGTTTTTTAATAGATTTGAACAGTTTAGCAAACAATGGCCTATACCAAATGCTGTAAATGGGGTTAAATATTGGATAAATTTTTATTTTTATTTTTTAATAACAGATGTTACTGAAGATGATAAATGCCATTATTATTGGTAAACATGTTGTTAAGCAAAACACTGCATAACATAAATTTTTTTCTGGAATTGTATACGACAGATGAGTCTCACAGGATCTTTTTTGACTAACACAAATATAGTGAAAGAATAATAAATTCAGCTTGGGCAAAAATATTTAGTTTTGGGAATAGAATGGGACAAAAGTTTAGGAATGAATTTGGACAAAATCTGTTCTTTAGCTTTAATTGAATCAACATTTACAGACGAAAATGTCATTTGAAATAATTAAATGGTGTCTAGAGGCTATTGAATTTATTATGGTTGTTATAACCAACATTTTAAGACCCTATTAATATTAGCATTCATAAATTTGTTTGTTTTTCTTTAAACAAGATAAACTATGTTTATATCGTAGATAATAGTTTATGTGTCTTTTAATAGCAACAATATTTTGATATTTTTTCATAGCTGCAAAGTATTCAACGTCTTAGGATGACCTGTCATTAATATTACTGGATAAATCTGGTCACAAATTGAAGAAGCTTATCAGTTTTCTACTCTATTACTTTAGGTCCTTTGATGGCTCTCTGATCTTCTAAAACCAAAAACTTGTCATTAAAACTTGAAGCAGTTAAGTTTGTTTTAAAAGTGGTATTCTCTAAATGTTTTAAGATAATTATTACAAGCACTATGAAATCTGTGATTGGTATTTTATCTACTTTTCCATTTCTTCCAGACTAATCAATGATTAGACACATTTACACCTTTATTTTCTCCAATATCTGTTTCATAAATTTTGTGGAGAAGTTTGCTCAAATTGTTTAAATATTTTAACTTATTTTTTTAATTTTAAATTTTCTTAAGTCCAAAGGAAAGCACTTGGGACAAAACAAGTACATGTAATTTATAATGACATAATTATAATAGTCTGAGGAAGACTAAGACACTACCTTGAAATCAGCAGACTTTGAATTGCCGTGCCTGCTAAAGGGTAAAGTTTTTATACAAATAATTTATTTAAATATATTATTTACTTATCTTTGAAAGCTGGAGGCTAATGATAATGTTTATAGTAAAAAGATTTTGTGTTTTTGGGGCCATTTTTCTTTCCTTAATGTGTGCACAACCTCAGATCACTAACCAATTAACTATAATTGTTTGTTTTTGGAAATTTTTTTATCGGGACCATACTTGCATTTGGCTGGACATTTTATGTGATACATTGATGCACATTCTCTATAATTAAAATTTGTTTCTTTTCATTGTTATTTTGCTTGGGCCAAACCTTTTTTTCTCTATTAGTATTAACAGTATACATACCCAAATAAATCTTTATATATTGTGATAACAGAAAATTGTATGTATTTTAAATCTAATCTTTGGCTTACAAAAGAATTAAAAACTTTATAACAGTATTAGAACTTGTTTTATTTGAACTACATCTGAAAGGCATGTTGCTCTTGTTCAATGTTTGCTCTTCTGTAGACACACACATTCTGATCATTCTCTATGTTCCAAAAACATGCACTAAACATTTGGCAAAAGGACTTTCTCTTTTTGTGCAGCTAAGACACGCACTGAAACATTTGGCGAAAGGCCTTTCTCTTTTTTGAAATCAAACAATGGAATTCTCTACCATTAAACATCCGTAGTATTCCAACCACCAAGTCCTTCAAGACTGCACTTAAACTTATAACGCATCTTTTCAAAATGTATTTTCAAAATTAATGAAACATTTCTTTTAAAGATTAATGTAGCTTATGTGTAATGTACAGTCATTTATTTTGTTATTATGATATGAATGTTTATTTTATTATTATATGTATTTTATCATCTTCACTTAAAGCGCTGTGAGCCTGGTTCCTTTCTGGGATACAGCACAATATAAATTATCAATTTATATATTATTATTTATTGCCATGGGATTGACCTTACTGTTCCCTTATAAGTTATTCTCTACAAATCAACTGGAAAAGAAAAAGTTAAAATATCAACATTAAATTACGGTGTTGTGAAATGTGCTCAAAATTGTCAAGTCAAGTTTATAACAATAAATTAAAATTGGAATGTATTGTTCCTTGGTACTATTAATAATAATAATAGATTGACAAGTAAAAGTAAAATAGCAATGTACCCCAGTAAGAAACTGGATTACTACAACATATAATGACGTATGGTAAAAATTGTAACATGCATATAATTATCAGTACATCCAATGTGAAACATTCATATCATAACTACAATTAATAATGAATGTAGGAGTGCGGTACATAATCAGCCAACCGTTCAAAGTTGTTTAATTAATTTTGAAATTAAAGTTTGAATTCGAAAAGATGTGATTTTAGTGCAGTCTTACTTAAGGCCTTAGTAGTTGGAATACTGCGAGTGTGTAATGGTAGAGAATTTTAATGTTTTGGGGATACATGTTGATCAATGACAGGACACCGTTCATAGGACTATATATATATATATA
>MUZC01004537.1:508228-555510 GCA_002072015.1 Radix auricularia | reverse complement strand
AAAGATATTTCAAATTTACACCCAAAAACATTAACAATTAATATGCTTTCATTTTTTATTTATAAATATATGATTTTTTAAATTTAAAAAATGGTATACATCAGTATGTAAACATATTTTTTTATTATTTATAAATTTACTTACTCACCTAACTGTCATAGTCGAAAAATCGTTTATGATGTTATCAAAATGTATATTAGCCTATTTGTAATATCATGTTGTAACTTGTATGGACAATATTGCAAGATTTTGTAGTCTTAAATCACTTATTGTGGAGCGAAAATATTTTTTTTTCAACTTCAGTTTGGAGAAGCTCTTTTCACAACTAGACACACTGATAGCAGTTGCTGAAAAAAAATCCTAGCAAAATTGTAATGTTGGATAAATAATCTTCCATATTTACTGTTAAATATATTTTAATAGATCAAGGGATATTTCCCCTTTTTTAAAAAAACATAATGCCAGGGCTGGTCTTAGGCTCCTGCGACCTATGCGGTCGCAGTGGGCCTAGCGCTTTCATAGGCCCAACCTATCTTAATTTTCACTTAGTATCCTTAATAATACCTTATCCCTACCAGAACTGGGGCCCACGCAATCAGTTTCGCATACTAAGCTGCATAGGGGCCCCGAAATAGCTAAGATCGGCCCATGTACTGCCACAAAAACCTGGATCCTTTCTCATTCTATCTCGAACATTTCTTTATCAATGTAAATAAAGAAATTTAATTGATGTTCAAATTCTTCATTTAGAATCCTAGATGGTATAGTATTATACACGAATATTTTTTTGCAAACACATGAAACACATCACGTCGTTCTTTTATTGTCTTTTATAATTACATCTATGGATAAAAACATTTCTCGTTGTACTTCTTGCTCTAAAGATAGAACCACGTCTTCTGAATTTTCCCCACTCATATTATTCTCCTTTTAACTTGGCATTTGGGTCGATATTTTCAACTCTCTGTAACAGCGTTCTGTATTAGCACATATCTTTGTTTCAAATTGGTTTGAATAGTTTGCATTAATTTAAAAATGACGGGTTCCCATAAATTGAGACACCATAGAAAAGTAGAAGATTGTCATAAACTGTGCAAAATTCCAGCATCTGATCTCGTTTTACTCGTTACTTCAGATGTCAATTTTCCAAGACGCTTAAAATTTTTAAGCATGTCTTTTTCGGAATTATTTATGTTATTGTGATGTTTATTAACGGAGAAATGAATAATCGTTCATTTTTAATGAATAAACGTATATTAATGAAAAATACAAGCGATATGTGTTACTTTAATGCAGTAAAAACAAAGTAAATTTAATTTTCAATAAGTTACATTACAATAATTTTATAAAATCTGAAAGAGTAATATAATTTACTACTTGCAAATTAAACACAATATTTGAACCAACATGTCATGTAGGTATTGTTAGCGCATCATTCTGCAAAAGTCGAAATTCCACGCTAAAACTGTCGTGCGATATTAATACTACATATATTCGTACCAGCGGTGATGTATTGTTGTGTTGTTGTTTTTTTGTGTGCAGTTTTCTTACAAAAGCGCCATCTGTGACGTATACCGCTTAATTTTTCAAACAAATAATTACCCTTTTTTGAGCGATTTTAAAATTTTAAACTGTTCTGCGTTAGTTATAACAACCACTATGTAATCAAACAAATGTTGCAAGAATCCGTTAATTTAAAATCAAAATTGAGATTCTTTTTGTTTCACTATGGTTTTCCCCCTTCAAAAGAAAAGGGGCAGTTTTAGGAAATGGCTGGGTTTATTTTTCAAATGCCCACTGAAGTGGATTGGAGTGGTTTTAATTTAGGAATACAACGGACGATGGAGACATTACATCTTTCGTCATTTTATTCTCTTTAACTAACTCTCTGACTGAAGAGCATAAACAATAATAAACATAAAGATAAGGGACATCACTCAAACAATATAAAACTACAGTAATACAAAAGTGAGTTCCCCTAAGAATAATCCCAATATATTACACCCACAAGTGCCGCCCTTTGAATGAGTGCCACCCGGGGCGGACCGCCCCCTCCACGCCCCCCCTAGCTACGCCACTGCCGATATATCATGATATTTTTCAATTATAAGTACTCCGTATCCCCAGGCCTAATAAATAGCTTTCAGTATGAGTATAAGCACTTAAACTTAAAGTATATAAGATATATTACCTCTAAAGTAAAGAAAATATTCAGAGACCATTTTTCATTCTTAAAAATTAAACATTGTCTAGATATTAACACATTTATATTTAAGTAACAATTAGTCTATATTAATTTTCATTATGTTTGATATTTTATTGTACATTACTAGGTGGCTCCCCTTCGTTACCTTGAGACTTAAAACTGTGGGTCTACTTGACCTCGCCATGTATTTTATAGTTGTATGACCAAAATTAAAGAATATATCCAAATTTAAAAACATAATGTACTTAAATATAAAATCACGCAAAAATATTTGTAAAAGAATTATTTTAAGATAATTATATGTTATTGATTTTCTGACCGGTAGTTTCCCCAGCGATAACAGATTTATTTAATAAAAATCCAAAGCGGCAAAGAAGAGCGACACTAGTTGACCGACCTTGAAGGTCAAGGTGAGTTTCCAGTTTATAGAAAGCGAATACAAACTATATATATATATTTGTGCTGGCCTTGCAATAGGAAGCAAAGGGCTTGTACTAGTGACTACAGTTGTGAGTGCAATTAAGACGGATTTTCGGGAAGAAGTGACCATTTTCTATAAGTCTAGTGAAGCATTTAAGCACAGCAAGAATGACTTCAAAGCAGCATGACACAGATAGGCGTAAGCAAATAAGTATCAGGGGGATTGCGCCTGTGGAGAATGTAGCAACCATAAAAAAATCGTTCAACAGACATCTTCATTACACACTTGTAAAGGACAGAAATGTTGCCACCCCAAGAGATTACTACTTTTCTCTTGCATACACAGTGCGTGATCATCTTGTTTCGCGATGGATTAGGACCCAACAGTATTACTACGAGATTGATCCCAAGGTATGAACATTTTTAATAATAATGATACGCTGATACTGATAGGCCCTAGGGACTAGGCTAGTACTAGTAGTGACTAGGCAAGAGTAAGCAAAAGCATAGTAGCATACTAATAAAAGTTAAAAGTATCAATGACGTGTGAATGAGTGCGAAGAGAAGATTTAAGATTATGCCGGGTCTCCACTCAACTCCACTGTCACTGTAGGCCTAAGCCATGATAATTCAAGATATGTTGAGCATCTGTTTTATAGAAGTATTATACAATGTCTATCCTACAGTGTTAAAGTTACAGTAACTTACTTAGACTTAGACTTAGAATAGATATACCTATGCCTATACTATACTACTATAATATTATAATAACTATATTATATCAATATCCTATATTTTTACTATGACTATACTATGTATGAGTATGATAATGAGGTAATCCTGCAGTTTTTACACGTACATTTGACATTATTTCACAGTGAAATTTATTTTTCTCCTGAGATTTTTTCGATTTTGGTAAATGCGAAGTATGTCGACCATGACGTCACAGTCATGGTCGGCCTTCTTTGTTTTATAGCTAGTCCTTTAAAAAGATTAAAATTCTATAGCTATACTATATCTAACCCAAACCCTAAAATCTTCAATTTTCCGAAAATTCTAAAGCAATACCTAACCCAAACCCTAAAACCTTCCATTTTTTATAATCCTTTTAGAATTTATAGAACTTTCTTTTCCAGCAACTGGTAGCGTCGTGACGTCACGGTCGACATACTTCGCTTCAGCCTCAATTTTAATTTATTAAATTAAATACATTATTATATTTTGTATTTTAGCTATTACAACACTAATTTGTAATTTGTATTAATTTCTAAAGCATTTTTTCGGCTCTCTATGATACATAATCCGGTCACAATACATCCATTTTGTTTACTATGGCCAGCTTGCCAGATGATTTTTACCCATGCTAAAATAAATTTACTGATTTGAAGATCTTTTTAAAAAATGTATAATTCATCTTTATTATGTTCTTAGAATATAATTAAATATTTTAAAAACAATTTCATTTTTTAATTAGTTACTAGATGTTTGATTTTTATTTAGTTTGTTTTTAAGTGAGACAATTTCATTTGGCATCTTACTTTGACAATCTGGCTAGTAGGATGCTAGATAAACAAAATGGATGCATCATACTCTGATTATATGTAGCTTCAAAGGCTGAAAAAAAGCCTTAGAAATTGATACAAATTACAAATTAGCGATATAATAGCTAAAATACGGGGGCTGCGGTGGTCGAGTGGCAGCGCGCTCGACTGGCGTTCCGATGGTCACGGGTTTGAATCCATGGGAAGCCAAGGACTTGCTCCCGGGACCTAGGACGTCCCGGAGTTCCACCCAGCTCCAAATGGGTAAAAAGCGGCAGGGTAATGCGTGGAACCCTTAGCAGTGGCATGTGAACGCTGCATCACTTTCCAAAAAAACAACTGCTGCCTTGCAGATGGTCTTGGCTGACAAAAGGCTATGGAAGCAAATCCAGAAAATACAGCAGGCTGAAGTTGGAGACCACGGGCCAATTGGCGCAAAACTCAATATTCAATATTGAGAACGAAGAAGAAGAAGCTAAAATACAACATATTATATTCATTAAACGTTAAAAACGTTAGTTCTCAAGATAAAATACAATTTTGCTGTGAAATAATATACGTGTAAAAAATGCAGGATTACTGATAAGGATATGGCATGGCCTAATGTAATGAATCCACTGAATTGTAATATTTTTATGCCTAAACGTACCAATAAGATATTTATTTATTTATTTAATAGCCCAACGTTATGCTTAGACCATACTTTATTGAACATTGTCATGTCAACCTAACATTTCACACAAGTATATTTTTAAGTGGCATTAGCACACTGAGAACAGAATAATTGAATAACTGATAAGCTGCTTCACTAGCACTATCCATGTAACTTAGCTTAGAAGTCCAGAAATTAGTGTCTGCCTTGCTCTTGGATTTTTACAGATAGTTGCGCAAAGTCCAAGCATTTGCTGGAGATCATCAGTCGTATTCATGACGTCAGATTGGTGTCCACCAGTCGGGTTCAATATTTCTTCTTGAGATATTATCTTATCTTTGTTTTTAAATGTGTATGTTGTCTACTCCTATTCTCTGCTTATTTTTTTCATGCCTTAATTTTTAATCTTTACTTAATTTCAGAGAGTTTACTATTTGTCCTTGGAATTCTACATGGGACGTACATTGTCAAATACAATGGTCAACTTAGGAATTCAGAGCTCATGTGATGAAGCCATGTATCAGGTACAACCTGCACATTTTTAAATTTAACGAGGATTTAATTATTTTTTACCGTACTCTGATTCCTTTTGTTATGTGTTTTATATGAATGTCTACATGTAGACTAAGACATAGAGTTATATAATAAAAAAAACAAAACATTATCTTAAAAAGAAAAATCTCATTTAAAGTGCCTGTGGCATTGTTTAAGTTTTACTACTGAAATTTGTTTGATAATTTGATACTTCAATGTTTTTTTCCTAATACTTAAGCTTGGTTTAGACATAGAGGAATTGGAAGAGATTGAGCAGGACGCAGGGCTCGGTAATGGTGGCCTTGGTCGTTTGGCAGCCTGCTTCCTGGACTCCATGGCTACACTTGGATTGGCTGCGTATGGTTATGGTATACGCTATGATTATGGAATTTTCACTCAGAAAATTGAAAATGGATGGCAGGTTAGATTTTACATTCAACAAGTTCTTTAATTGGTTCTTCTTAATTTCTTTTGTAATTTTTATTATGGTAATTATATAGAGTCATATTATGTTGATAAATAGTGCCATATGTTTGTCTTGAAGGTCATGCAAGGCTGTTAATTAGTCATCTCTGTTGTTCCATAAATCTCAACTTTAAACAAGATTTATTTCACATTGATAGTAAATATAATTTATAGCTTTGTAAAAGAAAATAAATAAATCAATGTTTTAAAGGTGATAACTGACACTGACGGTTGTTTAACTTGCCCAATTTTATCAAGGAATTAAAAAGATAATAATAAATGGTTATCTGAACTTAAAACTCATATATATCTTGCTACTATGCATACAATAACTTTTTAAATATTGCACATCACCTTAAGATAGAAGAACCTGATGACTGGTTGAGATTCGGTAATCCATGGGAAAAATCCAGACCAGAATATTGTCTTCCAGTTAACTTTTTTGGACATGTAGAGAATGTTAATGGCAAGGACAAGTGGGTTGATACTCAAGTAAGTAAGAAACATGTTAAGATTTATAATATCTTATTGATGTTTTTAAATAATTTAAAGGAAAACTGTTTTATTACAGTAATAATTTATTGCTTAAGGTGCATTAACTCTTAATTCCCCAAAGCGCTGTAATGCATGCCTTGTCTCTAATGCATGCTGAAGCACGGTAATGCGCGCCTCAATTGAACTCTCTTTAGAAACAAAATCACAAAAAGTAAAAACTCTTTAGGGCATGAAAGATGATGTATTCGACTTCAGGAAATGGCGGCCATTGCCCGTGCTAGTGTCATCGCTCAATTTTGCTATACTCTATTATAATAATACTAGTAATAAACTACAAGTAAAAATAGTATTAGACTCAAGACAGTCTTTTTTGATACATAAAATAACCATTCTTAGCCTAAAAAATAAAGTCGTTACCACAATAATAATATAAATAGATTTTATGCAATTTTTCAAATTTCATAACCAGTTGATCAAAATACGGGAAATCCTTACAGGACTGAGGCGGAAGTTTGCCAAAAACCTTCTGGGGCATTAAGAGTTAATGTTGGCCATGAACAAATAAGTATTATCCCTGTTCCAAATTTCTAAATCCTTTTCAATCAATATGCTTCTTACAATGTGGGACGTGGTGGTCGAGAGGTAGCGCTCTCGACTGTCATACCGATGGTCACGAGTTCGAATCCTCACGAAGGTGAGGATTTGTTCTCGGGGCCTCAGGAGTCCCCGAGTCACCCAGCTCCGAATGGGTACCTAACTAGACAATAGTTAGGCGGCTGGGGTAATGCGTGGAACCCCTATAGCCGTGGCCTGTGACCGCTGCATCACTTGCCAACAGATCATCTCTCATGGTCTGTGGACGCAATTATCTTCTGCATAGAAGGAGCGTCTGTATATCTAAGATAAGATAAGATAATTTAAGTTGATTTGATATCATCGGTGTTTAGGTACTCTTTGCAATGCCCTTTGACACTCCGATTCCTGGTTATGGTAACAACACAGTCAATACACTTCGCTTGTGGTCCTGCAAAGCCCCAAACAGCTTTCATCTCCACTTCTGTAAGTTTTAATATTAAGTTTGACTTTAAAAATTTTAAACGGGTTTCACAAATTCTGAATCAACTAATACTTTAAGAAATTGAATTTTCTTAAGATTATTGGAATTTTTGTTATTTACATTTGATATTTTCAAATTTTGTCCTAATTTTTTAGTTCAAATTTTAAATTTAAGCTGTCATCTGATACTTCTCTCGCAAAAAGCAGAAATTTTCTTTGATGATTTTCTTTTTGTTTTAGTTAATAATGGAGAGTACATCAATGCTGTTTGTGAACGAAATTATGCTGAGAACATCTCCAGGGTCCTGTATCCCAATGACAATGTGAGTTTTAAAATATACCAAATGGGTTTCACAGGGTAATCTCATAAAGACAATAATTTCATTTTTTTAAAAAGCTATTTTCATGGTTTTTCATTTACTGTTTTCTCACCTGTAGATGTTTGAGGGAAAAGAACTCCGATTGAAACAGGAGTACTTCCTTGTTGCAGCATCTTTGCAAGATTTAATCCGTCGGTTCAAATCCTCCACATTTGGACAAGCTAACCCTGCCAGAACCTCTTTTGACACGTTTTGTGACAAAGTGAGTTCTTCTAGTGAAATTTCGCATTTATCTTCAAAGGGAAATAATTAAGGTTGTTAAGACCGCTCGTTTTTTGAGGACCAACTAACCGTTCAAGAAAAGACCGGTTAACCGCTCGTCCTTATATCCCTAATGTTTTGAGACCCATTTGAGAACTAACAAGAGAATGTTGTCGCCTGGCATCGTCTGATGGCATCAAAGCCCGCTTGCGTTCAGCTCTTTCGGCATTGCCCTCAATTCAAAGCATTTTTTTTTTAATCCAAAAAATTAACTAAACAGTGATGGTTAATTGTCTTTTTTATATTTTATTTTGGGTACTCGTAGTTCACCGGTCTAAATAAGAGGACAGGTTCAATCGTTGTTAAAGTTAGCAAGGTTTTTTCATTAGTTTCAAAAACCAAAGCCTCGCCCCGTCCGTTGTGACGTCATGTTTACCTCTCTTTGTGTGTGATGCCGATCAACTCGCGTATTAAAATTAATAAAATTATAAAGCTACGGAGTAAACTATGATAGAATGGAATTTATTTAGAAAAACATTATTTTTCTATCGTCAACTCGCCAGAATAATTGAATTTTGCGACGCACACGTTCCCCCTCCCCATTTTTTTCTGTTCAAATAGGGTTTGAGCTACACTCGGCGTACTATTACTACTATTAATGTGGTAATCAAATGCCTTTGACTAGCAGGAAAACTGTCACTAAAAGACCGAACTCGAATTTGTGTGCCGATTGATTGCCCGGTATCTTTGCTACGTCTTTCAAATACCTCTCGTAATATAGGTACATGTACTTCACTAAGCGGCGTGCGCCAATAAGTTTTTAAATGCCTGAACTGAAACAGACTATAAACCGGTGATCAGAAAATGCGGATAGGTCACGGGGTCATATGCTGTTATAGCTTTCTTTGTCTTTATAAGAAACAGACTATAATTAATATAAATAGAAACAGCCTCGGCCTTGACCGTTGTTGACATCAAACGCGCAATGTGTTAGCTCTCGTACAGTCACAGTGGCTCGACAACTAACCAGCTGGATCTTGGTATCGCTTTTACTCACCGCGACAAAGCGAGAGGGAGAAGTGCGAGGCGCGTTACCGCTTGTGTTGTTTTTTTCACTACGTTATCGCTAGTGTTTTTTTTTTTTGTTTGTTGTTGTTGTTGTTTTCTTTTGGGTTTCACGGTCCTGAATAAAAATGACCGGTCCTGGTCTGAGGACCGGTTAATTGGTTAGCCGGTTAACCGTTAACAAGCTTAGAAATAATCTTATGTTTATGGGGAAAAATTGAGTGATAACTAATCTGTTCACAGTGAGAACCCTTTCCTTGTCTCTTAAAGTTAAGTGTCTGCAATTTCTATTTTAAATTATTTTCAGGTTGCTATTCAACTGAATGACACACATCCATCTCTGGCCATTCCAGAACTTATGCGGATCCTTGTTGACATTGAAAATGTTCCATGGGAGAGGGTTAGCAAGTAGTACTTAAGTTGTTGACATGAAAATATCTTGTGATAGAAAAATTTTGCAAATTTGTAAAAAAAAATAAATTTTTTAAATATATTCATTTCTTTTTAAAGCCAGGTATAAGGCTATTTCATATGAAATATGAATAGTTGAATTTATAAAGTTCTGAGGTGTGCAGCAATTGAAAAAAGAAAAACATAAGCAATATTTGCTGTAATATTTTCTTTCATAGGCGTGGGAGATCACCACCAAGACATGTGCCTATACTAACCATACAGTTCTTCCTGAGGCCTTGGAACGCTGGCCTGTTGGTTTACTGGGTCATGTTCTGCCCCGTCATCTTGCCATCCTGTATGAGATCAATGCTAGGTTCTTGAGAGTAAGTGAATGATGCACTAAGTGCTTTTTCTAAGGAGCGAACGTTTTCAAAATTAGCTGCACTTTTTTTATTTGTATGGAGGAGATTTTAGGCAGATTGCTTAATTTTTTTGTTTGAAGGAAGAAAACATGATCATTACTAACTCTGGAACTTATTATTGCTTATTAAAATTTTTAAAATTCCAAATTTTATCTATGACTAGTACATTTGTATTTTTTTAATTGTATTGTGAACAGATGACTTTATGTTTTTTGTTACATTGAATTCATTTGTTTATCACAGGAAGTGGCCAAAAAATGGCCTGGTGACAATGATCGCCTTGCAAGGATGTCTATTGTTGAGGAAGGTCCTGAGAAGAAAATTAATATGGCCAATGTGTGTATCATAGGGAGCAAAGCTGTCAATGGTGTAGCTGCTATACACTCTGACATCATCAAGAAAACTACGTAAGTTGAGTGTGGTTGTAAAATTTATGCATAAGTAGTTTTAACTCATATAACACTAAAGCCTTGAGTGAGGAAATAGCTATTTGTAGACATGAAAAAATGTGATGATTTTTTGTTGCAAATGACCTAACTCTCAAGACATAATGAACTGAACTGTCCCTTAACCCGACGCTGGGATGTTTGGGCGCCATTTTGAGCTGCACACTATCTCATGCCATGTGTCACAGTTCTGAGCTGCCTTCTGGGAGTCGCTAAATGACAGGCCGGTCCACTCTTTGATATTATCCTCCCATCTCTTCCTTGGTCTTCCTCTTTTTCTTCTTCCCTAGAATGTGCCTTGCAATATGGTCTTTGAGAGAGCTCCAGGGCTTGTCACGTGTCTGTACCATCATAATTTCCTCTTTCTAATTGAGGTGAGAAGGTCCTCGTAAGGGCCAATGACAGCACTTATTTTATCGCGGACCGCTTCGTTCATGATGTGCGCCGTGTAGGACATGTTTAGTACCTTTCGAAAACATCTCATCTCTAGCGCATTAATTCTTCTTTGGAGGTCTGTGGTGAGCGTCCAAGCCTCACAACCATACAGGAAGACTGACATCGCTCCTTGCTTTGCCAGATGTGTTTAAGTTTGCTTAATGCTGCAGTTGTTTGGGTCATTCTGGCAAGAATTTCTGGCTTTGAGCCTTCATCGGATATTATAGCACCTAGATATTTAAAGGTAGGGACATCCTCAAGTTTTTGCTCGTTTATCCGAATTTCACATGTGAATTTATTGTTTGCCATGACCTTGGTCTTTTCTGCATTGATTCCCGTGCCATAGACCTTTGTTGTCTTCTCTAGCTTTGCAAGGAATTCTCTTAGTTCGTCCTCGCTGCTAGCTAGGCCGTCTATGTCATCAGCGAAGCGTAGGTTAGTTCTAGTTCTCCCTCCGATGCTGATCGTTCCGACATGGTTTTCTAGCACATCTGTCATAATTCTTTCAAGCAAGAGGTTGAAGAGGATGGGGGAAAGTAAACACCCTTGTCTGACACCAACAGTGGTCTTGAACCAATCTGAGTACTGCGACATAATATTCCTTTGATAAAGTGGTGCAATACGAATGATGGTTAATACATGTTAAAAGTAGGAGTTTAGTCAGATGAAAAAGTCACCATGTGACAACTTGTTTTCAAATTTATTTGAAAGATAAAAACAATTGATAAATTTTGATGTTTTTTTTCCAGTTTCAAAGACTTTTATGAGATGTTTCCCAAAAAGTTCCAGAACAAGACTAATGGCATCACCCCCAGAAGATGGCTGCTCCTCTGTAACCCAGGCTTGGCAGACATTATTGCTGAGGTAAAATTATTAATTTACTTTCCACACCATGATTGAATGATTAACTTGGGTTTGCTTAACTCGTAATGTGTCTAAGCGCAATAATGTGCCATTTACCATTTTTTTTTACCAAAGCGCGATAATCTGCGACTCGATAGAACTCTCTTTAAAAACGATATTACAGAAAATAAAAATTCTTCAGTTCGTGAAAAACGATGTTTTCGACTTCCGCAATGGTGGCTGTTACCCTCGCTAGTGTTATATCGCTCAACTTGCGAAGTTTTTTTTGGGTCATTTTTACTTCTTTTTTTTCAAAGATAGGATTTTGCTATACTTTATTACTAAAATAATAGTACTAAACTACAGGTAAATATTGTTTTAAACTCAATGCGATCTTTTGGATACTTAAAATAACCATTCTTATCCTAAAAGATGAAGACAGGGGTGCCACCGTTCCGGTTTATCCCGGAATTCCGGGTGCGTGAAGCTAAATATTTTTATTTTCCGGATTCGCGAGTTTTTAATTTCGCTCTTTCCGGGTTTGCAAGGTTTTTTTCTCGCTCTTCCCGGATTTTCCGGATTTGCAAGTTTAGTTTTCAAATTTTGTTTCTGAGTTGTAAAGAAGGGGGGAAAGGTCATAACACGCAGAAAGCCTATTCAGTGAGACGCGGACTCGCTATAAATAGGACAGGTACTGTGACCTCTCCCTTCCTTTTGCTCTCATCTCATTGTCGCCTGATCGCGCATCGTTCTGCGCATATCAAAATATACGGAAAGGCTTGTAATCAAACTTAAACAGAATAATTGAATAAATCGCACTCCGTTGTAATCAGAATTTTGTGCTTGGCGTCACATTTTTAAAAAGAAATAATTTAATTTATCATGAATTACATCAGATGTGTGCTTTTGGATTACCTTTTTACGGCTTATAATTACTAACATGGGATTAGGAGTTTTTCTTCCTTTTAGACTTTCATTAAAAATTTGACAGTTGAGTTTGCCTAAAATCTATTTTCGTTTTAATATGCATTAATTTATTATTGCATTAATTATCGAAACATGGAGAAAAATTGATTGCGGCTTGCATCTAAACTGAATGGGTTTTTAAAAACAATAAAAATTAAATTTTTTCGTGATATTTTTATTTTTATAATAAATAAATTAGAACTAGGCCTATGCCTTTACTGCGTACAGATACTGAAGTCTCAGATACATCAGTTTTAAAAAAAAAATTAAGACAGTTTAAATTTTAAGGACTTTGTGCTTTGGAAATAATTCTAAATAATAATATTTTTCACGGCTACTTCTCTATTACTATTAGTAATTTAAATTTAAGTAATTCAGTAATTATCCAATAGTTGCAATAGTAGTAGTAGTAGTAATACAGTAATTCTAAACCAAACCTATATTATAGTTTAATAAACTATAATATAGATTTGGTTTAGAATTACTGTATAACAACTACTAATTTGTGAACCTACTATAAACTATATAATCAATGTAATAAATATATTGAGTTAATTTCAAAATAAGCCCATAAAATGACTTAAAACAAAGAAATAGCCGTGGCCTGTGACCGCTGCATCACTTGCCAACAGATCATCTCTCATGGTCTGTGGACGCAATTATCTTTTGCATAGAAGGAACGTCTGTATATCTAAGATAAGTAAAACTCAAAATAATACTAATTTTGTTTATCATATTAAATTATAATTTATCAATAATAATAAATACTAGTGTAAGTTATTGCAAGGAATTCCATATTATAGGTACTCTAAATAGACACATTTCTTTTGTGTAGTACATATTGCCTATATATATATATATTAGGGCTGTTATCGATTAAATTAAATTTTTAATCGTTAACTTTTGAAAAATTACCGATTAATTAATCGATAATTTTGTTAAGCTAAAAATAAAGATGTATGACGTCATTAAACTGAAAATTTCAAGGGAAGTAATAAAAACAGGCAATAAGTATCTTCATTAGCTTATTTTTAAAACAGTCAGTTAGCACTGAAAAGAAGTTAAATAACAAATCAAAGTTGAGACACTTGCATGAAAATTTCAAATTAATTTGATAAATATAAATGTCATACATATGTATATAAATTGTTTGATGATTAGTAATAACATAAAGAACATCTTTTTATCCCAAGTGGTTCGAAAGATATGATTTTTTTCTAAGATCTCATAATCTCTTTCTTCACTATTTCGTTATCCTTCATATTTTGTGCCCTTTTATTGCATTTATTAAAATGCCCATAGCCTAAGTATTTAATTTAATTAAATTTAAAGCACCAACTATTGTAAGGGGATATATTTAAAAATAAGTATTTTAATATAATGTCAATGAATTTAAATTTTGTTATTGTTAAATAGTTAAAAACTATATTTTTGAAAAATATCTTTGTCCTTATAAAACAGGTTTTTTTTTTACTCTTTGTTCACTTCTTTATCGGCGTAGTTTGAACGTAAAAAAATAGTAATAATATAAGAACTATCATTAATTATTTATTAATAAATCGAATTTAAAAAAAACATTTTGTTATTTTTAATCACTATTTTATCGATTAAAATAATTTTAATCGATAAAATAATTTACTGATTAATCGGTAATTTCCGCAGCCCTAATATATATATATATCTGAGTTTGAAACAATATTTACCTGTAGTTTAGTAGTATTATTTTAGTAATAAAGTATAACGAAAACGTATCTTCGAAGAAAAACCAGTTAAAACTAAAAAAAACATCGCGAATCGAGTGTTAACACTAGCGCGAGCAACGGCCGCCATTGCCGGAAGTCGAATACATCGTTTTTCAAGCATTGAAGAGTTTTACTTTCCGAGATCTCATTTGTAACAAGATTTGTATCTAGGGACGCATTACAACGGTTTAGGGATAGCGGGAAGAGACGCATTACGACACTTTGCGACTTTAAGAGTTAATGACGTCATACTTCTTATTTTTAGCTTTAATCAAAATTATCGATTAATTATTCGGTAAGTTTTCAAAAGTTAACGATTAATTTTAAATTAATCGATAACAGCCCTAGTATGAATACATATGTGTATGTATACACAAATATATATACACACACATTTTCAAAATACTTTGTGCCAATTCGAAATAAATATTTTCGAGATGTTAAAAACTGTTAAACACAAAAGGTGTTGGAAAATGAAAATTACTGTGGCACTTCGTTACATTTAAATTTTCAGGTTTGGAAAAATTTATAAAAGAATTTTCAGGATTCAAGAAATTTCAAAAAAGGGATTTCATAGTTCACAGCTCCCAGTGGGTGGCACCCCTGGTATGACAATAATAATATAAATGGATTTTACGAATTTTTAAATTTTCACAAGAAGAGTTAATAGAAAATAAATAACAGTTGCTCTCAAAGAGTGGAAGAATATGCATAATACAAAATTAACTAAACTAAATACCTTATCAATATTTTTTTGTTTGAAAAATCCAGAAAATCGGTGAATCATGGGTAACCAATTTGACAGAGTTGAGGAAACTGACACCATCCTGCAAAGAAGAAGCTTTCCTGCGCAACATTATGAAAGTGAAACAAGTAAGCAATGTATAAGATGTGTCATATCATAATTATTTGTTATAATTTGTTTTCTATTGTAATTGTAGAGTTCATATGCTTCTTTGACTTATTTCTAAAAACTTTTGACATATAAAATTCTACTAATCGTTGAGGCTCAGTTTATGTTGCAGCCTCAACATTAATTTTCCAACATCAAATATAACATTATTTGATGTTTATTCTTCATTTTTGTACATATTTTTGAAAAAATGTTTATTTCCTTTCAGGAAAACAAAATGCGCCTAGCCCAGTACATCCAGACCAACTATCATATCAAGATCAACCCAGCTTCTATGTACGACATGCAAGTTAAGAGAATCCATGAGTACAAGAGACAGCTCATGAACTGCCTGCACATTATTGTCTTGTACAACCGCCTCAAGAAGAACCCACAGGCCCAGTTTGTACCCAGGACTGTAATGATTGGTGGCAAGGTAACACTAGACTTTTCAAAATATTCAATACAGAGGCTTTAGTGCTAGGGGCTTCTTGATGTTCTTTAACTTAATTGATTTTATTCATACATTTCTTATGCGCTGTTGAAAAAATTTGAACTAGTAATAATTGCATGTCTATTTTAAATAAAATAATTGGATTCTTTGTACTTTATTATTTACAGAGGTGAATAACTTTTTTAAGAAATAATAAATTTATAGTCTGTTTTCAGTAAGAAAATAAGAAACAATCTTTAACTCTTTTTTAAAGAAAAAAGATAATAAACTTGCCTATTTTAATTTTAAAAATAATAATTCTTTTAATATGAATTATTCTTATTTAATTTCATAGTGTTTAAATGGTAAGACCAACCCTGAGACATCTCCAGGTTGTACACAATTGTAATTTTTCTTATTCTAAGGCCGCCCCTGGGTATCACACGGCAAAGATGATCATCAAGCTGATCAACAATGTTGCCAAGGTGGTTAACAATGATCCAATCATAGGAGACCGTTTGAAGGTTGTTTTCTTGGAGAACTACCGTGTCTCTCTGGCTGAGAAGATCATTCCTGCAGCTGATTTGAGTCAACAGATTTCATTGGCAGGAACTGAAGCCTCAGGCACAGGGAACATGAAATTCATGGTAAGTCTTAATTTAAATAATTTTGGTCATGATTTGAATTTTAAAAAATGTGCATCCCAAAATTGGAAAAACACATTTTAATTTAAAAATTAGTTAAAATAAAATAGTGCGATAGACATAATGAGGAGAGAGCTCTGATGTGTTTGGCAGTCAGTTATAGTTACATCCACATTTTTTAAAATTAACTCTTAATGTACCAAAGCGCGGTTTACCGTTTGGTACCAAAGAGCGGTAATGCGCGACTCGATAGAACTCTCTTTAGAAACGAAATTACAGAAAATAAAAACTATTCAGTGCGGGATGAACGATGTTTTCAACTTCCCGTAATGGCGGCTGTTTACCTCGCTAGTGTTATCGCTCGATTCGCGATGTTTTTTGGAAGTTTTTACGAGTTTTTTTTGAAGATGCGATTTTGCTATACTTTATTACTAAAATAATAGTACTAAACTACAGGTAAAAATAGTTTTAAATTCAAAACGGTCTTTCGGATACATAAAATAACAATTCTTATTCTAAAAGATGACGTCAGTATGACCATAATAATAAAAATGGATTTAACGCAATTTTTAAAATTTTATAACCTGTTGTTCGCAATTCAGGAAATTCTTACGTTACTGAGGCGGAAGTTTTCCGAAAACCTAAAGGCGCATTAAGAGTTGGTCTAAAAAAAGCAACCAAAAAACCCATAAAACAAACGTTTAAAAAAATTAGGTTATTGGCAGATTGCTTTTAAATAAAAATTGTATATAAACATGAAATAAAAAAATATATTTCCAAAATATATTTTTTAGAAACATGCATGATTAATAGATTAACTAGCTGTAGATGTGTTTTAGATAATGTGTTGGATTTTTTCAAAGGGGTATTATGTATTTTGCCATTAAAAGAGGTATTTTGACAAACTCACCTAGATGTGTTGCAAGGTTTGTAAAAATGAATTAATGCTGACATACAATACTATTATTCTAGTTGAATGGAGCCTTGACCATTGGCACATTGGACGGGGCAAATGTGGAGATGATGGAGGAGATGGGCAGAGAGAATATCTTTATATTTGGCATGACTGTAGAGCAGGTGGAGGAACTGTGGCGCAAAGGGTAGGTTTCATCAGCTGGGTCTCACATAGACGTTTCAAGTATCTTTTAAACCATTGGACTTTTTTTAACTGTTCGATTCTTTTGTGTGAACATCTCCAGATATCAAATTATTTTTATATATATCAGCTGTGATGTTTTTTTTTTCTTTGAACACTTAAAGAAGATAATTTTTGTGATTTTTATCTTTTAACTAGGGAATGGATTGATTAATTTTTTTTTTTGTCCATCACAGTTATAACCCAAGAGCATACTATGAAAAAGATGCTGAACTTAAACAGGTCTTGGACCAACTTAACAGTGGTTACTTTTCACCTGAAGAACCTGGTCTTTTCTGTGATCTTTTCAATGGCTTACTTAACAATGACAGGTAAAATGGCAAATGTTCAGAAACCGATTTCCTAAATTTTTAGATTCTTTTAAACCTTCTGATTAATTAGCATCTTTCTAAATATTTGTTTTAGAATATTATTTGCTTATCTTTGGTAGTGGTCTTTACAGAAAACGCTCATAAAAGTTTAAAAATCCACTGTAATATAAAGATTAATTGTCAGTTTTTAAGATATGAATTATATTTATTTAAATATCTTTTTATTTGCTCTTTATAAATGACTCAAAATATTGTTTTTTCCATGTAGAAGATTGAAACAAGAAATTGAATATTAACTTGATTAGGTTCCATGAATATCTATTAAGAGTTATTTAAAACTATCGATAGGGTGGAGGTTTTGTAATAATTTTTATTATGCAATAAGAAATCAATAACCTTCATAGATTTATATTTTCAGATTTGCCTTACTGGCAGACTTCCGGTCATATGTTGATTGCCAGTCAGAGGTCTCTGAACTTTTCAAGGTAAGTTAGGACTTACTTGAAATTCATGTATTCCTGGTTGAATACAGGTTGCCACTTTCATTACTTGTTTAGAAAAACAAGTCATTTAGAGTTAAGCCTCTAGGACTCCCTGCGGCCAAAATCCTGCAAATAGCCATTTTATTTTTTGTCCCCTTCAATTTTATTACAAACCAGTCTACCTGCAAAAGCCTTGAAGGTAAATGACATACTCTTCAAGGACTCATTATAGTATTTAAAAAGCACTTTTTTGCTTAAATTTGTACTTAGTATTACCATTGATTAAAAAGAAATCCAATTATTTCATTCTTTTTACTACAAATTTAGAACATTGCAGTGATTTGAAAGTTCTTGGGAAATGGTACCTTACTCTTATATCTGATTTTCATTTTTAAAAAAGCATTATTCAGTTAAATTAAAACAATATTTTCTTGGCCACTTTTAGGATCCTATGAAATGGGCAGTGAAAGCCAGTCTGAATGTTGCATCCTCTGGGAAATTCTCCAGTGATAGAACCATCAATGAGTATGCCAGGGAGATCTGGGGCGTTGAACCCTCCAATATCAAGTTACCCAACCCAGCAGATAAAGGTTCAGCTAAAGAAGATTAAAAGAGTGCAGACTAGTTCAACCAATCCCCTCTTTATTCTAGAGTTATATTACTGAATCTTTCCTATGTTGATTGGGGCTATTTTGTCACCTTGATTTAGCCACCTTATTAAATAGAGCTGGTACATTAGAAGATATATTACAAATAAATTTGTTTATTGTTTAAATCCAGCCATGGTGGAATGATAGAATGTTTATTTTTACCAATCTGAAAATGTTTTAAAAAATTTTGGGCTTAAATTTCAGCAATTATAGCCTTGACACCTATTGTGTCTTGTATGACCTCCAAGGCTGTAGATTTTATGACATAATTTAGTTTAAACAATATTTATCGTAAGGTTACTTGTGTAAATAAAAAAAAAGTGGCTAAACTCATATTCCCAGAGCTGTGTGGGGTGTACCATATATTGCTTGCTATATTTGTTATGATTGGAACAAAACATTGTGGGTACCCGTATGCCTTCATGAAAGTGAATTCTTAGATGTTTGTTTAGTAACTGGTGTTACATTGGCATACATTTTATTACATGAAACTTCTCTCTTTCAGGCTGATGCACCCAGCCTTAGAATTTTAAATTGTTGCAAATCTCAAGTTTTTTTAACAAGAAAGTATAATGATTTTGCATCGTTACTTTTTTTCTTCTAAAGAAATGTAGGTATTTTGGAAATACATTCTACCTGTTGTCAAAACCGCTTGAGGCATGTGATGAATTCATAGCTTAAAATTAGTTAACCTTTTCCTTCACTGAGATAAACATTGTGACAAATAAACTTTTTCTCAGGTGCCCAACAGTAAAAATTTTTAAGGCTGGTAACATGGCAATTTTACTGCAAAGAGATAACAAAATTGAAAATAGAATTAACGTAAAAGAAAGAACGCCCCAGAAACATGTGTGAAACATTTGTTATAGAATTTTTTTGTTCTTACTAATTGACTGTTATGGCACTACATCTTTAATAAATGTTGCAAAATGAGAAGCATCTAATGAAATTATTTGTTATTAGTTGTGAAATGGCAACAACAAAATGACAACTTTTTCATCTAGAACTTATCATTAGCTATTTAGCAGTGGAATCAAACTCAGTTATCCAAACAAACAAAATATCAAAGTATGCATCTGTCACAGTAGCCACTATTATTTGTAGTAGAGCAGGGATGGTGGAAAAATCAAAAGTGTAGCAAACATCAATTTGAATTGTGAACTTACATTAAGCACTATTCCATTGATAATAAGCTAGAATTTCATTCTAGTTCGTTCACTTTTTAAAAAAAAAATGAACAAGGAAATAGTATGTGTGTGAAATTTCTCAACACCTGTTAAATACATTTTGTAATGTTGAAATGGAATATTTAAAAATTTTTTTACTGTGATTAAATGGTTCAAGTACTTCAACACTTGATAAATAGGTCAATGTTTTCTTTTGTTTAAAATTCAGATTATCTTACATAACTTTTTTGAAATGAGAACAAAATAATACTTCTCTCTACTACAGATTTCAATACTATATATTTTACATTGATATACAGGTTATAATTTTGGAGAAAATAAACTCCCGGTTAAATCAATTTTTTCTGGTTATTAAATAATGTTTCACTTTCTTACATTTACTTATTGTTTTCTTGAATTGGAACCCTTTTTTGTGTTAATAAACTACTTTTTTTAATGTTTCTGTTTATTTTAGCCATGCAAAACAGTGCCATGGGTTAAGCTACCTACAAGGCCTATATTATCTTGATTTCATTGTGCAGCCAATAGTAACCTGATTGTGTACTTGCAATACATTAGATCTAACTTAAGACCTGTGGTTATTTTGCTCTACTACTACCCAAACACCATTAGGTTGGGACCCTAAGAACTAGCATAGGTGAAGCTGAATTAACTATCACAGCCCTTCATAGTTGAGACAATTTTACATTGTGATTTGTAATACTTGAAATAGCACCAAGCATCAGATGTTCTATCATTAATATAACCCATAGTATGATTCTTTTGAAATATTTATTCTATATTTTTACTATTGCTAAACTGGCGGCACAGAGAAGAGATCTAAGTAGATAGAGGTTTTCCTTTAAAACTGACCATCTGCTACAACCTTGAACTAGCAAGTAGACCTATTTAATTTATTTCTGATATTTTATGTATTTTTGTTTCACTTGATGCAGTTTACATTTTGAATGATCTGCTCAAGTGATACACACATGACAATTATCCCCACTGTCTAGTTTATGAATCTGTATATCATTTAAACATGTTAAGAGGTCAAGTTAGCTGGTACATGTCTGGTGTTCATTCAATATACTTTTCTAAATGATTATAAAATAAACGTTTCAATTATTTGCTGATTCAGCAACTTTTAATTTTCTTAATATTTCATCTACAAAGTTAACTAAGGGATTGAAAGCACTGGTTCTCAATTCCTGACACAAGGTCACTGAACTTAAAATGATAGGGAAAGATTATGAGTTTAAATTAAAACTTAAAGTAGTTGCATAATCTCAATGGTGATTTTTGTAGCTACTAGAGCATAGGCAGTTACTTCATCCCATATGCCATATGCTCTCATAGTTTTGCCAAGAACCTTAACTATATGGTTATCTTATTTCATCTGACATTTAAGTGTCGGTCAAAACTAAAATATTTTTAGGGGAATGTATTCTGTATTTTAAGAAAAAAAAAGCTTTCTCCATTGATGTTGAAAATTATTAAATGACGAAAACAAACAAAAGCTTTATTGTGTATAAATTGTAAATAGATGCTTTTAGTTTAGAAATCCTTTTTTTTTACCCCAAGTATTCTCATGATAGTTTTAGTTAAAAGGCTCCGTGCATTTTAAAATTTGCTCATATATTCAGACAACTTAATGTTAGTCAAATCCTTTTGTGCTGGTGATACCTGATACAATGTGGGATTGGTAGAAGTGTTTTTTTTTCCCCCCTATTTGTTGACATGCGGGGCTCAGCGGGACTATCATTATTATTATAACTGATGGGGTTATTTATTTGTCAAGCAGCCCAAATTTAACTCATTGTTTAATTGTCCAATGCTTGTAGACTATGTTCACTTCAATGGTTAACATTACCATTTAACCTAAAGGTGATCTGAGGTAATGTAATCTATATGTTGTTTTAAAAAAATCTCTGGTTTCTTTCATTTTAGGCTGTGTGATAGATGACATTTCACCCCAGATATTGTCTTTTATATTTTATTGTATTTATTTGTTTAGTTGGACTATTTCCTCGCTTGCTGTAATCAGCAGCAATTAGACCTTTCTTTACATTTGCTATATACATCACTTTCTCTTGTGATCAACTATTAAAAATTGTTAATCAGAAGTGTGTTGATCATTCTGTTTGCATGTTAAGTTAACCAACAACCACCATCAATTTCAATATTGGTCAAACTCAAGAGAGACAACCTTTGGCACCGAGTTGCATTTCAGAATAAGTCGTTGCGTCCCTTTATTTCATTTCTAATACTGTATTCGGCTTGGTTCTTAGGTGTGTACCGGATTCAAATTTCTGAAATACATCCTTGGCCATTGGTGGGATTTATAAAGTGAATTCCGGCCGAGTACGGATTTGTAAAAATGACCCGTTTCCAGATTTGCCGGAGCTATTATATATATGGTAGCTCTATCGGCCAGTTGGATTTATGATGTAAATTTTTCCGGAGCCGGATTTGTAAAAATGGCCGTATTACTGATTTACCGGAGCCGTAATACGGTACGCTCATAGTTCTTATTACTTTTCGGATCCACGCGCATTACCTACGACAGAAATTGAGAATGCGGGTAAACAATCTTTCGTCGTCATAAGAAAATTGACGTGCAGCTGTACATTACAATATGCTCTAGTTAAAGAATCTGTAAAGTGTATTGCTCGAATACAGTTTTTGTTTTAACGTAATGGTGGCGACACTTAAGTCACCCACATCTACCAGTTTTCCACAATAAGTTTATAAAAAGTTTTAGATTTGTCTTAACTTCATGGGCCTGACAATAAAAATATAATCGTTTTCATCTCAGATTGATTTCCCGTGTTAGGCCAAAAATGTGAGACTCAGTGGTGTATAGGGCTGCGGAAAATAACGATTAATTTCTCGATTAATCGGTAAAATATTTTATTGATTAAAATTATTGTAATCGATAAAATAACGACTACAATATGGACAATTTTGTAAATAACGTCATCAATTTATTAATGAATAATTATTTTAAAAAATAACAATAGTTTGCTTTTTCACGTACAATTTTCCCCAATTAAAAAAAAAAAAAAAATTCAAGTGTCAACTTTAAAATAAGCTGTTTTATAAGGATAATGATATAAAAAAATTAAACATTGTTTTTACTTAATTAACAATAACAAAATTAAAATTTATTGACATATTATATTGAACTAAATGTCCATTGCCTGTTTTTATTAATTTCCCTGAGATCTTCAGTTTATGGACGTCATACATCTTATTTTTAGCTGTAATTAAAATTATCGATTAATTATTCGGTAATTTTTCAAAAGCTAACGATTAATTTTAAATTAATCGGTAACAGCCCTAATTTTCAAATAGTTTAATGTTAAGTAACCCTTAGCTGTATTTAGTTATGTGTATAGTACATGAGGTGCGAACAAACAAATGTCAATCTAAGTTTTAAAGTTTTTTGTTGTTTTTTTAAATGAAAAAAACTTTCGCAAAATCTGTCACTAATGTTATTACAGATGTAAATACCCGCGCGTTCTTTGGACAGAGCAACGTTAAAATAAAATTAGAAATTAATAGCTCTAATTAATAATTTGTTATTATTAATCATTATAAGTGAATAATTATAATGAACAAATGTTAGGAGCCGTCCATAAATGACGTCACGCACCTTGGGTAGGGTTTACACATTTTGACGAGGGGATTGTTTAAGAACTGTGACGTCACATCAAAATGCGCAACTTTAATTAAAATTTCCTCTTAAATATTTGATTGATTACAATTTATTTAATGCCATTTAACATGCGTGTTACGATGTTAGATACGGTGATATTGAAAGTACAGTATTCCCTCAAATATCACGGTGGTTAGGGACCGAGACCACCTGTGATATTCGAAAATCCGCGAAGTAGGACAAAAACATAATTTTTTACCACATTTAATTGTTTAAAGGCTGTTTAAAGCCATCCTTGTAAAGTTTATAATCCACCCTTTACCATATTATAATAATAGAAATATTGTAACACTTGTTATGTTGTAGTAGATGTACAGGACAATACTATTACAGTTCAGTACTGTAATATATATAATATATATATACTCCTGTAACACTAGAGAATTTAGCAAGTACATACATGCAACAAGTTAGTTACAGTGGATATATATGTACAATAGATACATATGTAATAATGTTTTTAAAAAATCGAATTCTAAAAAAAAATTAAACAAACAAATAATAATTAAAATAAATTTTATAAATAATTTAAGCAAGTAGAGAGAGAAACTTTACAATACGTATAAAAAAATTAACGAACCTTTGCAATACGTACATACGTATGAAAACAATTAAAGAACCTTTAGAATGCGTACATACGTAGGAAAAAATTAAAGAATCTTTGCAATATGTACATACGTATGAAAAAAATCTGAAAGTGAGTTAAACTCTAGAGTTTAAGACGCATTAAATATGACTTACTACCTTTATTACTGACTAATTACCCACGCTTTGCTGTGGTAAATTGGGATTCAGTTAGCGGTGAGAATCCGTAAAAACTAATGCAAAACCCCTTTGATTTCAATCTGGATCATGATGGATATACTAAATATATTAACTTAACCCGTCTTGTCTTTATTTCTCAAGATCTTTTAAAATCGAATATGGGATAACATCTTACAAATTACCTGGAAAAAAGACATTTGTTGCATCCGGCCCCGAAGAAATGAACATTATGAGTTCACTGCACTGCAGTATTTTAATAAAGGCTCTTACATGCTTATATACCAAGTTTGGTAAAGGATCATTCATTTGTAAAGTAGATAACGCTCTAACTAATCTTTATATAGTTCGCAAATGCAAAAAAGCAACATAATGGGCCCTGTTACTTTAGGGTGGTCACCCTAGAAAAATACCCGTGCTCTGCTGCGGAAGTTAGGATTTTAGTAAGCGTTGAAAACCCGTTTCACACCAATTCAAAACACCTATTGATTACAGTCTGAATCATGATGGATATACTTGTTTTCAATATTTGTCAAGGTAGTATAATATCAAAGGGGTACTAAAATGACATTCAGGGTCCCCCTGCAAAATTGATGCATGATGTGAATATCTCATAAGGTCTGAGGATTTCAATCTAAGGTCATGATAGAGATACGTGTCTACCTACACAGGAAGTAGGAGAATTTTTTAATTAATAACTTTTTACATTAGAAAAATAAATTTGGGCCCAGGGCCCCCAGTGAGTGACATTTTAATATTATTTTCGCCTGTTACCAGCGCGGAAGTGTACTCAACAGTTTCCCTAAAGTTTATGCTTCTACCTACATGGGAAATCGGATAATTAGGGATAAGTCAGTTTTTATATAAGAAAAATACATTTGGGCCCCCGGCCTTCAGTGAGTGATACTTAAAATATTTTTTTGCATGTTACCATTACGAAAGTGTACTCAGAAACTTCCCAAATTTTTGTGTCTTTACATACACGGGAAAGTGGAGAAATAGCTATTTCAGTAAAAGGGGAAAAATACGTTTTGGGCCCCCGGACCCCATGAGATTTAATTCTAAAAAATAATCGTTGCGAGAAGCTACTCAACATCATACCAAAGTTTCATCCTTATACCTACACGGGATAACGGAGAATAGTGATGAGTACATTTTTAATATAAGAAAGAAACTACATTTGGGCCCCCGACCACCAGTAAGTGATAATTTAAATAGTGTTTTAACCTTTTACCATCCTGGAAGTGTACTGAATTCTTACCCAAATTTTCATGTTTTTACCTACACAGGAAATAGGATGATTAGTGGTTTAGTTTTTATAAAGCTCATATAAGGAAAAAAACTTTATTTGTGCCCGAGGCCCCCAGGAAATGATAATTTAAATATTTTTTTCATCTGTTACCATCGTGGAAGTGTACTCAACAACTTCCAAAAGTTTACGCTTCTGCATACACTGGAAAGTGGAGAGGTAGCGATTTTCAGTATTAAAAAAAAAACGTTTTTGGCCCCCCCCCCCGGCCCCCATGAGTGTGAATTCTAAAACATTTTTGCGCCAATAATCGTTGTGAGAGGCTACTCAACAACTACCAAAGTGTTATGTTTCTGCCTACACGGGAAGTTGGAGAATTAGTAGTGAGTCAGTTTTTAATGTAAGAAAAAACTACATTTTGGCCCCCGGACGCCAGTAAGTGATAATTTAAATATTCTTTTCACCTGTTACCATTGTGGAAGTATACTTAACAACTACCCAAAGTTTCATGCTTTCACCTACTAATAGGAGAATTAGTGAATTTCAGTTTTTATATAGCTCATATAAGGAAAAAAAGCAAAATAATGTGCCCCCTTACCCTAGGGGTGGTCACCTGGGGTCGAAACATAGCTTATGACATTCCCCGGGTCAAATTAAGCTCCTATGCAATTGTGGAATTGTATTGGTAACTAACAAACAAATAAACTTTCATCTTTATATATTAGATAACCACAGTTTTTGTGGATGTCTGCGATATTAATATATTGAAAATCACGTTAAGTAGTGAATGCGTTATAATCGAATCGCGAAGTAGCAAGGGGTTACTGTAATTATTTTTTGTAGTATTGATTTTTTGGGTCTCAAGTCATAAATTGCAAATAAAAATAATTATGCCCTCCATCATTATAAATAAATTTGATCCCGTCTTGTTTGAATATTTACTCTTTTCTTCTTCCTTTTTTTGTTTAAAAAAAAAATTTAATTATTTAAAACTCTTAAAATAATTTTAAAAATAATATCTCAGTGGTTCTCAATGTTGGAGAAAAATCCCATGGATTATTGTCGCTGAAAATTCGCGTAATTTTAAGTGACACTAATTTGATAACGAAAAGGTTGCTTGACGGGGGGGGGGGCACACAAAATAATTGTAATGTTTTGTTTTATTAAGATCATCTCTCATGGTCTGTGGACGCAATTATCTTCTGCATAGAAGGAGCGTCTGTATATCTAAGATAAGGCTGTTAACTTTTAAAACATCGAAATTTATGGTGCCATAAGTAACATTTAAAACATACTTGTCGAAATCTAAATAACACTGGAGTGTCTCCTTCATTTTCTCAAGCAAACAAGTTTATTGACATTATTTTGTTCAAGTGATGAGCGGGTCTAATTAACAATATTATAAAACAGCCGTGCTGAAAAATCGTTGACATGGTTTTAGATTGACATGGCTTTAGATTGTCTCAGCTGAAGTTTCTGATACTGTAGGGGATGTTTGGTTTGCAGGTGATATGTTCCCTTTAAGCAGCGCGGCTGCGCAGATATTTGACCGACGCCACGCAGTAGTTTATAATCACCGCGCAGCTATTTTTTGTAAAATATTGCACAAAAATGGACGATGTTTAACTTTGCACATAACTTGTTTTCTTTAAAACTTTGCACACGGGCCAACGAATCTTAGACTTAGAGGGTACATTGCATGGTAAGAAAACGATTTCTCTCAAAAGACATAAAACTTTTATTACATTTTAATCAGTCACGTTAAAATAGTCAATACTTTAAAATCAAAATGTTCGTGTAATTGTCCGGAAATTAGTTTATATTTATTGGCCCAAATATTTTACTATTTGGACATCAGTACATTTATAAGTGGTGTGTCGATTAATTTTTAAAAAATAATTTTAATCGTTAAAAGTGTTAACGATTAGTCAAGAAAACGTTAATTTCCGCACCCCTATTTTTCATTAATGAAAATGAATTTGCTCTTTCATAAAAGATTAAACAAACTCTCTATTCTTTGGTATCTAAGTGAACTCTTACAATTACAATAACGACAGATGTGAAAACCAAATCTCGACTCTAGCAAGATTAGGACGCCTGTCTACACGATGATAAACTGCGTTTATTTTGAGATTGATTGATTTATAAATAGCTCGATGTGATTGTTATCTTTGATATACTTTTTTCATGGCCACCCAGAGAAGATGATGAGTGATGGGGGTGTAGGAAGGGAGATGTGGTGGTGGTAAAGGAAGGGAGGTGTGGTTGTTTAGGAAGGGATGTGGTGGTGGTAAAGGAAGGGAGATGTGGTTGTTTAGGAAGGGATGTGGTGTTGATAAAGGAAGGGAGATGTGGTTGTTTAGGAAGGGATGTGGTGGTGGTAAAGGAAGGGAGGTGGTGGTGGGTAAGGAAGGGAGATGCTGGTTGTTTAGGAAGGGAAGCGGTGGTGGTAAAGGAAGGGAGGTGTGGTTGTTTAGGAAGGACTGTGGTGGTGGTAAAGGAAGGGAGGTGGTGGTGGGAAAGGAAGGGAGGTGGGGTGGGTAAGGAAGGGAGGTTGTGGTAAAGGAAGGGAGGTGTGGTTGTTTAGGAAGGGACATGCTGTTTGTTTAGGAAGGGAGGTGTGGTTGTTTAGGAAGGGAGATGTGGTTGTTTAGGAAGGGACGTGGTGGTGGATAAGGAAGGGAGGTGGTGGTGGTAAAGGAAACGAGGTGGTGGTAAAGGAAGGGAGATGCTGGTTGTTTAGGAAGGGATGTGGTGCTGGTAAAGGAAGGGAGGTGGTGGTGGTAAAGGAAGGGAGGTGGTGGTGGTGGTGGTAAAGGAAGGGAGGTGGTGGTGGGAAAGGAAGGGAGGTGGTGGTTGTAAAGGAAGGGAGGTGTGGTTGTTTAGGAAGGGAGATGCTGGTTGTTTAGGAAGGGAGATGTAGTTGTTTAGGAAGGAAGATTGTGATTGTTTAGGAAGGGAGATGTGGTTGTTTAGGAAGGGAGATGTGGTTGTTTAGGAAGTGAGATCTTGGTTGTTTAGGAAGGGAGATGGTGGAGGTGTAGTCAGAAAGATGGTTAGGGTTGTAGGAAAGGATAAAGAAGTCCCGTTGCGGCACTTTGTTTTTTATTTTTTTATTTTTGGGGAAGGAAACCCATCTTTAGGGTAATGAATGTGATTTTTCCAGGGGAGTCTCCCCGGGCGGCACTAACTACTGCTACGCCACTGATGATGAATGCAGTTTTATCCCAAGGGACGAACTGTTTTGATGAAAAAGAGGCTGAGAGAAAAATTGATATCTGTTTATGTGATCGGATTGTCTCATAGTTATCATGAGTGTCTCCTTGGAATGGTGGAAGACTAGATTTGAGAACCACTGTTCTATTACTTGTTTACATCATCACATTGACTGCAGCCAAACACAACCATATACGTCTTATGTATTCAAATGCCCATGATAATAATAATTATTATTATAGTTTATAATATTATTAATATTATAATCTATACTAATAAAAGGAAAAGCCCTCACTGACTGACTGACTGATTCATCACTAATTCTCCAACTTCCCGTGTAGGTAGAAGCATGAAACTTAGGGAAGTTGTTGGGTACCCTCTCACTACGAAAATTGGCGAAAAAGAATTGTAAAAATCTGGCTCGTGTGGGACCGGGGGCCCAAAACGATTTTTACCTACAACACTAATTCTCCAACTTCCCGTGTAGGTAGAAACCACTAACGACGAAAATTGGAGAAAAATAATTTTATAAATCTCACTCACCTGGATCCGGGGCCCAAAAATATTTTTTTCCTTACATGGGCTCTATAAAAATTGAAAATCACCAATTTTCCTATTTCCTGTTTAGATAGAAGCATGAAACTTTGGGAAATTTGTGGATACCCTCTAACTACAAAAATTGGCGAAAAAGAATTTTAAATATCTCACTCATGTGGGGACGGGGGCCCAAAAACTGTTTTTTCATACATCACTAATTATCCAAATTCCCGTGTAGGTAGAAGCATGAAATTTTAGGAAGTTGTTGGGTACCCTCTCACGATGAAAATTGACGAATTTTTTTAAAAAATCTCACTCATGTGGTGCCGGGGGCCCAAAAGTTTTTTTCAATATATGGGCTCTATAAAAATGGAAAATCACAAATTTTCCTATTTCCCGTTTAGGTAAAAGTATGAAACTTTGGACATATATTGAGTACATGTTTCCTACAATAATTTGAACTAAAAAAAGTTAAATTTCCTACTAATGGGGGCCGGGGCCCCAAAAACTTTTTTTCTTATATGAGCTTTATAAAAATTGAAAATCACTTTTTCCCGAATAGGTAGAAGCATGAAACAGTGGACATTTTTTGAGTACACGCTCCCGATGTAAATTGGCTAAAAATAATGTTAAAACTCACTCTCATGGGGGGCCGGGGGCCCAAATATAGTTTTTCTTATATTAAAAACCGACTCATCACTAATTCTCCTATTTTCCGTGTATGCAAATAGCATGAAACTTTGAGAAATTGTTAATTACCCTCTCACGACAAAAGTCGGTGTAAAAGAATTTTGAAATACACAATCATGGGGGCCGGGGCCCCAAAAACTTTTTTTTTCTTATATGAAATTCATAAAAATTGAAAATCTATAATTCTCTTATTCCCCGTGTAGGTAGACAAGGAAAAATATTTTATAAAATTAAAAAATTTTCACTCATGGATGGCCGTGGCCAAAAACTGTTTTTTCACCTAAAATGGGCTATATGAAACTGAATCAACGCTAATTCTCCAAGTTTCCGTGTAGGTAGAAGCTTGAAACTTTGTTGAGTACCCCCTCTTCCCGCGATGGTAAGATTAAATCACCTCTCACTAGGGTGACGATTGTCGAAATATAGGTTTTTTTCACAATATGAGTTATATAAAAAAGACGCATCTTTAAATCACCAAGTTCTTGTGTACGTAGGACCCCGAACGGTTGAGGTTATTATATGTAGTATATCCATCTTCATTCAGATTAAAATCAATAGGTGTTTTGAATTGGATTTACTTGGTTTCTCAACGCTAACTGAAATCCTAATTTCCGAGCAAAGCGCGGGTAAAATGCTAGTAATTTATATAGCGCAGTACTCAAGGGGCTTCACATACAAACAAATAGTAATACATAATTAATACATAATTGTAAATTATGCTTTCTCTGAAATCATTTATACTCAGACGACAACATGATGGTGCACATATGTTACATTAACACTTAAAGAAATGTTTGATTTTATTTCTGAATTACTTTAGAGGAAAAGCGTAAATGAGATTTGTGAGACTGGCGTATAAGACCGTCCATAAATGACGTCACACGCATTTGTGACGAGAGGGGTGGGGCTTGTTTAAGAAATGTGAAGTCACATCAAAACGTGCAACTTAAAATAAAAGTTCAACATATATATTTTATTGATTGCAATTTATTTATTGATGTTTTCAATGTCTTCACACTTGTTACGATATTAGAGTGCAGACTTAACCTAAATGAATAACAAAAATGATATTTGCAACATGCTAGCTTTCAATTACATAATAGTGCTGTTTTGTGAGGGGGGAGAGGTGACAATGCTTCTTGACGTCGTATTGGAGGAGTGGTCTAAGTTTTTGTGACGAAGTGTGATGAGGGGGGATAAAAATGGGCATAAATCGAGTGACGTTTTTATTGGACGTCCCCTTTGGCTCAGAGTTTGATTTAGAACTACTGCATCCAATCAAAGATAATCGTATTAAAATGTTGATCATTCAATCTCGTTTGATGTGCTGAATTAACAAAAGAGGAGACAGGTGTGGATTTTAGTTTAAATTGTCGCGGCATCCCCATGACCTATTTCAGATGAGCCCAAAACAAACGGGATAATTCGCTCTCTAAACACAAAAAGAACCAGCATGAAAAAATGAGAATAATTTTTATCTCATGGGAAGCAAAGTGAAATGTATATAACTTCGGTCGATGAAGTTTAGAAGTTTTAGATCTTTTCATCAACATCTGTCTGTGTAGATTCAGTCCGTACTGGCGAAGATGTCAACAACCTGGTCAACATAAATCTATGAACTCAGTTTGATCCCAACTTGCTGGAACTAAGTCTATGAACGTCATTTTGATCCCAACCTGCTTAAGTCTATGCAGAGGCGTCACTAGGGTTGGTGTCACCCGGTGCGATAGCTCATGGTGTCACCCGGGACGGTAGCTCATGGTGTCACCCCCTCGCGATTTAACCCATAGAACTCCTCCGGGTTTTCCAGTGCCCAATAACGGGAACATATAGAGTTTTACAGTTTGGTGTCACCCCCTGATGGTGTCACCCGGGGCGGCCCGCCCCCTCCGCACCCCCTAGCGACGCCACTGAGTCTATGAACGTCATTTTGACCCCAACCTGCTGGAACTAAGTCTATGAACGTCATTTTGATCCCAACCTACTGGAACTAAGTCTATGAACGTCATTTTGATCCCAACCTACTGGAACTAAGTCTATGAACGTCATTTTGATCCAAACCTACTGGAACTAAGTCTATGAACGTCATTTTGACCCCAACCTGCTGGAACTAAGTCTATGAACGTCATTTTGACCCCAAGCTACTGGAGCTAAGTCTATGAACGTCATTTTGATCCCAACCTGCTGGAACTAAGTCTATGAACGTCATTTTGATCCCAACCTACTGGAACTAAGTCTATGAACGTCATTTTGATCCCAACCTACTGGAACTAAGTCTATGAACGTCATTTTTATCCAAACCTACTGGAACTAAGTCTATGAACGTCATTTTGACCCCAACCTGCTGGAACTAAGTCTATGAACGTCATTTTGACCCCAAGCTACTGGAACTAAGTCTATAAACGTCATTTTGATCCCAACCTGCTGGAACTAAGTCTATGAACGTCAGTTTGATCCCAACCTGATGGAACTAAGTCTATGAACCTCATTTTGATCCCAACCTGCTTAAGTCTATGAACGTCATTTTGATCCCAACCTGCTTAAGTGTATGAACGTCATTTTGACCCCAACCTGCTGGAACTAAGTCTATGAACGTCATTTTGATCCCAACCTGCTGGAACTAAGTCTATGAACGTCATTTTGATCCCAACCTGATGAAACTAACGTCGTATTGGAGGGGTGGTCTAACTTAAAGCAGTGGACCTAACGACGTCTACGAACGTCATTTTGATCCTGGGGGGAAAATCCTATTAAAGAAAAAATAAATAAATATATAATATAATATTTGGGCGAAACCACATATTTCCACGTATGTATCACTTATGTACAGGGGCGTCGCTAGGGTTGGTGTCACCCGGGGCGGAAGCTCATGGTGTCACCCCTTCACGACTTAAAGGGACGTCCATAAATGACGTCACGCAAGGTTGCCGATTCCCCCCCCCCCCCCGCGTCATACTTTTTTCACAAAAACTTAGAACTTAGACCCACAGCCCCTTTTTTCCCGATATGACGTCACAAAGCTTAGAATCCCCCCCCCCCAAGCCGTATTATCTAAATAAAAATTATCAAGTGGCAAGTTATTTTTTGTCATTTAAATTTGTATTTAGTGTAAGTCTGCACTCTAATATCATAGCTCGCGTGAAACCATTGAAAACGTCATTAAATTTATAGTATACAATCAAATATTTAAGTGGAACTTTATTTAAAGTTGCACGTTTTTTATGTAACGTTACATTTTTAAACACACCCTTCCCTCTTGTCACACATCGTCACAGATGCGGGACATCATTTATGCATGGCCCCAAATCCCTAGAACTCATCATGTCTTCTAGTGGCAAATAAAGGGAATATACATAATTTTAAAATTTTGTCACCTTGTAACACTGTAAATCAGCACTTTCCTTCCCTTCAAGGAAGGTATTTTTATTTCTTTACCACAAGAAAAAAAAGTTTGTATAACAGATAGGGCTGTCAATTTTGTTGAGAAATGCTGCCCGGGTACCCGTCCAAATTTCGAACGGGTACCCGGGTTACCCGTTCGAAGCATCTCATAAATTTCCCCGTTCTAACCGCTATACAATGTTACGTAGCCACCCTCCATGTGCTTCGTTTAACACAGTAGCCACACGGCTGATGTCCATAAATGACGTCACGCGACTTTGGCCGATTCCCCCTTCTCCTTAGTCACAAAAACTTAGACCCCCTCCAATATGACGTCACAAAGATTTGCGCAACCGTCTTCTCCATAAAAGCTGTACTTCCTTTTTGAAAATGAGTATGTGTCAAATAACTTTATTGTCACTTAAGTGTGTATTTAATGTGAAGTTGAACTCTAAAATCGATACACGCGTATATTCATGTAAAATTTCATTTAATAAATTGTAAGCAATCAAATATTTAAGTACAACTTCTATTTAAAGTTGCACGTTTTGATGTGACGTCACATTTCTAAAAAACACACAAACCTTTCGTCACAAATTTGTGACCCCTCCTCCCCTAGGTGAAAAATGTTATTTATGGATGTCCCCTTACCCATCTTACACTGTTAGTAACTAACTAATTTATAGGCTACAAAACTGACACATTTGGGTGTATTATTAAAATCAGTTTTTGGGCAAGGCACAACTTGGTAACGATCAAACAAATCACAATCGAATGGAGGGAGGAGGGAGGATAGATAACAACATCAACAATCGGAAACCCATGTCGGCGTATTTCAAAGCATGGATGTTTTTATTAACAAAACCAAACACGGCCTCTTTCATCTCTATGCAGTTTCTCACCACGGCCAACAACTTACCCATCAGTCAATGTTAGTAACTTTTTATACTTTTTAATTTATTAACTTTAAAAGCTGACAATCTGGTACGCCTTATTAACATCAGACTTTCTAGGTCAGCTCGTGTGAACGAACACAATAATCACAAGCGAATGGAGAGGGTGCGGTTATAGGAGGGGAGGGAGAGGGTAGATCAAGAGAAATAATTTACCTAATGTTGGCTTATTTCAAATCAAAGTTACTGTCAAAGAAGGGGTCTTTTTATGAACAAAAACAAACATGGCGTCTTTCATCTCTATGCAGTCCCTCGCCCACAGCCGACGTCTTACCTATCTTACACTGTTAGCAACTATTTAATTTAATAACTTTATATACTGACAACCTTGTACGCATTATTGTTGAGAGAAAACAGATGTATTTCTCCTTAAATTTACTTCTCAGCACATATTTCAAACAAACATTTTACTTTTATAAAATATTGCGCGAGCCACAATGTAAACATTTTTTTAAAGCCGATCGGGTGCCGAAGTTTTGACATCCCATAATATAGATATTGAAGCTACATTTTCACGGGTTACCGGGCGGATTTTTACTACCCGGGTAATCACATGCCAACGGGTACCCGGGTCCCGGGTACCCGTTGACAGGCCTAATAACAGATAAACAGCTAAGTGGGGATCAATGTTCCTCTAAGGTTTTCCGGTTGTTGTGCTAATTTTTTTTTTTTAAACACATGTTCAAAGTTTAACAGAGTACCATTTTTTGTGTTCAAATTTTTGACATCTCACAAAAATACATGCAGCAATTGGACCGATGTACATTAAGTGACACATTTCTTTATCAAAATAATATAGTGGATTATATTAAAATAAACAAGAATTATAAATGTATATTTCTGTTCATCTGTTGAACGGTATTTATCATGCATAAATCAACAAAATGCCAACATACCCATAAGCCGCTAATCTATTTTGGGGCGATCTGGCGTCTGTCTTTCAACGAGATCCATATTTTATAGACTTCGTCAAGGTTGATCCGATGTCCATCATTCTGACAAGATTAATTCCTCATAAGCAAGTCTAAATAAAACTCTTCCAACCTATTTCTATATTTTACTTTTATAATATTCATTAGGCCTAATCCACATTCGCAACCAGTGCTCGATGCAAGAAATGTGGTACAAATATCCAACAGAATGACAAAGTCGATGAACTATTCTTCAGTCATGGCAAACTGAATGATGAATCACCTTGTCGAAAGTCTGCATCAACTCACATTTTAATTTTTTTCCGCTAGCATTAATCATAAATTTAAATTGCGATACTGATCCATAAGTTTCTGCAAAATGTCTTCATAGCTTTTAAACAATGCTTTTTATTTAGAAACTAGGGCACCAAGTTCTTCTTGTAAGAAATTAAATTTTGACCTGTCGACTAACGCTTACAACAATATACGCCGTAGCATCAAGTCGATTTCAAGAAAACGATAGTCCACAAACCAACTCAGACATTCAACGAATTTGAGAATGGGACTATGTTTTCACCCTTACAGCCTGAAAACATTTTAGCGACCTCTACAGACCAATGAAAATTGTCACCAAGGTGCTCATGGCCTCTTAGGTTATTGATCTTTCATTATACAAACTGGTATGCCTTCATGGTCATTAGATTTTTTCCTTTGTAACAGCCTGCTTAATTTTGCAAATTATCCAACTACTTCATGAATGACACTACGAAAAAATATTTATTGACCATGACTATGGGTCATTATACAAACGGACCAGCTCTTCACAGTATTTAGTCTGTACTTGTATGTTTCTCAACAATTTGAGCAACAATGCGTGTAAAGGCAAAGTGCCGTGAAAGCCATCTGATTTCCGTGTCGTCTAAAAAAAATCCTTCACAAGGTGTCCAAGTCCAGCGCAAACTAAGTTGTCATTTCAAACCCCTTTTTTCAACACACCATCACTCCAAAAACAACTCCAATTGTTTTGATTAAAATATCACACCGGCTTGTTGGTGACATCAAAGTCTTTTTTGTAAGTTGTCGGCGAGTGATATTAAAGTATTTGTTCCGCTTCAAGGCTAGTCATCAATGTCAATTATTTTTTAAGGGAGTGTTTGATATTTTCCTTGTATTAACTTTAGACGAATGAGTTGAATTATTTTGTTAGTGTCTGTTTGCTGTATGTTAGAAATGGAAGATACATTCTGGACATTTAAACTTGTTTTCATAATTGGATTTTAACAAAAGCTGCGACTGTGTCCCAGGTAGAATAAGAGATAAAATTGCTACTAACTTTTCTGGCAAAGACGCAGAAATTCTAATTTTTCCCTATTGAAATTTGCGGCATGATAACTCAAAGCTCCTGCGCGGAATCTGCCAGATATCTGCGTGGCGGTACAGCTTGAAGGGAACATTGGTAAGGATGGCAACTACGAACCGGAGGACTACCTATACATAAACATGCATATCTATGCTTGCACGCCTTTAAAAATATAAATTTAAAAAATATTAACTCAAAGACATTGATTTCATAATTTTCCTCTAAAAATAACAACAACAAAAACCATCTTTTGATTTTTTAAAATAGAAAGATCGTATTCTTCGCCCCCACCCCTCTGACGTGGAGGGAAGAGGGTGTGGGATCCGCCCATGATGTCAATACTTCAAAGCTCAGTTTTTTAAAAAATGGAAAAAAATATCTTTTACAACAGAAGACACTCCCTTTTTAAAATAAAAAAAAATCTCTCTGGTTGGCTTGTTTTTTTTTATTTATTTTCTGGTGGTAAAAAGATACCTTTGTTTGTTTGTCGGGACGGTTTTATTATTGTAAGTTAACTGATGAAAAGAGGGAGTGGGATTCGTCCATGATGTCAATAAAAAGTTTCGGCATTTAACGTATTTTTATTGTTTCTTAATTTCTTGCTATATAAAAAATGTGTCTCTTTTTTCTGACATAAAATGTAACACAGTAAAAATTTATCCTTTGGTGTCACCCCCCTAATGGTGTCACCCGGGGCGGCCCGCCCCCCCCGCCCCCCTAAAGACGCCACTTCTTATGTACATTATTGTACACCATACAATTTTTTTTTTTTTAAAAAAGGAATGAAGTGACCATAAAATGCAAGAAGTATAATAATTTCTCATGAAATTATTAAAAAATAATGATCGCCAAAGCAAGATTACAAGCACAGCAAACCTGAAACAATATCGATAGATTACGAAGAGACGGGAAAAACAAGATCATGTTAAAGCTGCATTTACAGAATTGTGACATATCGATAAGCTTGAGTCATCAAAATGAAAAGTTTTGAATTTTTCATGACCGAAGTTTTTTTAGCCATTGTTAGTTAGGAAGTGTCAAGCGTTCAGGATAACGTTGTTGACATCGACCTTATCGTATCTTATATTATCTTATCTTATATGTTACAGACGCTTCTTCTGTACAGAAGATTATTGCGTCCTACGTATTTCTATGGTTTGTGTTTATTCCTGTATTCTTACTAGAGTTTTAAATGATGATAAAGTGTTGGCTTTCCTGGTTTCTTCAGGCAACCCATTCCACGCCCGAATACCGGACGGAAAGAAAGAAAACTTGTATGTGTTTGTTCTTGCATATGGAATAAGAAAGGTGTTTTTATCTTTATGTCTATTTGAGGGTTGTATATTAAGTTATCTTTGTGTTGTATTTCTAAATTAGAATTAATTGCCTTATGTATAATTACTAATTGGTTCTTCTATCCTCCAGTGTTTCAAGGTTTAATGATTTAACTAATGGTGTTACTCTTGTCAGTTTTGAATATTCTCCAGTAATGAATCTGGCAGCTCTTTTTTGGATTTGTTCTAACTTATCAATATTTTCTTTGGTGGATGGGTCCCATACAGAAGATGCATATTCTAGTATAGGTCTCACCAGGGTGAGGTAGCATTTTAGTTTTATATCTTTGTTACATTTGTAAAAGTTTCTTTTTATAAAGCCTAAGGTTTTGTTTGATTTTTTAATAACTTCATTGACATGGGGATTCCAAGATAGTTTCTCATTTATTATGACTCCTAAGTATTTTGCATCTTTAGTTTGGGTTAGTTCTTTTCCATGAATGAAGTATTTTGAATTTATTTGTTTCTTTTTCTTTGTTACTCTTAGCAGTTGACATTTTTCTGGGTGGAAGGACATACTCCAGTTAGTTTCCCATTTTATTAATTCATCTAAGTCTTTTTGTAAAATTTTGCTATCTTGTTCTGACTTGATTGTTCTATAGATTATACAATCATCAGCAAATAACCTAACCTTAGTTCCTGTTGAGATATTATTGGGTTATATTATTATTTATATAAATTAAAAATAGTAAGGGACCTAGGACAGTTCCTTGTGGAACTCCTGAGTTAACCTTTATTGGTGTAGATTTAGATCCATTAATTATTACAGTTTGCTCCCTACCCAATAGGAAATCTTATGGATCCAGTGATGTAAGGGACCTGAGATTCCAAAGTATTTAAGTTTTTTAAGTAAACTAAGGTGGTGAACTTTGTCAAATGCTTTTGAGAAGTCTAGTAATATTGTATCTATTTGATCATTATTATCTAAGCCTTTTGATAGATCATCTATTAGACCTATCAATTGTGTTTCACATGATCTGTTCTTCCTAAAGCCATCTTATCTCATTGTACCAGACGTCTATACAGAAAATTGTTGTGTCCTGCTCTTGAACTTGAACTTGAACTATCCCTTAACCCGACGCTGGGTCGTTGGGGCACCATTTGGAGCTGCGCACTAACTCATGCCAAGTGTCACGGTTCTGAGCTGCCTTCTGGGAATCGCTAAATGAAAGGCCGGTCCACTCTTTGATGTTGTCCTCCCAGCTCTTCCTTGGTCTGCCTCTTTTCCTTCTTCCCTGGACTGTGCCTTGCAATATCGTCTTTGAGAGACCTCCAGATCTTGACACGTGTCCGTACCATCTTAGTTTCCTCTTTTTAATTGAGGTGAGAAGGTCCTCGTAAGGGCCAATGACAGCACTTATTTTGTCGCGGACCGCTTTGTTCGTGATGTGCGCCGTGTAGGAGATGTTTAATACCTTTCGAAAACATCTCATCTCAAGCGCACTAATTCTTTTTTGGAGGTCTGCGGTGAGCGTCCAAGCCTCACAACCATAGAGGAAGACTGACATCGCCAGAGAGCGCATTAGTCGAATCTTTGATCTCAGGGAGAGCTTCTTGCTTTGCCAGATGTTTTTCAGTTTGCTTAGTGCTGCAGTTGTTTGGGCCGTTCTGGCAAGAATTTCTGGTTTTGAGCCTTCATCGGATATTAAAGCCCCTAGATATTTGAAGGTAGGGACCCTCCTCGAGTTTTTGACCGTTTATCCGTATTTCACTTATGAAATTCTTATTTGCCATGACGTTGGTCTTTTCTGCATTAATTTCCATGCAATAGGCCTTCGACGTCTTCTCTAGCTTTGCAAGGAATTCTTTTAGTTCGTCCTCGCTGCCAGCTAGGCCGTCTATGTCATCGGCGAAGCGTAAGTTAGTTATGATCCTTCCTCCGATGCTGACCGTTCCGACATGGTCTTCGAGCACATCAGTCATAATTCTTTCTAGGAAGAGGTTGAAGAGGATGGGGGAGAGTAAACACCCTTGTCTAACACCAACAGTGGTCTTGAACCAATCTCCCAGCTTGCTGTTGTAGAGTACTGCGCTGGATGCTCTGTTGTATAGGTTCTTGATCACAGTAATGAGGTTGGCGTTAATATTGTACTTGTGCATGGTTGCCCACAGTGCTGCATGCCACACTCTGTCAAACGCCTTTTTGAAGTCTATGAAGACATGAAAGAGGTCCCTCTGGTGTTGCAGATGTTTTTCACAGAGCACTCGCAAGTTGAAGATCTGCTCTGTTGTGCTCCTTCCTGCTCTGAAGCCTGCTTGTTCTTCTGCAATGATCTGCTCTGCTTGTGGTTTTAGTCTGTTTAGTATTACCATGAGCATGACTTTGCTGGGGTGACTGATCAGGCTAATTGTGCGGTAGTTCTGACACAATTGTAGNGAGCGCTGGGCAGAGGTAGTACCTTTTGACGCTGTGACAGCTGCACCCTCGGGTGGTCAAGCTCACTGGTCCTCGTCCATCTCTTGAAACTCTCACGTGTGGCTCCCAGCGCCACACCCCGGGCAACGGTCTCAGCTGACCGGCTAAACCACGTGAGGGGGTGGTGCTGACACGGCACCACTGGGCGTACGACTTCCTAGTTGGAGCACCGGCCAGGGCGGACGAGTTCACATGCGAACTCAACGGCTACGTGTCCTGCTCTTATCATTTTAAAAAAAATACTTTTTAATTTTTGTCTTGCATTTTATAAAAGTTTTAAATGTTGATAAAGTTTTGGTTGCCCTTGTTTCATGAGGCAACCCATACCACGTCCGAATTTCAGAGGTGAAGAACGATAATGTGTATGTGTTTGTTGTTGCATACATAATAAGTAAAGTGTTTTATCCCTATGTCTATCTGAGGGTTGTAGTATAATCTTTGCCTTGTATTGCCAAATAGAATTGATTGCTGTATTTATCATTACTACTTTGCTTTTTATCCTCAAAGGTTTAATGATAATTTATTCGTATTAGTTTTGAATATTCTTTAGGAATGAATCTGGCAGTTATTTTTTTTTTGAATTTGCTCTAGTTAATGCATGTTTTATTTAGTGGATATTATCTTTGATACAGATTTGCATACTCTTGTACAAACCTGGGAATACTTTTTGACCAGAAATAATACTTTCATCACTATGAAAGGCATACTTTTTTTTAAAAAAAATACGCATGGATATATATTTTTTAAAACTTTGACTGTAAGACTTTAAAAACAATCAGTTAACATTTGATACAGAAATAAAATAATTGTTAAAAGCAGAAAAGAGAAAACTTTTTGTTTATTAAAAAAGGAAATAGGTATAAACCAAAGTCAATGCCAGAAAAAATAGGACCCATGTGGTAGTTGGCTCTGTGGTCAACACGTCACGCTGTCGTACTATCATCGTAAGTAGTGGTCAGTGGTTGTATCTGTTGGAATGAAATAACTGTTGATTAGCAGTTGGCGGCATGCACACTGAGCTTATCTTGTGACTGCCAGTGACAAGTAACGCAAACATAAAGAATATTACACTTTGGTGTCTACCCTTGTGATGGTGTCACCAGCTACGTCACTAGGGGGTTGCAGACCGCACCGGGTGACACCATCACAATGTTAGACACCAAAGTGTAAAATTATGTTTGCTCCTGTTATTTCACATCGGCAGACTCGGAAGAGGTCTTTCGGGTAACTTGTGAGGGGGTAACACTATGACCTACCGCACTGGGTGACACCAAACCTAGAGACGCACTCCTTAGTGGCGCTGCTTGTTGTGTCTTTAGTGATAGAAAGATACGTGGCAAGTTATGATGTAAATAAGGTGGGCGGAGCTCGCTCATTAAGGTGGCAGGGACGAATGGTAATGGTGACGGAATGGTAGCTGGTGATGGGGTTGGAGATGGTGAAGAGACATTTTATAAACAGTTTTAAAAATTTAATAATTTCTCATAATATTTTCAAAATTTTAATTTTTTTCTTAATCCGTGAATGCATTTTTCGTTAATTTGGTAGAGACGGTGTTCAGATTTCATAATTTGCTTTGATTTATTTATAAAAAGTAAAACAAATTCCTTTAAAATAGTTTATTAACATGTAGATATGTTCGAGAAACAAATGTTCGCAATAATTGTATACTACATTATGGAAATCGCAGAATTAATTGTTAAATATAACCTAAAATTGTGTTAAAATATTACACACGGTCATGTTCGATTATAATCGACTCAATTTCTCATATGGAGAAGTGCCAGAGATGTGTGTCCCTGAAGTAAGCTCACAGTAGAACCGACAGCTTTCAATTAACAAGACATATCTCCAAGTCCTTCCCCACAGAGTCCTGTGTGATGTATGAGGCCAAGATTTATGAACAAAGCGCCGGAATTTGGTAAAAGTTCCAATTGAGTCCTGGTTGCAGCATCAGAATTTCCCCACTTCCGTTTGTAGGTTAAAAATAAATAAATTAATAAATGATTATTAATTATGTTTTAATAAATTTTAAAAATATATATTTTCTTAAATTTTAAATGAACTTTTATCAAGAAAATTATTTTAATCAATTACAATTTTCAACGATTAATCGAGAAATTTATTGTTATTTTCCGCAGCTCCATAAAATAGTAAATTTGAGGTAATGACCATCCTGAAAGTCTTCATACGTTATATGTCTCCTAGTATTTTAAGCAAAGTGTTTACATTCAAAATGTATCACAAAGTATTGTATTCCATCGGTCTTAGCTAAGAAATTCAAATAACGCAGGTAGGTCTGATTTTAAAGTTGACGCGGGCCATATGCGGCCCGCTGGCCGTAGTTTGGTGACTACTGAACGAGAGGAACTGGAGGTAGGGACTGCTCTTTGTCCACCAGCTAAAAATTTGGGGCGAATAATGCTAACCTTATACGGTAACTGGCAAACCACGAATGGCCATTGACCCCACCATATTTTTTTTTAATATCTCATCAACTGCATAAATTTTGTTTTTCCTTCAGCCAATTTCTAAGAAAATGCAATATGGAAAAGGAAGAAGGAACTTCAGCATTGAATGTTCACTGTGGGACATCGTCCACTTTGGGTTGATCAATCTGTGTAAAGCCGACCACCGCTGAAAGTGTGGACAACAAGGGCAGATCACGAATGACCCGGGAACGTTGAACTTTAGAGTTACCGCCCATCTCGCCCCCGTCTTGACCGTGTATTACGGTAGTAATCGATCGAGGAAATATTTTTATTTACCCGACTTGCCAGATTTATACATTGCTAGTTGTTTTTTTTCCACCCCGGCCCGTTCTTTCTCATGAGCGCGGGGCAGGATGGGTAAGTGCTGCTCCGTGGAACAGTTCCTTGAACAGGTCAGTCTCATACGCCACACAGCATCAGGGGCGGTGGTAGGTTTTTATTTTTAAGCGTCAACAGATGTGAAGACGTTTAAAAATAAAAGAGGAGGGGTTGGGATTACATAACTAAAGGTAAAATTATTTTAAAGCTTATTTGTTCTTAAATTTCTCTTTGAACTACAAATTTGGCTGTAAAATGCGGGACTTTGCTAAGATCGACGGCACGAGAAATCCGCCCCTGAAAGCCACCACTCGTCCACAAGAGGAATTCAATTCTGCAAAACGCTCTGCAACTCCACGATTTTATGGTCAAGAGCCCCCCCCCCCCCGAAATATTGTATACGAGTTAGACCAGCGGTGCTCAAGTTGTGTGCCTGCCGGAGGCCCTCTGAGTTNGGGGGCGGAGGGGTGCAGATGGGTTTGAGTAGCATTCTATAATTTTACGCTTGTCTCTGAGTTTCATTCATAGGAGAGAAAAATCAAATTGCATATGATCGATTTGATGCCAACTAACTTTAAGTTTATTTCATATTTTTTAATTTTTAAAATTTTATGTGTTTTTTTTCCTAGGTACGATTTGCCATGTGTTACAGAGACGTCAACGAGTGACCAATGTTCCCTTTAAGCTGCACGACTGCGAGGCAGCCCCGATATCTGAGCGACGCAAAGCAAAATTGGTAAAAATATTCCAAGCGGTCAAAGGAATCTTAGAGGGAGAATCGCAAATTACCATGGACCCCGCATAATATAGTAACAAAGTGTGACTTCACCCCAAACCCACTTTCTGAAACTATAAAAATTGGATGTAATATAAGGACGGGCCCGAGATCGTGGCGTAAACGGGCTAATTTTTATTTAATAAATTTTTGAAGTTGTCTACAGCATATATATATTTTTTTATATTTTTTTAAAAATAAATATATTTTTTGACTTGGCCCACAAAAATCGATGGAGGATCTCTTCTTGACGAGAATAGCCTTATTTTTAGATAACAAAAAATCTACAAACAAAAAATTTTTAAAACATTAAAAAATACAGCACTGTTTTTTTGTTGCGGTACGTGCTCAAACCTGCCCCAGTTTCAGATGTCTTCAAGTCTACTAGCTGTGTTTGTCATTTAATGAAGAAGGTTTTTTCGGTCGATACTTGAAAACATAATTTTTTTTTTTTGGTGCGTATTCAATTTGCCACCAGTTCACAGATAAGATGTCTCTCCCAAGTCTGCATTCAGTTCACAGCGTGTTAACGGATTGGGAGGGGGGCACAGAGTATGGTGCAGTTGTGCGTCTGATGTATGTTGCCACACTTGCACTGACGCATTAGGTTTTTGAGTCAGTCGAAGGAGAAATAACGATTGAGACAGGGACTTTGACTCCCTATCTGTGACTCATATTCTGGTCACGACGGCAGGTTTAGATGGCGGATGTACAAGAATCAGGGTGCATCATTTACTCAAATGTTCTTTTCCTACTCCAGTATTAAAAAAATTGGGCAACACCGCTTCGGAAAAGGTGTTGGGGAAAGCCGGGGTTATTTGGAAACGTGGAAAAGTAATATTTTTTTCATTAATTGTTGGACAAAGAATACATGCACTACTCATATGTTAGATTAGTCATAGAGGCGTCAATAGAGTTAATGTCACCCAGTGCGGTAGCTAATGGTGCCACCCAGTGCGTTAGCCCATGGTGTCATCCAGTGCGGTAGCTCATGGTGTCACCCAGTGCGGTAGCTCATGGTGTCACCCAGTGCGGTAGTTCATGGTGTTATCCAGTGCGGTAGCTCATGTTGTCACCCAGTGCGATAGCTCATGGTGTCACCCAGAGCGATAGCTAATGGTGTCAACCAGTGCCGTAGCCCATGGTGTCAACCAGTGCCGTAGCCCATGGTGTCAACCAGTGCCGTAGCCCATGGTGTCACCTAGTGCCGTAGCCCATAGTGTCACCTAGTGCGGTAGCTAATGGTGTCACCCAGTGCGGTAGCTCATGTTGCCATCCCCTCACGACGTACCACATAATCATCCACGTCTACCAGTTTCAAATAACGGAACATACTGAATTTTTTTGGTGATGGTGTAACTTGGTGGTCGACGCTTCTAACATGTTATACTAGACATATTTCGAACTAATTATTCTAAAATATATTTTGGACCCATGACTTTGTAAATCATTTACCATTTGTTGGCAAAGTCATACTAAGCATACGTTGGACAGATTATGATTCAAATATCTTGGACTAAAATAGTACATATTATGGAACAAATAAAACTATATTCATGTCTTCGAATAATTATTCTGCAGTGGCGTGGCTAGGAATTTGTTACAGTTTGGAGGCCCTGGGGGCTTAACCTCTTTCGGGGACCCCACATACACGGTGGTGGAGTAATATTTAATGTTGAAAAAAATCGGACACTAATTTGGAAGCCCCTCTCGAGTGGGGGCCCTGGGAGACTTTCGAATTTGGACCCCCTCCCTCTCCCATAGATACGCCACTGCTGTTCTGCACATATGATAACAGCGAACCTGAAAAATCCAATGAAGCCTTTCAGAAACAAGTTCTTAACAATTGTAATCATTTCAGTAACACCCGACCTTACGTCTATATAATCATAGATTTGCAGGGGGCATGATCCATGACAATGCCAGCCGATTGTCCTTTCAAAAGTCACTGGACCAGAACGCGAAAATAATACAGCAGCAGCATCGGATAATGTCAAGTTATTTTTGGGGTGGGTGTGATTGGGTTGTGAGTTAATATAAAAATTATGAAAAAAAAAATCAATGCTATATTTTTTCTTGTTATTGAAATTTTCGTGCAGAATAAAAGATTCTTCTCTTCTATCGATTAAAATTTTGTACACCACGTTTTAATATGAACGCTACCGTCTTTTCCGAGTTTGTGAACGAAAAGTGGATGAATAAAATTAGAAGAGTTTTTGTTGTTGTTGTTGTTTTTGTAGATACTGTGAGGGGTGGAGTTATAGCATCACTTTTCTCTTCATATTTAGAGCCTACAATTTCAAACTAAACAAATAGAAATGTCAATGACGAGTTGTGCGAGTAGCTGAAGGTTAAAAATTGAAACATTGTCATAAAATGCATTAGATCTACGCACAAGAAGAATGCACAGAAAGGTTCTTTTGTTTTTATTTTTAAAAATTATAAAGAAGTTAAAAGTTTCGTCTCCATTCAACTCGAATACCTCGGCTTGAGGCTATGGAAATTAACGATTGATTAATTGATTAAAATTAATTTGATCGATTAAAATTTGATTAAAATTTAAGAAAATATTTAAAATATTTTTTCCCAATTTATTAATATTTTATATTTTGTGTTACTTACATACTTTTCCCACGTAGTATTATTGTTATTTTAGCGGAAGATTTTTCGTCATTATTTCTTGCATAGCAAAACGACTTTAAAATTGGTGTGTTAAGTCACAAAATTTGGGAGCCATGGAATTACCGCGACTTAGCCGATTTCGTGGAATAATGATTCGCGACTTAACGGGATCTATGAACGGGTTATACAAATATAATTAATCGAAATATAATCCATTAATCGATTTTTTTCCTGATTAATCTAACAATTTTTTAAAATCAGTACCAGCCCTACTTCGGCTACATAGCGTGTTCAGTGAAACTTCTGCACACCTTTTTATTTTTGCAATGCCCATCTAAGTTAATTTATATTTTTCATCTGACTAATCTCGTCTTTCAAAGAATGTTGTACAAACTTAATTATTAATATTGTTGAGAGTTGAGAGTAAAGAATGGACAAATTTAATTTTCAGAATTTTTTATTTTTAAAAAAATAAAATGAAGAGTTATAACCTGATCCTTTCTATATCGTAGATCTGGGAAAATGATGAAGTTGGGGGGGGGGGGGGGG
>MUZC01004537.1:473881-508220 GCA_002072015.1 Radix auricularia | reverse complement strand
GGGGGGGTGATTCATATGAACTTAGTCCTTTATGGTTCTTTGAAAAAGAAAGATAACTGAACCAAACCTAACAATCCTAACTAAAAAGGATGCTCAATTCTTCCAAAGTAGAGTGGTTAAAGATTAATTAATTTAAATTTAATAGGTAACATTTTACAAATTAACGATTAATTATCGTTAATTTCGATTAAAGTAAAAAAAATGAAATTTATGGTGTTATCAGTAACATTTATTAAACGTACTTATTGAAAATCGAAATAACACTGAAATGTCTTCTTAATAAGTCATTTTTGAACCAAAAGTGCAAACAGACAAGTGTATTGTATAACTGATTACAGTGACGAGCGGGTCTTATTGACAATTATATATTGTCTCAACTGAAGTTTCTGATACTGTAGTGGATGATAGCTTTGCAGGCATACGTAAACGAAGTGTTAGAACCATGGTAGCAATGCTCCCTTTAAGCTGCGTGGCTGAGAAGCCATTTGACCGACGCCATGCAGCAGTTTAGAATCACAGCGCATCAAATTTTGTAAATTATTTTTGCAAAAATGGATGTTATGCAACTTTGCATACGAGTGCTTTTAAACTTTGCACACGGACCGACGAAGCTTAGATTTACAGGGAACATTGCATGATAGGCAAACAATTTCTCTCAATGGTTGCAATAACGTTTATCAACATTCTGAACATTCACGTATATGTTAATAGTTTAAAACTTAAAACCAAAATGTTCATGTAATCGCCCGGAAATTAGTTTATACAGTCAGGCCTCTCTAAGTCAAACTCAAGGGGACAAGAAAAAAAAATTCGACTTTCGAGTTATGAAAAATGGCGTATTAGGCGCTGAATTTGGTCGGGACCTAACAATTAATTTAATATAGAGGAGTTTTTGACTTAAGGAAGTTCGATTTAGAGAGGTCGGATTGTATTGATCGGCCAAAATATTTTACTTTTTGAATTCCAAGACATTTGTAAGTAATGGGTCTATTAAATTTCAATGGTTAAATTTTTAAAAGATTAATCGATTAATTAATCGTTAAAATTTGCAGCCCTGTTTCAAAAGCCTTCAAAATAATAGTAATAATACATAAAGCAATTATTTCTAACTTTAAAATACAACACAGAGATATTCTAATACAATCCATCAGGCATGGGGATAAAAATACTTTTCTTATTCCGTGTGCAAGAACAAATATACACATTCTCTTTAACCCGTCTTGGACATAGATTGGGTTGCTTGTGGAAGTCAGGGAAACCAACGAATTATCAACTTTTAAAACTAATAAATATTCAAGACTGAACATAAAAAAAGAAGGAAGTTCATTGTAATTTCTCCTTGTTGTGACGTTTATATTTTATTTACTAACAATGAGAGCTGTTGGCTGTCCATACTCATAACACAAGCTCCGCCAGTTGTGACGTTTATATTCTATCTACTTACAATGAGAGTTGTCGGCTGTTGGCTGTCCATACTCATACACAATCTCCACCAGTTGTGACGTTTATATTCTATCTACTTACAATGAGAGTTGTCGGCTGTTGGCTGTCCATACTCATACACAATCTCCGCCAGTTGTGACGTTTATATTTTATCTGCTAACAATGAGAGCTGTTGGCTGTCCATACTCATACACAATCTCCACCAGTTGTGACGTTTATATTCTATCTACTTACAATGAGAGCTGTCGGCTGTTGGCTGTCCATACTCATACACAAGCTCCACCATGAGAACAGCCTGCCGGCCAGGTCACCTTCCTTTGAGCGCGGCAAACAAAAGCTCAGTTGTTTTTTTCGGCCGTGCCAATTTTTGTGAGAACCTCTGACTCAGACTATCCTTGTGTCTCAAGTACGTGACGATGGTGTCAGTCTGGGCATCTCACGCCACACGACTCCACCCCTACCCCATCACCACACACCGGCCTTAACACTTGCCCTTTTGTGTGTGTGTGTGTGTGTGTGTGTGTGTATGTGTTGAGTTTTAAAAATAATAATCACAAAAACAACAACACACACACAAAACCCCAGAACTGGCTTCCCTCCAACCTAACGTAACAAGATTCATTGGTGGAGCTAATACTTGGGACGAAATGTTTGTTTCGTTAAATTCCAAGCCCTGGGAGTGGGGGGCACATAGTCGTCAGTCTCGCTTTCACTGAGTACGACGCAGGAGGCAGGGCGCGAGTAAAAAACTGAGAGAAATAGAGTTAAAAGAGAAATGGAGGGAGGGTGTGGGGTACAAGAGGAAAGAACTGATCATTACTTGATATTGATTTTTGGATTTCTTTCTCGCGCGCACTCGCTGCCACCAGCCAGCATCTAGTGGTTCCATTCTCCGCCACCATTCCCCCTCCCCACTCACTGTCCGCGCGGAGGTGCCATTCCTCCATACAATACGGTCCGCCGAGTGTGTCAACAGGCTTGTCTGTGCTGTTGCTGTAGTATGAACAATGTGTGCTTGTGATAACTAGTGGGAGACAATGTTCACGTCCTAAAAGGGTGAGTTCGGGTTATTTTTTCATATTTTATAATTGTTGAAGATTTACAGGGAAAAAATATGTACACTAAGTTAAAAAACAACATTAAAATTGCTGATGGAGATTACTATTGGTACATATATTTTTAAAATGTCTGTTCAAAGTAAATCCTACTCCACATTTCCCACTGTGGACATCAAGCCACACTGTGGCAATGATTATCATCGTCTTGATCGGCAAAAGCGGATTTCCCAGAAAAACGTAACGGGAACCAGATGCGTCCACACTTTCCAAAGTCCGGCTAAGAAAAACAGAGACCCACAGAACACAACACGGTTGGCTCTATGTTCGCAGTTCAGCCATGGCCGGCAAGATGTATGTAAACCTCTACACCGGAAGTTGAGGGATTTCGTTCCCACCGAATCTTCTTCCGCCAGATCAAAATTTGTTGTTGTTTTTTTTCTTTCCTCCTTTCATGTGTACGTCAATTTAAAGCTAGTCGTGGTGTAAGGTTTCACGGCGTCCGTGACGCGATGTGACGATAACAGGAGATGAAGCTCATCGATCCCGGTGAACAACAGCGGCTTATCAGGCGGGGGGGGGGGGGGGGAGAGGAGGCTTATCGCCTCGTGCTGGTAAGCTTTAGCTCACACGTGACGTCACTGGTCATTGATTGTCCAATTGGTCCTTTAAAAAAAAAAGAACATTACCACATCAAAGAAAAGAAAAAGAATTTTGAAAACAATATTTGAGTGTCGTATTATCTAATTTTAAATCTGTTACAAACGCGACATCTAAACGGAAGATATTTGCGCCCTAAGCTTATCCATGGTTTGTGTCTTGTCTTGCATTTTAATTAGAATTGTAATTGTTTATATAGTGTCGGGTTTTCCTGGTTTCTTCAGGCAACCCAAGCCACGCTCGAAAACCGGATGGGAAGAAGGAACATTTTTGTGTGTTTTCATAATTGTTTAATTATATATTTTTTTTAAGTTAAAGAAAAGTCTATTCTGATTTGAAATAAAACTTGAACGTGGCGGTGGCAACAGTTCGGGTAAATAAAATGAGACTGGGCCTTGTACAAGCCACACAATCCCCTCTCATGCCGTGGCTACAGAAACTTGTGAACGCTGTTTCGCTTGCCCCAAAAATCAGCATGGACTGAAAAGGGAAACTGGACTTGAAGTATTATTGAAACTCGGGAATTATCTGTACACTACATATATCTTCTGTGAATAACTTAGTAACGTGAAACTGACCATACTATCCCAGAAACTCCCGACAATACTATCACAGAAACTCCCGACAATACTATAATAGAAACCCCCGACAATATTATCACAGAAACCATCGACAATACTATCATAGAAACCACCGACAATACTATCACAGAAACCCCCGACAATAACATAACATAAACCCCATATAACCAACTCTATTGCTAAGTCCCATAGTTCCCCACCAGTATCCCGTATCCAACGTCTGTCCCCAAATCCCCTGGCGATTTTACTGGCGACTTTCCTCTCACGGCAATGCGGACCAATAGATCTGGCCGTCAAGATCCATCGTCTGGCCTTCATACTGGCGACTGCTCTCTTACGACCCAAGCGGCCCAAAATATTCTACCCGTGATAAAAACAGAATCAATAGCTTTACTGGCTCCGTTTTGATGCCGTTTTGGTGGGGGAAGTTTCTCTGCTCAGATAGCAGCTGTTCGTGCTCTGTCTAGAGTCTAGACCTAGGACCCAGCCTGTTTCCAGGATAGACGATTGTATTCTTTCTAGACGCAGGGCGTTCTCTGGTGTCATAGGGGCTATAGAGTTATGTCTAGACCTATGGCTCCCCTCTGATACATAATAGTTATTAGTATTCTGTCTAAATCTATGACCCTCTCTGATATATAATAGTTATTAGTGTTCTGTCAAGATCTAGGATCCTCTCTGATATATAATACGTATTAGTGTTCTGTCTAGATCTAGGACCTTCTCTGATATATAATAGTTATTAGTGTTCTGTCTAGATCTAGGACCCTCTCTGATATCAGTTAGGCATTAGTATTTTTTCCAGACTTAGGTCTCTCATTGTTCTCTGTAGATATTTGTGTTCTGTTTAGGCCATGGTGTAAACAACTTTCAGGGCTGGGACCGCGTCAGTGAGTCATAAAACGATAAAAGGTCACAGTTTTAAAAAAAAACCCAAACAAACCGTTATTCTTATTTCAAGCACCAACGTGTCGAAATAAACATGAGTTAATTGAATTTTTTAAAGCATCTACTGTAGGTTTCCCGGAGTCACTCAAATCCTTGTTGGACCGCATGTAACCCGCGGGCCGCAGCTTGCCCTCATCTCTTTTGTCAGACAGATGTGTGTGTGTGTGTGTGTTTGTTTGTTTGTGTGTGTGTGTGTGTATGTATGTGTGTGTGTGTGTGTGTGTGAGTGTGTTTTCAGGCGTAGATAACTCTTTGTTTTCAGAAAGTTTATAGCCATACTCTGTCTTAGAAAAGGGCGAACATATGAACATCAGCTCAACTTCAACTTTGAGATCGAGTCTCAAGCACATTCTACTATACACGTATCTACGTTTTATGTTGACATAATTATGAATCTACAATTCTTATGTTAATAGACTCACTCACCAATTCTTATGTTAACATAATCACTTGCTGAATCAAAACGCTGTTAATGGATTTTCCTTAATTGCTCTAAAACGTATTTGTCGTTGAAAAACAACAAAACACAAACAAGATGATCCGACCTGATTATTTCTGCTACCGGTTATCATCACGCAACATTTCGGGCTTAGAGTCTGTCACAAACTGTAGCATTAGAGAATATCGGCCCTCAGTGCAGCATCGGATTTATGGTGGGTGCGCACGATATGTGTGAAAGAACTAAGCAAACACTGAAAATATGGAGGAACTAACTACACGGGTGCGCACATTATAGCGTATTTTATGAAGATGATGCCCGTGTCCCTTTTAGTGTGTTGATCCGTCCCTGGGGCAACTGATATGCTGATGAATCGCCGCGTTACGCAGGAGACTTCAAAATTTATAAACATATATCCAAAACCAGTTTGATATGTACAATATTAATAATCGTATCAGAGGCGTCACTAGTGTTGGTGTCACCCAGTGCGTTAGCTCAGGGTGTCATTCCACACTTACTACCTCACCCCATAGGCCTCCTCCGAGTCTACCAGTGCCAAATAACTGGTAACATACATAATTTTTACATTTCGGCGTCACCCCTTGTGATGGTGTCTCCCGGCGCGGTCCGCAACTATTCCCTTTCCCCTCCCCGCACCTCCGTAAAGACGCCTCTGAATCAAAGGGAGGAAAACTACTTAACATGTTGTTTTGCTACGTAAAAGTTGTAATGGAGTTTTTATAACTATATTAACTGAACAGTTATTGTTGATGTCAATGATGGCAGAGACTGTTGGTCAGGATATGGCACAACACAAAATGTTAACAAAATAAAAAAATCAGCACTGGTTTGAGCTGACATCAACTTCAAGAAAACAAGATGGTCATAGAATCTGATGACCCTGGGGCTGTCCCATTGGCCTTTTCAAAATAACATATTACGAGAATGACCGGTTTGCGAATTATATTCCCGTTGTCTCTAGTCTTGTTGAAATCCAAATCTTTTAAACCAGTTACCCCCCCCCCCCCAAACCGCAATCTCCGAACCCAACCTGATTCTACTATCTTTAAACCTTAATGGTACAATTTCCCTTTTTTCAGATTCACTCACAATTCGTCCTCCCTTTAGATTATTGGTATGCATATCCCTCAACCCCGCAACACACTAACACCTCCCCCGCCAAATGCTATATAATAAAAGGCAATTTTCTGTCCGTCATCGATAGCGGTTGGTCCCTCAAACTCCTAAAGACTCCCACAGCCAATCATAAAAAAAAAATTAATCTCATGTTGAACAAGTTTACGCGGACGTTCAAAGCGAGTTAGTTTTTGTGCAGTATTTTTTCCAAGACTTTATTTTTAGCGGTGCGCTTTCAAATATATTTTATTGTCAAACTACGGTGCGCATATTTTCCTGTACTCATAATAAATTATTATTGAGCTGTGGCTTTTTTTATGGGTACTTTCTTAAATTTAATAGATGCGCAAAAAACGTTTCATTACAATTGTAACACGATTCATGGGGTTTATTTTTTAAACTTGTAAATGAAGTTGTGACTTGTTAAATTCTATCGTGATGCTTATTTCGTTATTAATTAAAAATTCTAATTATAATTCTGTAATTAATGTGTGAATTTTATTCGTGGAAAGCGATGGCCCAAGTCAAATAAAAACAATATAAACACATTTTTGTTGTAGCGTGTGCGCTCTAAAAAAAATAATAATGTAATAATTATTTTTTTTAATTTGAAAACAAATGCCTGAGGAAAATTCTCCAGATCTGTTATTTAGAACACAAGACCAATGATTATATCTGGGACAAAATAAACTCTATTGTGGGTCGAGGGGTAGCGCGCTCGACTGCCGTACCGATGGTCACAAGTTCGAATCCACGCGAAGGCGAGAGTTTATTCACGGGGCCCAAGGAGTCCCCGAGTCACCCAGCTCTGAATGGGTACCTAACTAGACAATAGTTAGGCGGCTGGGTAATGCGTGGAACCCTTTTAGCCGTGGCCTGTGACCGCTGCATCACTTGCCAACAGATCATCTCTCATGGTCTGTGGACGCAATTATCTTCTCCATAGAAGGAGCGTCTGTATATCTAAGATCAAATATCAATAATTAAGAGACACAAAGATGGCATGGTTCGGTCATGTGCTGCGACATGATACCTTGACAGAAATCATCATTCAAGGCACTGTAGAAGGGGGCCGGCGAAGAGTTCGACAGCATAAAAGCTGGGTTGACAACATAAAGGAATGGACAGTGATGGGATTGCATGAAATATTTGCCGCCACTCAAAGTAGGCAAATGCGGAGATAGTTATCGTTGACGTGTCCATGCGCTCCCCCAACGACTGCAAAGGTCACGGGACTGATGTTGATGTGCATTCTAATAAAAGAACGCAGAAAATCTTTTTAAATATAGAAGAAGCGTCTGAAATGGATTTTTTTTAAAGGAGAAAAAGGTCAGGTCCTTAACTAACGAGAAGTGGGTAGGTTGTTAAGGTTTAAACATTTTACTTTGTTTCCCTTTCATACTGTTTTAAATGGACTAGGATAGAGAACTGCTTAATAATGATTGCCCGGTGATGAAATATATATANTATATATATATATATATATATTGTAGGGCAACGGAAATTAACGATTAATTAATTGATTAATCTTTAAAATTTTAATCGATTAAAATTTTATTTGGTCAATTAAAATTTCAGAAAATATTTCTTATATATTTTTTATTTTACAATTTAATAACTTTCTTTTGTGGTACTTACATACTTTTCCCTCGTATTATTATTATTTTTTTAGACTTTTATACGCAAAGAAAAAAGTTTTTGGTCCTTATTTTTACATAGCAGAATGAATTTGCTGTGTTACGTCACATAATTGGGGGGGGGGGCCATGGAATTACCGCGACTTAAAACCAATTTCACGAACACATGACTCGCGGCTTAATGGAATCTATATATGCATTAACAAAATAACATTAATCGAAATTTATCATTTATTCAGTTAATCCTCCTATTAATCGAATATTTTTTTATATTTTTATTTCGAAATTATTTTGATGCTCAAAGTTACATAACCGAAAATATTAATAAGGGCTGAAATATTTATTATTTGGCTGACAATAATTAACACTTTCTTATTGTATTTTCTTTAGGTTGAAATTTACTGGTCTCTGGAATTAATTAATTATGTTTGTCTGCGTGGGGCGGGATGACACTGCGATAACCGTTATATTTACTTGTGGGCAAGGTGAAGAGTAATATTTCATAATTTATTAGGTTAAGTGTGGCGAATAATCGTCTAATTACAGCGTCGGCTCCTCATGCTCATGCTTAAATCAACGTCTATTCGCTTTTAAGTTACAAATTTTTATAAAAAAACGCCCATATCTAAATCATTAACAAAAGCCCCTTCCGGTGGAGCTGAAATGCAGTTTCTAATAATATGTTTCATAATTTATTAGGATTAAGGGTGAGGGATAATCTTCAAATTACAGTGTCGGCTCCTCGTGAGTGTATCGAATGATCGGGGGTTCGGGGTTAGTAAGGGCGGTGAGAGTTTGAGAAAGGCAATTTGCATTAGATAAAATCAACTTTACAAAGCGCTTAAAATTAACATTAACGCAGGTGTAAAAACGGAGATGGCAGAAAATGAATCCCGGAGTAACGCTGGATCTTGATTGGTATGATTAGTAGCGTAGCTATGAGGGTGGGAATGCTGACCTCATTAGGTGAAACAATCGCAAGGGAGTGGAACAAAATTGAAATAGAAAAAAAAAACTTTTACAGAGCACAAACTGATATGTCTGGGAATTTTATGAGCGGATTTAACCCATAAACATAAAAACAAAATTCACTGTTGTAACCAATCAAACATGGGTGCTTTACTCAATGTAACAGGTTTAAAATAATGAAGTGATTCCCAGTTGGTCACAAAAAAATCTGATTTTGGCCATAATTTAACACCGTTTAAAGTCTGGTAAGCTGAAGCGTAACTGGGTTTTCCTCGCTATTGGCTAATTTATTTTCGGCCCCCTTGACAAATGGATAATTAAAAAATCCAAAAAGGTAGGAAAATACTCAATTTGAAAACATTGGCAACTGTCCCTATGCCAAGTCGTTGCCACGCCTCAGCTGGCAAGTTTCGTTACGACAGGAAGCTATGCTTATCTAAATTCTGAGATATGCCGTTTTTATTTTTAGCGCATTTTCGAGATGTCGAAATCGCTATTGCACCCGTTTTGTCCGTCCGTCCGTCCGTCCGTCTGTCATCACCCTTGATCACAGCATCCATAAGTCCTAGACCCATGATGTATATATGTTTTTTGTATGCCCTGACCTGCCATTTGTGCATCAACACTCAGTTACTCGATCCTTTTAAAAACCCCGTTAAAACTACCAAAAAATATTTCGAATCGAGAGGTAACACTAGCGCAGGGAACGGCCGCCATTGCCGGAAGTCGAATGCATAATTCTTCAAACATTGAAGAGTGGTGCGAAAGGGTGCAAAAGAATTAGTTGTTGTTTTTTTAGTTGACGTCATTAGAATATGTGTAAAAGTTTAGAGAGTTTTACGTCATCATTTGTGGTGACTTGTAGTTGGATTAAAGAGAAAATATTTTTTTTTTTTAAATGTAAAGAAATGACTTTTAAATAAAAAAAATGTCAGGTATATTCATTACACAAGAAAATTCATAAAAATATGTCTAAAATCTAAACACAATTACTGATAACTACATAATTCTGATATCTAACATAAGTACTGATACATAATACGAAAATGCGCTAACACGTCCTGAATTCCAATAGGTACCAGGCTTAACATGATTTTTTTTTTTAAAACCCTCAATCTTGTATAGCTTTCACCCGTCTGCGAAAAATAGTAGATCTACAGCCTTTCGGTGTGTACAATTTGATTTTCATGTTAAAGAAACAAGAAAAAAAATTGTTTTCCATGGTTTTATTACTGGGTAAATTGAGCCCGCAATATTGTAATCATTTGACCTGTAAATTTAAAACAAATGGCTTAAGGCTTAGGCTACATAAAATAGTTGATGGCAGAGGCGTTGATGGATGGAGGGGGAGGGGGATAAGTGGCTAGTGGAATGATATTTCGCAACATGTTGCTGGATATTACATCGATTATTTATAAGTTTAAATTTTTCTTAAGTATTAAAAACAAAAACAAACTATGCTGGCATTGAATGGCATGACGATGATCGCATAGAGTATAGAGAACTCTTTCTTGTTATGATAACTAAGTATAGCTCAGTGATAAATAGAGCACTCCATGAGTATATCCAAAAATTCATTTTAAACAGGCATATAGCCTTTCAATGTTCACCACATATTTTCAATTAATTTATAAACATCTTTGTAAATGATATGAAATGGATTTTTATAATGACGAGAGGGTTTAAGTTTAAGTTTATTTCTGGGCCTGGGTGCTGTCACTTAAGCTTTTGGAGAAGGCACTTTCAATTCTCGGATCATTTTGGAATTTCGATAGACAGAAAATGAGGTTTCAAATGAAAACTGTAGGAGAGTAGAATTCTTAACTGATGCTGGAATCAATTGATCTTTTTAATTGTAGATCAGATCAACAGCGATCAAATAGGAATTAGGCATGTTGGTGCCATTCAAAGCAATGAGTCAACTATCAGCATTTGAAAACGTGTCTTTGGTGGTTTAAGATTATGAGTTATCAACACCAAATAACAAAAATAAAATAAATAAATGATCAGTTATAAGAAATACCAAGGGCCAGAAGGGACAAAGTCTTTGGCTAGTCAATATAAAATGGTTGAAATTCATTTGCTGAATGCGAATTTACAAACATGATATTGTTTGAGCAAGAATAGGCCCCACCTATCTAAATTTTCATTTATTATCCTTGATAATTCATTATCCATACCCAAACTGGGCCCCGCGCAATCCGTTTCGTATACTAAGCCGCATGGGGCCGCCCCGCTATTGCTAAGACCGGCCCTGCAATCAGTATACTGCTCTGCGTGACACCGACCATTCAATTACAGAAACATCCTCTAGTGACTACTGCACAGCCCCTTTCTACAATCATAGTGGTAGACGGTTATAATGTAAACACCAGGTAGTCCACTCTAAGGAGACGTTAGAAGTGAGCAGCCACTTTCTGAAGCCCGCCACAATCCGCCCCCCCCCCCCAAACCAATAAAAATAAATAAATAATTGAACAATCTGAGACAGTAATTGTCAACTAAATAGTAACCCTAACCCTAACCCTAACCCTAACCCTAATAGCATAAGCCGGGAATCGAACTCCATGGAGTCAAACTTTCTTATTGGCTTCTTCCCCCTGAGAGAAAACGGCTGAAGAGAAACAACCTCAACTAACCAATAAATGTACATCGACGTCGCTCCACAGCGGAAGGAAGGAGGGGGATAACTTCCCAACTTTGGTGCGGCTGGGGGGGGGCGGGTAGACGCCCCTGTAAATAGTTGCATACATTATCATAGCAGCAGTCATCGTGGCTCATTGTATTTCAACTAGTTCGTTGAATAGACGTGACTTCGAATTCAGCGCTAGAGGTTATCAGTCGAGTTTGATTTACGCCCATACGTCATACGACGTCCACATGGTACAAGATAGCGGCATAGATTAATAACGTTAGGGCATTGTCCATTCCTTGGAGTTTGGACGAAAGCTTCCTTCGTCGTGGGGGAGGGATGGGGTGACTGTCGGGTCATTGGCCTGGGAGTGACGCTCCGAGCCGTTTAATTGAGGGAATAGAAGCTGGGTGTTGGCGTCGTTTTGAATCGGCACCCCTTTGAATAAATTTGATCTGTGGAGGTATCTTTGAATAAATGGATCTGTGGACGTATCTTTGAATAAATGGATCTCTGGAGGTATCTTTGAATAAATTGATCTGTGGAGGTATCTTTCAATAAATTGATCTGTGGAAGTATCTTTGAATAAATGGATCTGTGGAGGTATCTTTGAATAAATGGAATTCTGGGGGTATCTTTGAATAAATTGATCTGTGGAGGTATCTTTGAATAAATTGATCTGTGGAGGTATCTTTGAATAAATTTGATCTGTGGAGGTATCTTTGAATAAATGGATCTGTGGACGTATCTTTGAATAAATGGATCTCTGGAGGTATCTTTGAATAAATTGATATGTGGAGGTATCTTTGAATAAATTTGATCTGTGGAGGTATCTTCGAATAAATGGATATGTGGACGTATCTTTGAATAAATGGATCTCTGGAGGTATCTTTGAATAAATTGATCTGTGGAGGTATCTTTGAATGAATGAATCGATGGAGGTATCTTTGAAGAAATGAATCGGTGGAGGTATCTTTGAAGAAATAAACCAGCGGAGGTATCTTTGAATAAATGGATCTGTGGAGGTATCTTTGAATAAATGGATCTGTGGAGGTATCTTTGAATAAATAGATCTGTGGAGGTATCTTTGAATAAATAAATGTGTAGAGGTATCTTTGAATAAATGGATCTGTGGAGGTATCTTTGAATAAATGGATCTGTAAAGGTATCTTTGAATGACTGAATCGATGGATGTATCTTTGAAGAAATGAATCAGTGGAGGTATCTTTGAAGAAAGGAATCAGTGGAGGTATCTTTGAATAAATAGATCTGTGGAGGTATCTTTGAATAAATAAATGTGTAGAGGTATCTTTGAATAAATGGATCTGTGGAGGTATCTTTGAATAAATGGATCTGTAAAGGTATCTTTGAATGACTGAATCGATGGATGTATCTTTGAAGAAATGAATCAGTGGAGGTATCTTCGAAGAAAGGAATCAATTGAGGTATCTTTGAATAAATGGATCTGTGGAGGTATCTTTGAAGAAATGAATCGGTGGAGGTATCTTTGAATAAATGGATCTGTAGAAATGAATTTCAACCATTTTATACTTGCATTGACAAGTGGCGCAGCGTTCACAGGCCACGGCTATCTATGAGGGACTTTGCTATTCCCAGCCGCCTTAGTATTCCCCTAAATAGTGTCAGGTACTCACTCACTGTTTCGGAGCTGGGTGGACTCATTGAAATCCTTGGCCCTCGTAACAAATCCCTGCCTTCATGGAGATTCGAACCCATGACCTCGGTACCACAGCCCAGCACGCATGCAACTCGACTACTGTTTTAAGATTTTTATTTTTTAATGTTTCGTCCAAAAAACCACGCAAAAACTTTCTTCTCAAAGTAATTAGAATTTTTTTCCTAATCATTTGCTTGAAGTCAGTTTTACATGAAATCCTCCCCCACCACACCTTACTTTTTAAATGTTATATAATTTTGTTTGTTTGTTTGTTTTAAAGGCAATAACTTAATGACACACGTAGTTGACTGCTTCAGAATACCATGTTATTCCAGAGTTCATGCAATTTTCAGACACGTGGGGGGTGGGGGGGGGGAAAGATGTTGCTGTAGTTATCTTATCTTATCTGTGCAGCAGAAGATGATTGCACCCTAAGTTCATCTAGGGGTTTACGTCTGGTCTTGTATTTGTTTAGAGTTTTTAAGGTTGACACAGTGTTGGTTTTACATGTTGACACAGTGTTGGTTTTAAAGGTTTATACAGTGTTGGTTTTAAAGGTTTATACAGTGTTGGTTTTAAAGGTTTATACAGTGTTGGTTTTAAAGGTTTATACAGTGTTGGTTTGTTAAATGTTGATACAGTGTTGGTTTTTAAATGTTGATACAATGTTGGTTTTTAAAGCTTGATACAGTGTTGGTTTTTAAATGTTGATACAGTGTTGGTTTTTAAATGTTGATACAGTGTTGGTTTTTAAATGTTGATACAGTGTTGGTTTTTAAATATTGATACAGTTTTGCTTTTTTAAATGCTGATACAGTGTTAGTTTTAAATGTTGAAACAGTGTTGGTTTTTAAATGTTGATACAGTGTTGGTTTTTAAATGTTGATACAGTGTTAGTTTTAAATGTTGATACAGTGTTGGTTTTTAAATATTGATACAGTTTTACTTTTTTAAATGCTGATACAGTGTTAGTTTTAAATGTTGATACAGTGTTGGTTTTTAAATGTTGATACAGTTTTTGTTTTTAAATGTTGATACAGTGTTGGTTCTAAAATGTAGATACAGTGTTGGTTTTTCCTGGTTTCATGACTGTTTAATTTTAAAAACCCTAGACCAGTGTGTTCCTTTAGACAGATCTATTTGGTTGTCCCAATAACAGTTCCAGGAGCTTCAGACAGATCTATTTGGTTGTCCCAATAACAGTTCCAGGAGCTTCAGACAGATCTATTTGGTTGTCCCAATAACAGTTCCAGGAACTTTAGACAGATCTATTTGGTTGTCCCAATAACAGTTCCGGGAGCTTTAGACAGATCTATTTGGTTGTCCCAGTAACAGTTCCAGGAGCTTCGGAACTTACCGATAAAAAGACCATCGATCAGACATCACGTGACCACAAGGCTGTGAGAAAATGGAGGTAACAAATGATGATGGGGGAGGGGAGAGGTATCCCTAAACTTTGATCTTTTAAAGATAACTGTCATCTTTGTCAATGAGTGGTGTATGTGTGTGTGTGTGTGTGCGCGCGCGTGTGTGTGTGTGTGTGTGTGTGTGTGTCTGTGTGTGTGTGTGTGTGTGTGTGTGTGTTTGGGGGGATAATGAGGGAATTTTGGGGTAGAGGGGAGAATAAACTAAATTTAGTCCGTGTTTATTTGTTTTAACTTTTCACTGTCATTAATCACAAATACGTACCCGATCCTAAAATAAATTCAGTTATAAAATGTGTGCAGTCCATTTATAGTCAGTGGTTAAGTCATTTTTTTAGTATACACTCACTATGCCATACAGGCCTTTTTTATGGTGTAAATATAGTTTACACACTAGTGGATAATTCGGTCATTCATATCCATCAATCTACTCATAGATCACACAGTTTAAGTTGCTTAGACTTATACAATAAGAACATCTAAAAAAAATATCATTATTTTTAGAGCTGCGGAAATAATGATTAATTAATCGATTAGTCGTTAAAAATCTTAATCGATTAAAATTAATTTGATCATTTGAAATTCTATTGAAATTTAACAAAATATTTCTAGTATTTTTTTAAACCAATTTATTAATAATGTATATTTTTATTTAAAAATTTTACTTGCATACTTTTCCCTCGTATTATTATTATTTATTAAGACATCCATATTATGTAAACAAAGAGGATTGTCTTCCTTATTTATTGCATAGCAAAACGAATTTGTTGTTTTCATCACAATACTTGGGTGCAATGAAATAACCAGACTTATCCAATTTTGAGAAATAATGAATAGTGACTAAACTCAAAGCGATCTATATATGCGTTATAAAAATATAATTAACGGAAATTAATTGATTAATTGGTTAATTTTCCCCGATTAATCGAATAATTTTTAAAAATAAGTATGAGCCCAAATTATTTTATTATTTAGATACAGAAATTATCACTGCGCATAATGAGATAAATTATAACCCACACGTAGCCAATGAGATGTTTTAAGAAATCAATGGGAACAATTAATAAAAATTCGAATGAGTATTTAAACGCAATTTCCAACAAAGGACTTTCCTTTTTTTCAATGGAAATCATTCTAGATTAAATTAAAAGTTATTTCAAATCAGTAAATCTGAAAGTAAACAAAATTGACCTCATATCCCCTGAAGCTACATCACACCAAGAATGTGTCAATATAATGCACACTACGCAACAATCTAACATTAGGATTCACAAAGCGGAAAAACCCCATTAACTATCATTCTAGATTAAATTAAAAGTAATTTCAAATCAATAATTATGAAAGTAAACAAAACAATATAATTGCTATCTACAAAGTGCTGGTAAAATTACGGGAGTCAAACGAAAATAGATTTTTTAAAACGCAATTTTTCAAAGGGAAATTGCGTTAAAAAACATAAAATCTATTAGTCTAGTAGCAGTTTGCTTACTTTTTCAATTTATAAATGTTTTGTTTTTAAAACCACCCTCACAGATGTTGTTTAAATTTTCCTCCGAATTTCTAAGCGTTATAAATTTATTTCAAATCTGAAATTGTGTGTGTTTGTGTGTGGGAGAATGGGGCTGAGAGTGCGTGATTTTTTTCTTCTTTTTAGCGCATTTTCGAGAAGTCGAATGCGCTATTGCACCCGTTTTGTCCGTCCGTCTGTCATCACCCTTGATCTCAGCATCCATAAGTCCTAGACCCATGAGGTATATATGTTTTTTTTATGTCCTGACCTGCCATTTGTGCATCAACACTCAGTTACTCGATCCGTTAAAAAACCCCGTTAAAACTACCAAAAAATATTTCGAATCGAGAGGTAACACTAGCGCAGGGAACGGCCGCCATTGCCGGAAGTCGAATACATAGTTTTTCAAGCATTGAAGAGTGGTGCGAAAGCGTGCAAAAGAATTAGTTTTTTTTTTTAGTTGACGTCATTATAATATGTGTAAAAGTTTAGAGAGTTTTACGTTATCATTTGTGGTGACTTGTAGTTAGATTAAAGAGAAAATAATTTTTTTTTAAATGTAAAGAAATGACTTTTAAATTTAAAAAATGTCAGGTATATTCATTACACAAGAAAATTCATAAAAATATGTCTAAAATCTAAACACAATTACTGATAACTACATAATGCTGATATCTAACATAAGTACTGATACATAATACGAAAATGCGCTAACACGTCCTGAATTCCAATAGGGACCAGGCTTAACATGATTTTTTTAAGGTACCCATAAGACATGACCTGATAAGTTATCACCAGCGTCAGTTGTTTTTTTTAAATTTAATTTACAAAAGCTACTTAGACAGCTGCATCTTAAAAATAAGCATGTACCTTATCGGGATATTCAACAAAAACAGTTTAACAACTTAGATTACCAATTTTAATTTACTTTACATTTTTATACTTTGTTTTAAAATTACTTTTGCACCATTTGCAGACATAGAAAAGCCCTTGTTGAAAATTAATTCAAAGCACTTTAAACGTAAACAAAAAATATAATAATAAATTTGAAAAAGTCACAAGGAAACAAAATTTGGCTTTTAAACATTTTTAAGAACTAATTTATGTTCTTAGATTATATGTTGAAATGCATCTCAAAATTTAGAAGTCTATATTCGATATAAATCGATGGTATTAAACCACACTACGAAACACCAATAATGAACGACAAAAATTGTAAAATACCAATAATAGTTAAACAAAAACCTACTCTATAAAATATTAAAAACAAATACTCAAAAACATACATTGTACAATACTTTAAAGAAAAATATAAAGGAAAAAAAAAACGATGCCCGACAATATCCATTGTAAAATACTATCAAAACAAACTTGGAAAATCCAGTCTGTAAAATGCTTACAACCAAAACTCAATATTCTTCATTGTGAGCCTAGCGGTACCTCAATACGACGGTTGCTATTCAGCTGGGCCCCTGGCTGCCTCCCGACTGGTCTACACGGCGCTAGTGTTAGGGTCAACAAAGACCTCATTGATTCGCCCATAAAAGACTCCGCGGCGAAACATCTTTGGGGCCTAAACACTTTCCTCAGAGACATGCATTCATCGATCTTTGCGTTATTCCAGATCGAGGATTCTGACACGAAAATTGTCCGCGTTGTGGAAATAGATGCTGTCGATAGTTTTGTTCCGCTAGCCAGTCGAGTTTCTAGAAAATTTCAGGTCCACAAAATCGTTGTAAAGTCAGATGGATGTGGATGTGCTCTTTAGTGTTGACAGCTTAATCCGGGAGTTACATCTGTTTTTGCTTGCTTAAATCAGGTTATATTTTAATCAACATGTAACGTGTTTAGAATTACAAATACAATTAGTATTACCTATCTGAATTTCACGAATTGTACTTTTTGTAAGCTAATTGGCGGGACACAAAAAACTTTTTTTTAGGCCGCATGCCGCCCGCAGGCCCCCGGTTTACGACCACTGGCTTAATTGCATAATTCAATCCCTTCTGACATATTAAAACCAAAACAGCTACAACAGACACAGTAATCTACAAAACACTTGCTTCAACACATTATTTGAGCTATTACATTCTATTTCTCCTTATTCACCTAATTACCGTTTCTTACGCCATATTCCCTCATCCCCGACTCCCTATTCCCTTACCGTATTTTTATGTATATTCCCCGCACAAGCAGGTAACCCGCACAAGCAGATAACCCGCACACGCATATACCCCGCAGATTTTTAGATCCTGTAAAAAATTGTAGTTATAACCCGCCCACGCTTATACCCCGCACTATCTAATTTTATATTCGTGTTTTCCAAGTAACAGTGCAATTGATGCATTATTCAGTAAATAAAAAAACAGATACCCCGCCCACGGATATACCCCGCAGGCGGTTGCTGGTTTGTAAAATCTGGTATAACCCGCGGGGAATATGCGTTACAAAAGGTAACTTCTCCCAATGATCTAACTTCCCGGCTTCCTATTGCCTTACTGCCCATTTACCTGCTCTCCATTTACCTACTCCCCATTATCTTATTCCCCGGTTCAATATTCCCTCACTCCCCGACTCCCTATTCCCTTACTCCTCATTTACCCACTCTTCGTTTTCACGACTCCATGAAATGTTCTTAACATTCTTCATTTGAAATGCGCTCACTCACTACTGGTTTTTTTGTTTTGTTTTTTTTTTAGTCCCATAACCTCTTTTTATCGAGGTCGTAGAGGATTCTAATATTTCCATTAGAATATTCTCGGGCTTAATGGACACTGGCGGCGCCCATCCCTCTCCAGGTCAGCGGAGGACTTTCTAAGCGTTAGTCATTGCACAACATTTTAGTGGCTTTTCGTGGGCTTGAACCCACGCCCCTCAGCTTGTGAGGCTAGCGCACTATTGACTTCGCTACCCAGCCGCCACTACTGGTATTTTCTTCAATCAATTTTTTATGCCGCACCTCTTTACTCCTACCTACTCCACTCTCAATTCCCGACTCTATTATATATATAGAGAGAGAATACACCTCAGAACACATACCCCGGCGTCAACTGGACGTTTATTTCCGATGTGAATAAAGTACAACAAGCCCAGGTTTAGATAACGTGAATAAAGTACAACAACCCCAGGTATAGTTAACATGAATAAAGTACAACAAGCCCAGGTATAGATAACGTGAATTGTGAATAAAGTACAAGCCCAGATATAGATAACGTACATAAAGTACAACAAGCCCAGGTATAAATAACTTTTATACTTTCTTAAAATGCCCACACAGTGTTAACACCACCGCGAACTTCAGCTTCGAATCCTCGATCCCACGAACCCCAGAGCAGACCTGCCATCCATTATCCATTGATCCACTAATTGGTCGTGACTTGACGAGGGCTCCGGCATGACACACGAGTCGCTCTCCCCACTACCCCCGCCTCACTTAACGATGCAATCATTTACAATAAAGGCCAATCATTTGTGTGCTGGTCCTAACTGCTCACCAGAACCAATTTCTTAATTAAGTCGACCGCACTCGTTTGTCTTTCAGCGATCCCACACAAAAAAAATACACAAAAAACAAAAACAAAACAAAATAATTTTTAAAAAATAAACGCAAATGGCAAAGAGAATTTTTTTGTTCTATTTCATAACGTTTTTTTTTTTCTTGTTTGGTTCTTCTTTTATAAAATGGACATGGCTTGGCATTCAAGGAATGAAACAAATATTTTAATAAATTAAAAGAATTTGTCAAAACCTATGGATTAGCTGTGAAAAAATATGGGATAAAACCAATTTGTGTTTATTCCAATACACAGTGGTACATCGAGATACGAAATTTATCCGGGATTGCTTTTGTATCTTGCATTTTTCGTATCTCGAACTAAGTTTTACGTGTAAAATACCTAAAGGGCCCTCCATAAACTACGTCAAGCTCTATAGGGGGGAGAGGGTGTAAGAATGTGTGACCGTTTGTGACAGGGGGAGGGGGTGTCCTTATTTTCTTATTGAAAATGAGCTCGTTGCAAATTACTTTATATCATTTAAATGTATTTAGAAAGGCTGCACTCGATTATCGTTAACACGTGTGAAGCCACAGAAGACGTCATTAAATAAATTAAAGCAATCAAATATTTTAGGGGAAATTTTATTTAAAGTTGCGCATTTTGATGTGACATCATATTTTTTAAACACCCCCTCACCCTCTTCACACATCGTCACAAATGCTTGACCCCCACCCCTTTGGGCGCGTGACGTCATTTCTGGACTTTCCCAAAGAGTAAAACCAATATTTTTTTACTCTGGCTTAAAAGTAATTTTTCAACAGGTTGGGGGGGGGGGCTGTAGCGAATTTGTAAGTACGCACTGGGGGGAGGGGGTCCTGAAAATGTACGGAGTTCAACAGGGGGGAGGGGGTATGAAAAATACGACTTTTTGCGTACGTAATATATGGATTTTGATGGTCGCATGATCGAAAAGAAAGTGGGAAATGAACGGGCAAAAACACAAACATTTTTAAAAATTTAATTAGTAATTTCTAAGCTAGGGATTGAACCTGCGACCTTAATCCGGAATCGAATAAAACAATGGAAAGGCAATGTGGCTCAGCCGACTGTAGGAGATACCAAAGCGACTAAGAACAAAGTAGCGATGAACTACACATTACTACGGGTACACACAGATGCGCATGCCTGGTCAGCGAGGGAGGGCGCCTAAAGTATTCATTTTATGAAAGTAATTGTTGAGGAAAGTTTATGACTACTTTTCTGTCACTGTGCACAATGGAGAGCACGAAGTTATTTGGAGAGTTAAAGATTTAAAAATTGAAAAGGTAATGTGACCTCCGCTTGTTAGGCGAATGTCATTACCATTACACTACGAAATATATGTTATTTTGTTGTTCTGAAAGAACACAGTAATTGACTTCAATTCACCGAAATTTTGAATGTTTACTACCTTTTCTTGCAATCTGATTGGTGGGGTCAGAGGTCAGATAGCTTGCTACTTCTTGTCCGTTGGACCATGTAGAGAATTATATATTTTTATTATAGAATAGATTCTAATTATTTTGTTACTAAAAAAAATATTTTTGTTTGAAAGTGTGACGTACTTTAGGGGCGGGTGGGGGAGGGGGTCCGAGATTTGTGACAGTTTATGACAGGGGGAGGGGGGAGTTAAAAATGGTTTTTAAAAAATAGCGTGACGTACTTTATGGGACGGCATCTAATCCGTTTCAATTCAACGCAGAAACAAACAACACTAAAATAGAAAATTTCAAGAAAAACTATAGAAAAACAAAGTAGGATTCTTCAATCCTTTAAAAGTAATCATTGAAAATCAAATTCATAATAATATAACATTGAATGAAGAATTAAATCAATGAAAATAATATGTATACAAATGTGATCTGTACCTTTCGAGTGAGGAGATGTAGTGAAGTGTCGGAAAAGGTGATAAGGGGGGAGACGGGATGGCAGAAACCATTACGGCAATACGTCCGAAATACTTCAATTGAAATAAACAACCTGTAAAAACAAAGTTTTTTTAAAAATTTGAAATACCTTCTATATGAGACATAACTAAAAACATTGATTATATTCCATATAACACGCACCGTGCTATATTCCATATAACACGCACCGTGCGAAAGACCCCTGTGGCATCGAGGGCAGGAGTGAACATCCATTGACCCGTGGAGATCAACTATAGCAGAAGGCTACACATGCTACATAGAGATGCATAAAGATAAACTAAAAATTCATTAATTTAATTACAGTAAATTCGATCGATCTGACATTTTGAATCCATGCATTGTTTGGTGACCCAAATCTATGAGCGAAATTTCAGCTCTAAGAATCATGGGAAGTAGGCCATTTTTTTACTTTTGTTTTTCTGCGGTCGGAGCAAAGAGATCACCACCGACAAGATGGTGAAGTTAATATAAGGGATTTCAAAATGAAACGTTATGTACTAACGTTACATGAGTTAATTCTAAATAAACACTTACAGTTAGTACAACTCACAACTCTACTCTAAACGTATGCATTTTTAAAATTTTATTTTTTATTTTTTTAAATACTTTTTCGCACCCACTTCTACCAACATCTTCCAGCCTTTTCTCAATCAATAGCAACTTCTTCATCTGTGCGCTAGCGCCTATTAAATTCTTTGAAGCCATGGCAATAAAAATACGCTTTTCCAAAAAAAATCACACAAATAAATATTCATGAATTTAGGACACAAGCACCGAACCAATTACACAGTAAAGAAAGCAGAACTGCTGGTGGCGCGTTGAATGACGTCATTGTCAGTGTTTGTAGCTGTGCGTTTTTCGTTTCCTGGAACAAAAAACTCTTCAATAGTCAATAGGCATTTCGTATCTTGGATTTTTTCATATTTTGAAGCATTCGTATATCGAGGTACCACCGTATATAATTATAGCGTATTGTTGCAGTTGCACTTGAGAGTTGAGCAAAAGTATGTTGTTTTTTTAAAATTACATTCTCTTTGTAGTAGAGATTATTTGTGTATTTATTTTTCAAAGGCAAACTTTCTAGGGTGCGTTTCTGTCCGGGTATTTACAATTCTAAATCATCCTCCATTATTGTGTTTATAGTGCGTTCTTTGTCTATGTGGGCAAGAATACGCACTGTGACAAGTTACCCTTCTGTTTCAATAAAAGCTAAAGAATTGAATTGGTTTAAATTTTAAATCAAATGGTTTAGTCGTGTCTTCAAGTGAACATACCCACTAGGCCAGTACCGCTACCCTTCATACATTAAATTATGCATGTCCAAACATGTCTAGGTTTTTAAATGTAAATCTACTTTTAAAAATATCTATATTTTTAAATGTATGGATATCTAAAAGTGTCTGTATATGTTTTTATATTGGTATGATCTTACAATGCTTTTATGCCCTAATATTTACATTTTTTGCAAGTCTTCAATATTCTGAATAAGTTTACATTTCTACACCTCTTTCAGTAATCACTGAAACAGTGAAACTTTAAAAGAATAATTTTATTTTAAAAATCATTCTTGATTAGCATTGAATTAAAAAATTCTATTCTGTTAAAATATAAATCTTTATAGCACGTTGTTACAGGCTTATTTATTTGGTCATTGTTTGAGTGCATTAAAAGATCGTTACATGTCTACAGTCCTTTGAAATTTAACCCAATACCATTGGGATCACACAAAAACAACACCTTTACAACCACCACTACGACTACAACATAACACAAAACGATCAATAGCACAGCAATTTAAAAAAAAATTAAAATCATGACATTTAAAACACGACTACAATTAAAATGAAACTAAATACATTTTTCTAAACCCGTAAAAATACAACGTTTTTTACTATAAATCCTTTATTTACGAGACATAACTACAAGTAGATCTATGTTCAATTCGCATCGAACGACAATCCAAAATTCCTAAATTATCGTTGCGTCTCATATATCAAGCATTTGTAGTTTAAAAAAATAAGAAGAAGAAAAAAATTATTAAAAAAAACTTCTACTGTCTGCCTGCTAAATTCCAGCTCGTTTCACGGTAAAGAGTTATAAAACTACTTTTGACATAGTGCGAATCACGAGACTGACTACATATAACTAGTATTTACATTTACAGATCGGGAATATATTTTAAAAAAGCATCGTCAATATAATACGCACCGCACCGGGTGACAGGAAAATATTAAAAAGGTTGTTCAATATAATACGCACCGCGACACTCTAGTATCAAAATTAACATGCTACATAGAGATAATCTAAAAATTGATTAATTTGATTACAGTACTTTCGATCGATCTGAAATTTTGAAAGAAAATTTTTATCATCGGCACGAGTCTGCCTGCAAAATTTAAGCTCGCTAGCCCACGGGAAAGTGGGGTAAAAATCTATCCGAAGTTTTTTCGGCAATCAAGCAGACGCCTCGACTTGATAAAAAAGGATTTTTAAAAAAAAAAGACAAATGCAATCACGACACCAAGACAATCACAGGAAAAGCTCCAACCTCAACAACACAGTAATCAAACACCGTTATCTCATACCATTTTAATTACAACATCAACAAAATCATCACATCACAACACTATTTATATTGTAACTCTATACTATAACTTATAACACAAATGACAACATATTTTACAAAGGTTTTTCCTACGGTTGTTACATACGCAACCTTAGTTGTTAGATAAGCCAGAGAACATATGGAAAAGCTGGAAAGAGTTGCGAATATTAGCAAGAGACCCAGCTGAGAGTAAGTCCTTGACCGAGGCTCTATGTTCCACAAGGAATTTAGAGGAAAAATGACAAGAATACGTTGTTTTATATGTATGGTGGTGTGTTTGTGGGGTGGGGTCGATGTTTTAAATTGGTTTTGTCATCATTCTTTAAAATCATTTGAATTATCATCATCTATGGCACTACAGCCCATGAATGGTTTTGGCCTGCTCCACCACATTTTGATCGATCCATGGCTTTACGCCTTCATGCCCGAATTCTCAGCTGGTGTATGTCCATTTCCACATCATCGATCCACATCAGTCTTGGGCGACCAATAAGTCGTGTGCCCCTAGATTTCTGCTCTACATTCTCTACATTTAAATTGAGAGACAAATTTATAGTATTCATCTGTTTCTGTTGTTGTTATTGTTATAAAAAAAACTGAGTTCAACATCACAAGTCACGCTTACCGCACTTTCCACATCTGCACTCAGCCACAGTCCAGTCCCAGCCCAAAGGCTTATGTTGTGTGTTGAACTGAAGATGAATTACTGACAGAGAAAAATTATGGTGAAACCTTCCATACTTTACAATATGAGGCCAATATAAGACAAATGACCATGTTCCGGACCGTCCCCTGCCCTGATAAAACGAGGACTATACCAGACAATGGCAGTGTTATGGCGTGCGAATAAGCGTAATAAAAATGGAATTTGTGACAACAAAAAAAAAGTGGGAGGGGGTACTCATAAAAAAAATGTGGGACATTTTTGAGTGATATCTATACAACCCCTCTTCTACATAGAGAGAGTGTTGAGCGTTCATCCATTTGTAATGGGGTTTAACACTGGTTCTAAAGCTGTTTTTGTAATCGCGCTTTCTTTTTTTATTCGAGGACTTTTGAAGTTAACCTACATGTTAATTTTCGAATTATGATTTTAACAAAATTTAATTGGACAAATAAAACTGCCGTGATTGTTAACTGGAAAATGTCTGTTTCCTGGCTGGGCACAGCGGGACCAGCGGCAGCCTAAGGCCAATTCGAAAAACTCTAAAATTGATATTGAGTAGACATGTTTACGTTTGAACTTAGGCTGACATGTGCCCATAACTCTCTGATGCTGCCCTCAACCTGAAATGATGTTCTCTGCCATCACCTGTTGTTTTCCAACACACCTCTTCCCTTCAAATCTCAGAAGTGGACACTACTGGACACCGTCATTCTCCAATTTCGTTATATTTTTTACTCGCAGTTATGGGTCCCAAACACTCGCCATCGGGCCGCATGCTGACCATCCAGTAGATTATTTTGGCTTGCACTCACCCACTATTAATCTTACAAAAAATGTTCAGACATCAAGTTCTGATACACATCAAATGTTTTTGTTAATTTGATAAAGGGTAATATATTTATTAAAATAAAAACTAAGTTCAGCAAGTAAATACAGCTTCAGTTAATAAACTGATATTTCATTATTGGCTGTAATAAAATTTTTTAAAAAATAATAAGTTTAAGTTTGAGTAGGGGTTTGCGCCGCCCTTGACACATCGCTTAAGTGGTAAAGTAGCATATGCCTTTCACTCCAAGTTTGAGACCCATGCTTTAAGCCTCCATTCGGTGTATAGAAGAAAAAAATCTCCATCCAAGGCGGAATACACCTCCTCCTCACACTTTCTACATCATTGCCCCCACCCTCACCCATCCACCCCACAGAGTGTGCTTCTATTTATAGGTTTATTATATCATAAAAAGATGCGTGAGGGGCGGGGGGCGGGCAAAAAAGATGACGTAAACATGGCATGAATGGTCAGGAAACAAAAACTTGTCAGAAAGGCTCATTAAACTTTAACCAGTCTCTTAAAGTGTGATGAGTTGATCTATTTCATCTGGCAAATATAAGTGTGAAGTATTGGAAGCGTAGGAGTGATGGTTGCAATCACCGAAGACAAACTACTAGCCGGTTACTTAACTCAATCTCTTTTCCTTTTTTTTTCTTTCTTTTTTAATCAGTCTCGTAGCTAGAGATTACTTGTCAAGGGTTCCTGACCAATGATGGTGTCGGAACATTTCCTTCACCTGGACCGAGTTATGGTCACACCATTAGCCTTGGGTCAACATGCTGACTTCCCCCGAGTCGTGGCTACTAATAGCGGTATGCGGGAAGGTGGAAGGGATGAACAAGCCACAAGTATGAGACAAATATGCCTCAAATGGGGAAAGTGGGGGTGGGGCCTCTGAGAAAGTTCGCGATTGGAAAACACTCATATCATTGGTTGAAAAATAGTAAACAACGTATATTATTTTGATGTAAAAGAATTTATACGTGATAAAAAGAAAGAAATGAGTATTTAATGAATATCTTTCTTCAATACTAAATTATTTTTGTTCGTGCAAATTTCAGTCAATGTTACTAAAACTTAATTCCAATAAATGAAATTTATGTAATTTATTAAACGAATACTGCAACAGGTTAATTTTTTATTACAAAAAATACAAAGGAACTATAATATAACAACCTACTAAGAAATGGACGCGACCATTTATTAACTTGCTATCTACCAAACTAAAAAAAACAACACGAATTACTTTTCTTACAAAGGTCGTGGATTTTTTATTTCGTGGGTCTAGGACACACATCTTTACCAAGGTCCTTAGTTAATTCACAATTTGTGGTTTTTCTTAAACTATCTTTGAAGTAATCATCAAGTAATCTATTTATTAGAACGCAAATTTTTCAAATATTCTGAAGAAATGAAGATTATTTATAGTTTGTTCATGTTAAATTTTAGTTCAAAAGATTTAATTCATGGAAAAGAACTAACCAAAACTAAAGATGAATAATACTTAGGAGTAATAATAAATGAGAAACTATCATGGAATCTCCAAGTCAATGAAGTTATAAAAAAATCAAACAAAACCGTAGGCTTTATAAAAAGAAACTTTTACAAATGTAATAGAGATATTAAACTAAAATGCTACCTCACCTTAGTGAGACCTGTACTAGATTATGCATATTCTGTATGGGACCCTTCCACCCAAGAAAACATTGATAAATTAGAGTAATTTTAAAAAAGAGCTGCAAGATTCATTGCTGGAGAATATTCAAGACTGACAAGAGTGACACAATTGGTTGATTCATTAAACCTTGAAACACTAGAGGATATAAAAACCATGATTAAAGTAGTATTTATACATAAAGCTATTAATTGTAATTTAGAAACACAACACAGAGAAAACTTAATAACAACCCTCAGATAGACATATTTTAAGGATAAAACAACTTTCTTATTCCGTATAAAACACATACAAATTTCGTTCTTCCAGTCCAGAATTTGAGTGTGGCGTGGGTTGCCTGGAAAAAACAGGAAAACCAACATTTTATCAACATTTAAAACTGTAATATGAATGCACGACTTTACAAAGAACGGTAGGTAAGCGTAAGATGCAATAATTTCTTGTATAGAAGTAGCGTCTCTAACAGATAAGATAGTTCTTGGCTGTGTTTTTTATGCGGCGTGTAAGGTACTTGGATGAATTCCTGGCATTGAAGTTTGTTTCAGTCGTACTCTAATAATATAATCGTCTTCAGGAAAGACGGCGAGGTCGCTAAGTGCTCATTACCGTACACATTATACCTACTGGGACACAGTCTCTGGTGGCAGATCATCACTTCCTGCCAACACTGTCCCACTAATGCGCCGTTAAGCGGTACTCTCATAACGTCTATAGGCCATGAAGGCCCCCGGGACATTTGATTAGGATGTTACACATCAACTATTGGGAGCATAACGCAATGGTGGTGCGAAATCAACAAGTAGAATGGTAATTTAATTAGAGTGACATCAACTACTGAACACAGGTCACTGTGTTTGTGCACAATAAACGACTGGGAACATGTAACTATGGTAATCTACCGCTGGGAACATGTCATTTCGGTAATAAACCACTGGGAACATGTCAATAGAGTATATTCAACAGAAGGGAACACATACCTATGATAGTACACAACCAATTACTGGGAACATGTGAACATAGTAATAGTAGTACGCAATCAACCACTGGGAACATGTCACTACAGAAGTACATAACAACTAACGGGGACATGTGAACATGGTACAACAGGCTATCAAGCATCGAGAACATGTCACTATAGAAGTAAATAACAATTAATAGGAACATGTCACTATAGAAGTACATAACAAATAGGAACATGTAACTATAGTAGTACATAACTAATAGGAAAATGACTTTATGGAAGTACATAACAACTATGGGAACATGTCACAATAGAAGTACATAACAACTAATGGGAACATGTCACTAGAGTACCATAGGCCATGAACCACAGGGAACATGTCACCCTGCAAGCACGAAATCTTCACTGGGGACATGTGACAAGGAATCGACACGACATAACCTACAGGGATCACCTCAATACGACACTACACGCCACCTCTTGGGAGGAACACGTTACTGTAATAGTCGTTACACCAGGGAACATGTTACTGTAACGGTCGTTACACCAGGGAACATGTTACTGTAACGGTCAACCGCGGGGAAATCCTTTCACTGCTTAGATGGAAGAAGCCATTTCTTGTAGTTCAATCTCTAACCTTCCAGCGGAACACTCGCTGGTTGGATCACTTGTCTGACAGTTGCCTTGATTTGCTTTCATCAACGGCCGCGGTTCTGGGTGTCTTCGCAACCGTCGCCTCAACCCCCTCCCCCCTCCCAAAGCACCCAACACATTTCAGATTAAAATCAATATTCCGGGCTTTAAATCAAGGAGTTACCCAGACAGTCTTAGACAGTGGTTCCCATTAAGGTTCCTCTCCCGAATTTCCGGGAACACACAACATTTTTTTTAGTAAACATTTTTAGTAGAAAATGTTCTCCATTCCGGGCATTTTCTAAGGTTATCAAGTCACGTATGGTCACGTAGTCATCTCAACAGCTTGTTGCTACAAGTTAGGGGCTGTGCAATCTAGTGAAATTTGTTGAATTATTAAACCCAGAAAATCTAGTGCACAGGTTTTCAGGCATTTTTTCAATTTATGAATTTATGATCACATTTCTTTAGAGAGGGGACGCTGATTACAGGAATAAAGAATTAAGGAATAAAACAGACATTTTAAGGGGCATAAATATTTCATCTTAATCTTCAGCTCAAATCTGTGCGGCAACTCCTGTAACACGATAACAAAACTGTTACTTAAAATTATCTGAAACAAATAAATATAAATATACGCTATATTAGGGCTGAGGAAAATAAACGATTAAACGATTAATTAATAGATTAATCATTGCAAATTGATTGATTAAAATAAATTTGATCGATTAAAATTTAAGTAAATATTTCTAATATTTTTTATTCTAATTTATGAATTATTTTTTTTTTACTAACATACTTTTTCCTCTAATTATCATTGTATTTATTTAGATGTGCGTACGTGAATAAAAAGATTTTCTTCCTTATTTATTGCATAGCAGAACGATTTTGCGCTGTTACCTCACAAAATTTTGGAACTATGGAATTACCGCGTCGGTAGGGATGGAGACAGACGTCCGGAAGTATTTCGGTAGTATTCTGAATTCTGTAGTTTATTATTATATTTTTTTTACTCTACTTCCTGTTTCAAAGTTGCAGTTATCAATTACTTAAAAATGTACCCCTCAGCTAAATTTTTACTTAATATTTCTGTAGTTCTGCTTGTGGGGCCCCAAACTGACGTTTATTCGACCCATCAATATCAAATTATCGGACTCCAAAAAGTTTATTTTTTAAAATAATAATAAATAGTGGCCGATAAATAATAAATTTTTCTGACGCACATTTTGGTTTTAAACTATTGACTGACAGGAATGTTCAAAACTTGATAAAGTTTGTCTACTATGGTTCTAACAATTCGCCTACTTGTCAACCCATATCAAAAGCGTATTAAGCTAATGGCAGTAATGGACTCTTGACTTACAGACAGAAAATGACGACAGCTTTTCTGATCAGAGCTGGCCTTAGGCAAACTAAGCAGCCACCTAGGGCCTCCAATTAGTGGGGGCCTCGCAGAGGAATCTAAGAAATATTTTAAAATAATTGTCTATTCCAGACATTTGATTAGGCTACTAGTTTTTAAAAAAAACACTTAACATTCAGATCAGCATTTAGCCTAACAGGCCACTTGTACAAAAAGTAACATTCAGACCAGCATATAACAGGCCACTAGTACAAAAAGTAACATTCAGACCAGCATATAACAGGCCACTAGTACAAAAAGTAACATTCAGACAAGCATTGAACTGGCCACTAGTACAAAAAGTAACATTCAGACCAGCATTGAACTGGCCATAGTACAAAAAGTAACATTCCGACCAGCATTTAACAGGCCACTTGTACAAAAAGTAACATTCATACCAGCATTGAGCTGACCACTAGTATAAAAAGTAACATTCAGACCAGCATTGAGCCCTGGTACATCAGTACAAAAAGTAACATTCAGACCAGCATTGAGCCCTGGTACAGCAGTACCATTGATCTTCCCGGCCCTTCATTGGGATATCTATGGTTAAATCATTGATGGTGATGAAAGTGAGGGAGGCGGGCGGGGAGTGGGTGAGAACTTGTTTATTGTGGGTTGATGAGGAGGAGGTCACGGGCGTAGTTTTAGGGGCGTGTAGTCATATTGGGTGCTGGATATTGAGGTGACACAAAAAGGTACTAAATTAAATTTTGTGGTGGTATTTTTATATATTTATATTTGTCATTATTGTATAATCTTTTGTCTACTTCCTACCTCCCTCGCCCCGTTTCCAAAATTTTTACTTTATTTTTAGTTTCATTGAAAAATGTTTCGATAATAGACTGTTTCATCCTCTCACACATTTGATCGTCTGCCATACGGCACGTGAGCAATTGTGATGACGCGTACAGCCGACACGCACTAATTGTCGCCATGTTTGTTGACTGAAACACGAACTTTGTCAATATTGACAGGGTTTCATTACTGGGTTTTTTTTTCTTGTTGGTCTCCATTGCTCTTAAACCAATGGCCGGCAGCTGGTTCAATGAGGCATTGACAAGAGTGAGTTCGATATGGAGTAGATCAATCAAATTATGAGTCACTGCGGTCACGATTTTGTAGCGGTTTGATCTAACCAGAGGGGGTAGGGGGGTATGAGGAAGTGATGAAAGGAAGTACTTTTGGAAACCAGCTGAACAAGTTAATTCTGTTCCATGATATTGTGTCTCTTCTGTTGACCAGCCAATCCGTATTATTATATTGTGTCTCCCTGTTGACAAGCCAGTACTGTTCTACGTTATTGTGTCTCTTGTGTTGACAAGCCAATACTGCCCTATGATATTGTGTCTCCTCTGTTGACAAGCCAATACTGTCCTATGGTTTTTGTCTCCTCTATTGACAAGCCAATACTGCCCTACGATATTGTGTCTCCTCTGCTGACAAGCCAGTACTGCCCTATGGTATTGTGTCTCCCTGTTGACAAGCCAATACTGCCCTATGATATTGTGTCTCCTCTGTTGACAAGCCAGTACTGCCCTATGATATTGTGTCTCCTCTGTTGACAAGCCAGTACTGCCCTATGGTATTGTGTCTCCCTGTTGACAAGCCAGTACTGCCCTATGATATTGTGTCTCCTCTGCTGACAAGCCAGTACTGCCCTATGATATTGTGTCTCCTCTGTTGACAAGCCAATGCTGTACTATGATATTGTTTTCCTTCTGTTACTATACATCCAACCGTGGTGCCGGGCGAAAAAAATGAGTTGAACATAGAGCAGCGTAGCGATCTCGGCTTCAAGGACGATTCAAAGGAGAAAAATCTTGTAAAATACTAAGTCAAAACACATACACAGCCCCATTAACACTATCTCCTGTGTGTGTGTAGTCATCTTACACTAGCACGTGAAATCTATTTTACGCTAACACAATATAAAACCTTAACACAAACTTAATCTAATGAACTTTTACAGATCATACAGAAACGTAAGTACAGGTGTGGGAAAGGGGTGCCCTTGGGCCACATGCGGCCCGCCAAAGACATTCTGAACACCCGCCTTGATTTGAGAAATGCTTCATATTCGAGGCTGAAAATTTGTCTCGTGTTTTCCATTAGAGCACCTACGTCAGTGTGTGGGCTCTTGTATATTTTGTAAAGTTTACTTTTCACCAATGACATAGTAATTAATGATTCAAATTGCATCAAGTTTTATTTATGTTATAAATTTGACTTAACGAATATTTAGATCCATTTAAAACTCAATGAATGCAGTTGAGCTTTTCACCTATTTCCCCTCTCTATACGTAGAACACTCCGTAATTTTTCTCCCCTCTCTAAAATGCTCCCATACTCTATGAGTACATGCTTCTCTCTAAACTACTTTAATATCACTCCCATACTCCAAGATCTCACATTTCTCTCTAAATTACTTTAATATCACTCCCATACTCCATGATTACATTCTTCTCTATAAACTACTTTAATACCACTCCCATACTCCAAGATCTCACTTTTCTCTATAAACTACTTTAATACCACTCCCATACTCCAAGATTTCACTTTTCTCTCTTAACTACTTTAATACCACTCCCATACTCCAAGATTTCACTCAAACTACATCCATGCCACTCCTTTACTCCATGGTTTCACTCCTCTCTTTAAAGTACCTCCACAACACTCCCTTACTCTTTGCTTTCAGTACTTGCACTCTTCTCTTTAAACTACCCCATACCACTCCCATTCCCCATGATCAGACTCTCTCCTCTAATCTGCCTCTACATCACTCACCTACTCCCTGTGGACACAGCCTCCAGTAAGAATGTAAAGGGATTGATTGAATGGTCCCTAAGGGAGCTTACTGTCCGGCTTATTTGCCTTCAAGATTTGCCCACAAGTCGGTAACAACGACAACGTCGTGACTGACTGAACAAACTCGGGTGCTGGGCGGGGGTGGGTCGGCTTTGGATTTCTTAGGTAAATTAGTTAAATTACTGAAAGGAGTGGAGAAAAATTGATGAGACGCACCGCATCTTGGTGTGAAATTTGTGGTGCCATTTTTCTGCACTAGAGACTTCTTGCTCAAACTTGCTATAGAATGCTGTGTGGATTGGAGATTATTCTTAATGCAGCAAATATTTTACGACATCCATCTGCCAAGGAGATCTACAATGAATTTGAAAAGAAATGATTGCAATAGGTTGTTGTAGTTTAGGCTTATGGAAATATATGAAAGGTTTTAGTTTTTTTGTTTTGTTTACACTAAATCTTGGCCTACGGAAGTAACTCATCATAGACAAAGAAAGAAGCGCTCTAAATGCCGAATCAAACAAAAGACAGAGTCAAGGCACGCCAAAGACAGAGTCAAGGCACGCCAAAGAAAGAAGCACATCAAAAACAGTGTTTGAACAGAACCGCTCTAACAAACTCTCCGCATTCAGGACTCACTAAATGACTTGTCTAGCATCGGTAGAACGTTGCTGCGGACTCGCCGACTGACCAGTAGGAAGTCTGGACAATCGATATCTTGTCTGGTGCCGAGCCCGAGGCCTGAGTCATTAGTGGTGCCCTGGCCTCCGATTCTCGCACTTCACTTTCTAAGTATAGTGAAAGTAGCATGGCGACTGGCGGCGGAGTAAAAGGAATGGGATAGCGACTGATGCCATTTGTGATAATGACCGGTGAAATGGTGGTATAACGACTGGTGTAAGGGGGTCGTGTAATGAAAGCTTAGACCATGCCTGGTGTGACGGTGCTGCAGATTTCACCTCTCTTTAAACAAAGGTATCGTTGCTCGTGAACCAAGCTTGAACTACGTTGTCAAGATAGCATGTCAAGTGGTTAGTGGAAGCTTACAGCTATACTGTTGTAAAGAAGACTGGTGTAAAGAGGGCATAGCCATGAATCTAAAGAGGGCGTAGCCACTGGTGTAAAGAGGGCATAGTCACTGGTGTAAAGAGGGCATAGCCACTGGTGTAAAGAGGGCATAGCCAC
>MUZC01004537.1:386778-473392 GCA_002072015.1 Radix auricularia | reverse complement strand
TAGCCACTGGTGTAAAGAGGGCATAGCCATGAATCTAAAGAGGGCGTAGCCACTGGTGTAAAGAGGGCATAGCCATGAATCTAAAGAGGGCGTAGCCACTGGTGTAAAGAGGGCGTAGCCACTGGTGTAAAGTGGGCAGAGCCATGAATCTAAAGAGGGCGTAGCCACTGGTGTAAAGAGGGCATAGTCACTGGTGTAAAGAGGGCATAGCCATGAATCTAAAGAGGGCGTAGCCACTGGTGTAAAGAGGGCATAGTCACTGGTGTAAATAGGGCATAACCATGAATGTAAAGAGGGCGTAGCCACTGGTGTAAAGAGTACATAGCCACTGGTGTAAAGAGGGCGTAGCTACTGGTGTAAAGAGGGCGTAGCTACTGGTGTAAAGAGGGCGTAGCTACTGGTGTATACTGGTGTAAAGAGGGCGTAGCTACTGGTGTAAAGAGGGCGTAGCTACTGGTGTAAAGAGGGCGTAGCTACTGGTGTAAAGAGGGCATATCTACTGGTGAAGAGAGTGCATAGCCACTGGTGTAAAGAGGGCATAACTACTGGTGTAAAGAGGGCGTAGCTACTGGTGTAAAGAGGACGTAGCTACTGGTGTAAAGAGGGCATAGCTACTGGTGTAAAGAAGACATAGCCACTGGTGTAAAGAGTGCATAGCCACTGGTGTAAAGAGGGCATAGCCACTGGTGTAAAGAGGGCATTGCCACTGGTGTAAAGAAGGCATAGCTACTGGTGTAAAGAGGGCATAGCTACTGGTGTAAAGAGGGCATTGCCACTGGTTTAAAGAGGGCATAACCACTGGTGTAAAGAGTGCATAGCCACTGGTGTAAATAGGGCATAGCTACTGGTGTAAAGAGTGCATAGCCACTGGTGTAAAGAGGGCATAGCCACTGGTGTAAAGAGGGCATTGCCACTGGTGTAAAGAAGGCATAGCCACTGGTGTAAAGAGTGCATAGCCACTGGTGTAAAGAGGGCATAGCCACTGGTGTAAAGAGGGCATAACCACTGGTGTAAAGAGGACATAGCCACTGGTGTAAAGAGGGCATAACCACTGGTGTAAAGAGGGCATAGCCACTGGTGTAAAGAAGGCATAGCTACTGGTGTAAAGAGGACATAGCCACTGGTGTAAAGAAGGCATAGCTAATGTTTCAAAAAATGAGTATTAGCCCTTATTTGTAATGAAAGCAATGTGTTAAATTGAATAATTGAAACAGAAACAATACCGTGTCTGGTTTCCTGAGCAGCTCAACTCTGTCGGGCACAACACTAAATGACACCACCATGAAATATGCGCCAAAATAAATTTCAGCTTTGCTGTTCAGAACTTAATTCATGAGTCAGCAAGTTATTTTTGTAAAGCTTTAAAATTTCAAAACACAATATGTATTATGTTTCTTTGAATGGTGTATTCATACATATATTAATATTTTTTTCTATCATGATGTATATTAAATGTGATTTTATTTTATTTTTTAATCGATCCCCGAAATCACAGCTTTTAAATGAGCGATTTTTAATACAGCTTTTTGTGTGTTTTGATGTTTCAGAATCCCAGGAAACACAGGATCTGTCAATGGCGCAAAGATAAACAGAGGCATCCCGCAAAATGCTTGGCATTGTCCACATGTCAACTCGTCTGATTTGCCAGATTGCATTTCCTATTGTAGCACAGCTGTCATGGCTGACATAAAAGCTCTGCAAGCCATGTGGTTTTCAGGAGCTAACAGTGTGGGAGGATAATTTATCGATTCGATTGATTAGATCTCCCCCCCCCCAACCCCCACTTTATTATTTTTTATCTGACCTTCGGTAATGGAGGTCAGGGTTGATCTCAGCAGTAGCCTCGTCTTCAAGCTGTTCGTTTTGCTGTCGTGTTGTCTCCCCTTGAGTCTGACGCTGAACCTCGATGGGTCCCCGGGGTCCTACGTGAAGTACCCGCCGTGGGAGCCCTGCCTCAACGGCTCCTTTTCGTTCGAGTTCAAGACGAGGGAGCAGCACTCTCTCCTGCTCTACCTGAACAAGGGCGAGTTCCTGTTCATCGAGTTGAAGATGTACAAGGGCGGAGTCCGTCTGCGGATCAACATCGGGGAGGGCACCCTGATCATAAGAGCAGGTTAGTATCGGGCCGCCTCTGTAATCGCTACATCCTCCGACATCTGTCTCTACAATCCCGAAAAGGGGGGTACCCTGATCATTAGTGTAGGTTAGTAAGGGGCCGCCTCTGTGATCGATTCATTCATCCTGTTTCCCGCAGGCCCGGGGACAAACTGGATACTAGAAAACAACTGCAGGCTATTGCATGCATGGCTAATTCCGACCCATAACAAACGCACAGCGCAACAACAAAGCTAACCACGATGTAAGAGTGTAAAAAAAATTAATTGCCTTAAGATGGAAAAGAACGTCTGGAAAATGAAGCCATCGTAAACAGTTCCGTCGCTTGTCTCATTGATCTGGGGAAAAGGGTGGGGGTGAGTAATCTGCACTTTATATAACTGCTTAACATTAAGCGCCATTTAGGTCAGGAAGGGGAGAGAGGAACAATAAAAAATGTCTGATTATTGAGTAGTTTAGCTATTTTTAGCAATTGGGACTGTCATTCCTCACATCGTAAGTCGTAAGGTGACATGTGCCAACACGCAATGTTATTTTTTAAAGAAACGGTTTAAGTAAAACCAATGGCGTAGCTAGGGATTTGGGAGCCCGGGGGGGGGGGGCTTGGCCTTTTTCGGGGGCCCTGCATACATGGTTGTGGCGTAATAGTTAATGATAAAAACCTCGGACACTCCTTTCTCAAGTGGGCTCCCGGTGGACTTTCGAATTCCGACCCCCCCCCTAGCTAAGCCACTAAATAAAACACTTTTTTCAGCACTGATATAGAATTAACAATATATTGCAAAGTGTTTTTGATATTCTAAAATTTTAAGCAATTTTTTTTTCGGTCGAATCATCTAAGCCGGTTTAATTTGTGTCGAATTAACAAACATCTGTTGAGTCCGCACAAATTATTTTGATATATCTTTTTAAGTATCTTAAGAAAATCGTACCCACTGAATACATACATGGCGGAAGCGTAATATTTAATACCAAAAAAAAGTCGTACACTAATTTTCACTGGGACAGGTTATCGTTTGTTGGAAATTAATGAAACTTTAAGTGTTTGTTCTGAAGTGGCTTGATGAGAAGAGGACGACCAGCATATTTATATTACTTGTTCCAATCACACAACACCCATTCTTATAATTATCCTTTCTCCAATCTCACAATTCTACGGTTCCACAGCAAATTCAAATTAAACTAATCAAGAACTTCCCTAATAGCCGGTTCACACCGACAATTTTGAACTTATCTGTATGGGTAAACCCGCTATTAGATTTTGTCTCATTTTTTTCAAAGAAAATAATTTTTATAACAAAAGTAAATCAAGTCATTGTGTACGATTCTCACCCAAAACGTGTGTTTCCCGTTGAATTAATATATATATACTGGTGTAAAGAGGACATAGCCACTGNCCCCCCCCCCCCCACCAGGTCAGTCTCTTGACGACAACGAATGGCATTACGTCGAGGTGAGGCAGGACGGAGACCTGACCCTCCTCAAGGTCGACGGCGTGGAGCACAGCAAAAAGTCCCAAGGACTTCATCAGTATTACAGCTCGACCTCCGGCAACGACACGTTTCTCGTCATAGGGGGACTTCCGGTGGAGTACGAGAGCAAAAAGTTAAAATCATTGGCCCTCCCCTCGGTGATATTCGAGCCCAGGTTCAGGGGCTCCATCAGAAACCTGTTTTACCGCTCCTGTGGGGGGGAGCCCGTGCGGCCCCAACCCCTGGAGTCCTACGGCATCCTGACGAAGGACATTGACCTCTGCGAGCAGGGCAACCCTTGCCTCAACGGGGGCAGGTGCCTCACGACGGACAACGGCATACTATGCGACTGTGTCAACACAGAGTACAAGGGCGACCGTTGTGACCTACGTAAGTATACCTTAAGCTGTGAATAGATATCTACTAATGACCCAACTGTGTAACAATGCGGGATTCAGGGGACACTTCAGCTATTGCATGATTGTAGGTCAGTGAAATCTTACTCATTAAGTCAGGGGTCGGGAAAAAAATTTCTGAGAGAGCCATAAACGCCACATATTTTGTCTGAGAGAGCCATAAACGCCACATATTTTGTCTGAGAGAGCCATAAACACCACATATTTTGTCTGAGAGAGTCATAAACAACACATATTTTGAAAAGTAATTCTGTGAGAGCCATAGAACTAAAAATTCAAGTAAATGTGCGCATTTTGTGTAATTTCAACACTATAGAACAATAATTATGTCTTGAATTCTTTTTAATAACATTGTTATGCAGTTTTTATATGCATTTAATATGTAGATCAAAGGAGTCTGAATAAACTTTTTTTTTTAAAAATCGAACTTTGAGAGCCACATCAGGCTCGCAAGCCATGGTTTCCCGACCCCTGCATTAAGTTCTTCTTGAGTTTGCCACTGTGTCTTTTAACGCTTAAAAGTTATCACAGTAGCTATTTCATGTTCAAAGATGAAACATAATAACATTATAAGCCTCTTTGGACACCGTCCAAAAAAAAAACACAACAACAACAAAAACAAACGTACCTTTACGTTAAATTTGATTTGCGTCTGTTAATAAATGCAGTCAGGCACAGATAATGGCTTTCTTTATTTAAAAACAAAATTTTTATTCAATTATTTTCAAAATTTCTCTTTAAGGTTGATATATATCAGTATTCGAAGTTATTAGCTAAACGTCATGTAACACAATTCTCTCTCTCTCTCTCTCTCTCTCTCTCTCTCTCTCTCTCTCTCTCTCTCTCTCTCTCTCTCTCTCTCTCTCTCTCCTCTCGCTCTCTCTCTCACACACACACTTTAACTTAATTCACAATCCAAAAGAAACTGAGACATTCTAGTCTTTTAGATTAGAAATTTGATATCTTGCTAGTGCTCTTTGTCTTCTTAGATATCATTCTTATATATGGCTTTCCTATTGTTAGTCTCTGTCTATATCATTAATATAACTTATAACTGGTTTGCCTACTGTTAGTTCCTGTCGATATCATTGATATATCGGCTTTACTAGTGCTGATGTCTGAGAGGATCTCTCTCTCTCTTTTCTTGCTTTACTAGCTTTAATCTTTGGAGTGCAGCAGTTCTTTCTTCGGAAATTTTTAAAATGTTATAATTAATGATCTCTTTTGGATTTTTTTCTTTCTACACTAAATTTTCCCACTTACACCCACGACACACAGTTTTAACTAACTTGAATCCGTTTCATCAATACTTTTTAATTAAAATGTCTGCATGTTATTTTCCTTCCTATTTACTTGACCATTGCCTCTATTCCTGCATTAGTCCGATTAATCCATGTTTTTAAAAATTTCAGATTCCTTAGCTTCCCTATGGTCATCCCCAGCTCTCCCCTCGCGTGCCGGTGTAATTGAGCGTTATCCCATCCCTCTCCTACCCGTGTTTTTTTCTTTATATTGTTGATTGACTTATAGAGTGATGTGATCTCTAACCTCTACCACCGCTCCGTCAGGAAAAAATAACTGCGGCTTCCCATAAAATTTGAGGATGGTGGTGTTTTAGAGTACAAAGTTATGGTAGGGAAATGGGAATAGGGAATGCTTTAAAATAGTGTTGATGGGGTTTGTAAGTGTATCAGATGGGGGTGTGTATTTTTTTTTTATAAATATACAGAGATATGTTAATGTCCAATATGATCGGACACATGAAAATGTTAGTGTCCAATATGATGCGGCACATGAAAATGTTAGTGTCCAATATGATGGGACACATGAAAATGTTAGTGTCCAATATGATGGGACTATGGGACACATGAAAATGTTAGTGTCCATTATGATGGGACACATGAAAATGTTAGTGTCCAATATTATGGGACATATGAAAATGTTAGTGTCCAATATGATGGGACACATGAAAATGTTAGTGTCCAATATGATGAAACCCCTGTAAAGAAAATTATCAGTATTTTTTTATAAAAAAAATTACGCATCACTTTCACACGTATATCGAGCGCTTGCAGATGCCAACCTCTGTCGATCTCCTATACGTTCTTATCTGTTCTTCATCTCCTCATTTATATCACGACCGGGTTTAGGGGTTTGGAGGCCCTGGGCAAAGTGATTTTAGTGGCCCTAAATGTAATAGAAAAATGAAGTATACATACAAATTATAAATTTGCACAATTGATTAAGAAAACTACCTGTATTTATATCTTAATGGACAAATAGCTGAAATTTATACAAACATATCCGTGCATATGTCATAAACCTTCAACAACAATCAACTTTTCATGCTTTGATGGCAGCAAAGTCTGCAATAAATCGGGAATAATCCAGAGACTAGAGGACATCTCATTGGATAGATATTATTACCAAACTGTTCAGACTTCTTGCGTCATAGTCGATCTCAAATTGTTTTTTTTTTTAAATTAATTTTAACATCTCTTCTCCGATGCCAAAGTAATCAGACTTGTCACTGCTATACGAAGGGCTATAGCCACATTCTGAACAGCAGTATGCAAACAATGATCATAAATAGAACGTAAAACATGAAATCGTATCTGGAACAATGTTTGAAATAATTTGAAATTCACTGCATAAATCCTTCGGATAAATATTTTAAACAGATGCATCGGTGTGCCCAATATTCAAAACATTTCATCAAATCATTTTGGTCAAATTCTGCAATTTCTTTGATATTGTGCATAAATCCAAAGGACCAAAGTGACGTTCCATTACTCAAAACGTGCAGTCATTGACATAGCTGCTGGATCAAACAAACAATGATTCATCTACGCTTTTCGTCGTCTCAAGTTTGTGGCAGCTGGAAATATAAAATTTCTTATGGTTTTATCTCTAATTCTTGAGCCAATTTCTCGGAACGAAATTTGAGCTGACACAATTCTTTTTTATTTGTATTTTTTCATGAACCGGTTGCACAATTTATACATTCGAGTGCAATGTCAAATCACATGTCTTTCGATTGCAACAATTTGCTGATCAAATTCATTTAAAACAATAAATCGTACCAGATACCTAAATTTACCAGAAAATAATTTCGGATTGAGTTCAAGTAGACGTTTTGTAAAACACAATTTCAGCCTTTCATATGCGCTCCATTATCATATCTCAGCAGTTCTGGAAATATAAATTAAGATCTTCAAGCTTTTTTAAAACATGCTTCCACGAAACCAGTGCTGTCATCGACAGCCATGAATACCACATAATTGTCATTGATTTCTACTGGCGTACTCACAATGTTGAATTTTCAAAAAATCAGAGTGGCTTGCTCTTGGTGGCCAGCATCAGGTGTGCAGTCCAAAATTATGGAATAATATTTTAAATTTTGAACATTTTAATAATTATTTTCAAGGCGGCATCACCGACTCAGATTAATTAATTCTAGGCATCAGTAGTAGTTTTAGAACAATTCAACCAATCCCAAAATATGTCCATTTGCTGGTAGGAACAAGCGATCCAAATTGCCCAGAATTGGTTAATTTCGTTTTCCAAAAAACTGCACAATTGAAATTATAATTTGTAAAGCGTTGTTACAGTGCTTAGTCTATCTGGAATGAGTTTTTGTGTTTCCTTGACATTTTTTTTTCCTTTCTTCAACTGATTTTCCAGTTTCATCCAAACGCCGATAGCACGAATGTGCTTCATTGACGATTCATGATCAGCTAGAAGACTGGTTTTTTTGTTTTTGTTTAGCTGTTGTCGTTGCTAAGCTCTGAAAAACGAATTAATTGTATACTTGAGTGAAGTTTCTGCTTAATTTTGTCAAATAATTTTGTTGACACAAAATTTCTACATCCAAACCCATGCATAGAATTGTTTTTATATTTCCTAACTTACAACAGGATTTAAAATTTAAATGTTAAGTGTTTAAAACATTTGATATTTAACAGTTTTATAATTAGCGTAAACTTAGATTTCAAGTTTAACAATCTTGTGAAAATGTGTCTGGAAAGATAAATGTACATTTTAAAATACTAAATTTTAAATATGTACCATTTAAAAATAATAATCAGCTGGTAAAAAATATTGCCCCGATTGGGTGGTTCTGTTTTTTTGTAACCTAGACCTAGATCGTAGCTTGTTCTTTAAATATATCATTTTTTTCTATGATTTCTGTGCGAGGCCCCCACTAATAGGAGGCCCTAGGCAACTGCCTATTTTGCCTATGCCTAAAGCCGGCCCTGTTTATATGAATAGTTTGAGAAACTTCTAGAGTTCCCAAAGTAACGGGAAAATAACAATAACATTCCCCCCTAAAAAAATTATAGGGGGTCATTCGCGCAACCTTTAATCCTCCTCGAAGGAGAATGTTTTTCCTGGATTACGCATGAATGGCGGAAGAAGGAGCTATGCTAACAGTGTCACGAAAAATAGTGTTTTCATCATTACAATTATTTGAGTCAACTTGGCAACCTTAGAATTTTCTCGATGGAGTGCGAAGAGTGGGGGTGGGGAGAGAGTGGGGTGTAAGTAGAGCTTGGTTAAAAATGGCTTGTGTACTAAATATATAACAACGGACTACAAGGTATATAACACCGAACAACAAACGTATTGCGATTATTATGGATGTTTGAATAAAGCCCATCTTTTCCCAATGTGGGTCGGTGGCCACATAAATGCATTGTTATTTATTTTCGGCTGCGGAAATTAACGATTACCGGTAATTAATCGTCAATTTTTCTAAAGTTAACCATTTCATTTATATTAATCGTTAACAGCCCTTTTATTTTATTTTATTTTTTTTTTATTTTTTTTTTTTTGGTTTGGTTCTGTAATCATCAGAGGGTTTGTGTCATCCAGTGCGAAAGCTCAAGATGTGACAATCAAACTACTTACCCTAAAGACTAAACAATTAAAGCGTTATTTGTTTATAAGGCTAGGACATATGATTTTATTATTACAAACTTTAACATTAAAATTTGTATGCAAAAAAAACTTCTCAAAAATTACCCGAACCACCGTAAGACAAAAAAGTTCAAATAATGAGAGCTCTACCGTATTTTAGATCCCATTTTTCGACCACTATTCATGGCAAAAATGTTCCTGCTCCAGCAATCAGTAATCGAATTTAATGTTCTCTTTTAGTAGTCGATCTTGGGTCACTTCACCGCAATCTTTAAACAATGTGACCTCATCGATCGGATCGATGCCTCTTTTGGAACCCGCACATCCTCCTTGGCACGGTTGGTGCCCGCACATCCTCCATGGCACGGTTGGTGCCCGCACATCCTCCATGGCACGGTTGGTGCCCGCACATCCTCCATGGCACGGTTGGTGCCTGTTGGTGCCCGCACATCCTCCTTGGCACGGTTGGTGCTCGCACATCCTCCATGGCACGGTTGGTGCCCGCACATCCTCCATGGCACGGTTGGTGCCCGCACATCCTCCTTGGCACGGTTGGTGCCCGCACATCCTCCATGGCATGGTTGGTGCCCGCACATCCTCCTTGGCACGGTTGGTGCCCGCACATCCTCCATGGCACGGTTGGTTCCTGTTGGTGCCCGCACATCCTCCTTGGCACGGTTGGTTCCTGTTGGTGCCCGCACATCCTCCATGGCACGGTTGGTGCCCGCACATCCTCCTTGGAACGGTTGGTGCCCGCACATCCTCCATGGCACGGTTGGTGCCCGCACATCCTCCTTGGCACGGTTGGTGCCCGCACATCCTCCTTGGCACGGTTGGTGCTCGCACATCCTCCATGGCACGGTTGGTGCCCGCACATCCTCCTTGGCACGGCTGGTACCCGCTCATCCTCCTTGGCATGGCTGGTGCCCGCACATCCTCCTTGGCACGGTTGGTGCCCGCACATCCTCCATGGCACGGTTGGTGCCCGCACATCCTCCTTGGCACTGCTGGTACCCGCTCATCCTCCTTGGCATGGCTGGTGCCCGCACATCCTCCTTGGCATGGCTGGTGCCCGCACATCCTCCTTGGCACGGCTGGTGCTCGCACATCCTCCTTGGCACGGCTGGTGCCCGCACATCCTCCATGGCACGGTTGGTGCCTGTTGGTGCCCGCACATCCTCCTTGGCACGGTTGGTGCCCGCACATCCTCCTTGGCACGGCTGGTGCTCGCACATCCTCCTTGGCAAGGTTGGTGCCCGCACACCCTCCATGGCACGGTTGGTGCCTGTTGGTGCCCCACATCCTCCTTGGCACGGCTGTTGCTAGCACATGCTCCATTGAATGGTTAGTGCCTGTTGGTACCCGCACATCCTCCTTGGCACAGTTGGTACCCGCACATCCTCCTTGCCATGGCTGGTGCCCGCACATCCTCCTTGGCACGGTTGGTCCCCGCACATCCTCCTTGGCACGGCTGTTGCTAGCACATGCTCCATTGAATGGTTAGTGCCTGTTGGTGCCCGCACATCCTCCTTGGCACAGTTGGTGCCCGCCCATCCTCCTTGGCACAGTTGGTGCCCGCACATCCTCCTTGGCACAGTTGGTGCCCGCACATCCTTCTTGGCACGGTTGGTGCCCGCACATCCTCCTTGGCACAGTTGGTGCCCGCCCATCCTCCTTGGCACAGTTTGTGCCCGCCCATCCTCCTTGGCACAGTTGGTGCCCTCACATCCTCCTTGGCACGGTTGGTGCCCGCACATCCCCCTTGGCACGGTTGGTGCCCGCACATCCCTTTTGGCACGGTTGGTGCCCGCACATCCCCCTTGGCACGGTTGGTGCCCACACATCCCCCTTGGCATGGTTGGTGCCCGCACATCCTCCTTGGCATGGTTGGTGCCCGCACATCCTCCTTGGCACAGTTGGTGCCCGCACATCCTCCTTGGTACTGTTGGTGCCCGCACATCCTCCTTGGCATGGTTGGTGCCCGCCCATCCCCTTTGGCATGGTTGGTTCCCGCACATTCTCGGCACCAAGTGTTTCTTGGACGGCCTCTTTTCCGTTTACCCTGTGTTTTCCATTTCATGGCTTGCCTTGTGGTATTAGAAGCAAGTTTTTTTAGCGTTTGACCGATCCACCTCCAACGCTTTTGAAGAATCCCTTCCTCGATGGGCTTCTGTTTTGTCCGCTGCCATAGTTCCCGGTTGCTGATTTTGTCCGGCCAGTGAATTCTGAGGAACATCCTTAGACAATTGTTGATGAAAGACTGGATTCTGGTCAGGTTAGCGGCTTGAGATATACACGTAATTTAATTTCTTTATTCTCCTTTGTCGAAGAGATCATTTTTGTACTGTTATTTTAACGGCAAAGCTTTCTAGAAACTGCTCCGCTTGTGTTATTAATCCACGTCACTGGTTTGTGGGCCAAATGCGGCCCGCCACAGAGTTTTTTGTGGCCCGCAAAGATATTCAGAAAACCCATCGTGAACTGGGATTGGCTTTTTTAAAAAAATAAGTGTATTGGGGGCACTTGTCTAATTAAACTGATTCTATAATTAAATGTGCAAGTAGCGGAAAATCAGGATGTTACAAAAATTAGCACAATAATAGATCTAAATGAAATAAAACTATTTCGTTGCGTTTTTTTTTTAAAAAAACCATTTACACATTTTCTGAAATGAAATGTAGTTTTAACTCAAGAATTAAATTATTTTAAACGGTGTGGCAGAATGCGACATAGTTTATACATGTCCGCGTTGTATGTTACAGTTTACACAGAATAAAATTGATGTTTTGCACAGAATAAAATTGATGTTTTGCACGAGTTAGTTTTTTTGCACATGAACCAAGGAAACATAGACGGAACATAAAAAAAAACAATACATGTAAACAGATCTCCGTGTTTCATGTGTATTTCAAAGTTCCATTACTCACATCTCCACTCCATCAAATGGCTTACATCACGTACGTACAACACACCCACACACACACACAAACACACACACACGTACACACAAACACACACACGTACACACAAACACACACACACACAAACACACACACACAAACACACACACACACAAACACACACACAAACACACACACACAAACACACACACACAAACACACACACACATGTGAAACACAAAAGCAAAAATGTTAACCACAAGACACATATCTTTATTTATTTCGGAGCGAAGGTCGGTGGTTGGTTGTGCGTGAATTTTATCGTGTGTGTGGGGGGAAAGGGGTGGGGTTTAAAACCGTACAGACCACATAGTGACGTCATAGGTGGATATTAACGACTAATAAAGTGTAAGATTAACGCAGCTATTCAGAAATAGAAAGCATGCATCTGTCCTGTCACCCCCCATATCAAGCGCCGCCCATGAGTCCGCGGCAACGTTGCCTTCGTGTTCCCCAGCCGTCAGAAGTAAACAAAATGTGGAAGGGACTGCAATCAGGCTTATAAATCAGTAGATAGATAAGGGGTCCCCAAACTACATCCCGCGAGGTCCTCTCATCCGGTCCCTAGAGACCTTTTAAAAACTATTTTACCAGTAGTTTACCACAAAACTTAGTAGCTGGGGGTTAGTAGTCGGCCCCCAAATAGCTGTTTGACAGTTAATTCGGCCCTCGGGCAGAAAAGTTTGGAGACCCCTGAGATTGATGGATAACATGTAGCAGAATCACTCATACCATGTTTACGTGTTATCTATCTACCAACCGTCACGAGTCTTGAACAACAAGGGTGTGGGGGGATGGCAAGAGTAGGTCTTCGATTGGGCCAACCACAATCCGCTTTCAGGGGTGGGAGATATGCTTCTCCTCTCAGTTCAACTCCAGATCCAAAAAGTTGTATATCAAACACAGTTCCTACTAATGCTGTCTTGTCTAGTCTTATCTATACTTTAAATACAGACATTCTTTCTATACAGAAGATGGCGTCAACAGACCACGCCCTTCTGTTGGCAAGTGACGCAGCGTTCAGAGGCCACTGCTGGAAGGTGCACATGCCACCGGACCACCGTGCCCCCTGTTGTGTATTCCGTGGACCGACCACAATCTGCTTTGGGCTGGGGTCCACAAAGTTGTGTTTTAAACACAGCGCCAACTAGTGTTCAAACATTTTGTTAAGCCCCGGTTCCTCCCCGACGTGCACCGCAATAACGTGTTATCCCATGACGTAGACGACGTTGAGGGGCCTTGAATGGTAGGGTGAGGGGCACTCAACGAGTTTGGCCCGCTCCTCGAATACGCCACTGGACGTCGTTGGGGTTGGGACGGGGTGTTTTATCACTACGTTTAGTTGACGCACTTGTAGTGTTGCTTGTTTTTTGTTTTTTAAATCCCTCTGTGTTGAGGGGGGATGGAGGGGCAAAATGTCAAGGCCGACTCTATTCGTCTGCCCGGCACTGACAAGATGAAGAGAATGGCCTAGCGCCGTAACGTGATCAATATCGGCTACATTGAAGCCCCTTAGATTTGCATTTACTCAGGGTAATTGGAAAACGGCACGACTGTTTCTGGTGTGGGTGTTGGATGGAGAGGGCGGCCCGGGGGCGCAAGTGTCTGCTTGTATATATAATTGATGGGATTGAGAAAATTGACAAAGGTTATTGAGGCAATACTTAGAAGAAAGTAAACCTTTATCTCGTTAGCATTTAAAAATACGCCTATTATTATTACATGTATTATCATCATTATTATTATCCGGCATCCTTCCGTCTCGCGAGACGATGGTGCATCACCGTTGGGTTGGGTTGCATTTCCTCGAGTGACTGTGCAGTCCTATCCTTGAGTGACAGTCTTTGCCACAGTTTTTACACACGAGTTCTGTGCTTCCAAATGTTTTGGCCTTTCTCCTAGCTCTTCTGTCTGCAGCCTCCTCCATTCTTCGCTCCTCGGCTACTATGACGCCCTCTTTGACAACTGTGCACCACGTAGATCGGTCTTCTGCCTTACACTCCCAGTCACTTGTATGTATTTTGGCTGCTTTCATGTCCCTTTGACAGACATCTTTAAATCGCAAGCGTGGGCGACCTGTTTTCCTCTTTCCTGAAGCAAGTTCACCATATAGGAGGTCCTTCGGGATGCGGCCGGGGCTCATTCTTTTGACATGTCCTAGCCACCTCAGGCGTCTTTCACTAAGAATTGAGAACATGCTTTGGGTATTGGCACGCGTTAGTACCTCACTATTAGGCACTTTTTCTTGCCATTTAATACCAAGGATGCGGCGCAAGCATCTCAAATGGAAGCTGTTAAGCTTACGCTCTTGTGATGTATAAGTGGTCCATGTCTCGCTCCCATATAGTAGTGTACTGATGACACAGGCTCGATAGACGCACAGTTTGGTTTTCTCCGTTAGCTTGGTGTTTTGCCAGACCCGCTTATTTAGTTTAGCCATTGTTGCGGCTGCCTTGCCAATTCTGCTGTTTATTTCTTCTTCAATGGACAGTGTATTGGAGACCTTGGATCCCAAGTAGGTGAAGCTGTCCACAACCTCCAAGTTTTCATTATCGATATTTATGGTAGGAGGAGGTCGAGTGTCTTGGGCCATGATGTTTGTCTTTTTCAAGCTGATTTGCAGACCAAATTCTTTGCAGGCATTGGAGAAGCTTGACACGAGTTGTTGCAAACCAGATTCTGTATGTGCTGTTAGTGCCGCATCATCCGCAAATAGTAGCTCTCGAATTAGGACATCCGTCGTTTTGGTCTTGGCTCGGAGGCGGGCAGTGTTGAAAAGTCCTCCATCAGCTCTGGTATGTAACCAGATTCCCTCACTGCTATCCTTGAATGCGTATCGAAGAAGTACAGAGAAGAATATTGCGAAGAGTGTTGGTGCGAGTACACAACCTTGTTTAACTCCGCTGCTGACAGGGAAGGCCTCTGACTTAGCTCCATCGAACTGTACTGTGCCAAGCATATTTTCATGGAACTGTCTGATGATGGCAAGTAGGTGAGGGGGACATCCAATTTTTGCCAGTATTTGGAATAGCCCGTTGCGACTGACTAAGTCGAAGGCTTTTGTAAGGTCCACAAATGCAATGTATAGTGGCATCTGCTGCTCTCTGCATTTTTCCTGGAGCTGTCGTATGGAGAACACCATGTCTATGGTAGACCGACCGGACCGGAAACCACACTGAGATTCTGGATAGACGCGGGATGCTAGGCTTTGTAAACGTTTTAGTATAACGCGGGCAAAGGTCTTTCCTACAATACTAAGGAGTGAAATGCCGCGATAATTATTGCAATCACTCCTATCACCTTTGTTTTTATATAGTGTCACTATATTTGCATCCTTTAGGTCTTGGGGGATGTAGCCCTGTTCCCAGCAGAGGGACAGAATCTCGTGCAATGGTTGGAGTAAAGCTGTCTTGCCACTCTTTAGAACCTCTGGTGGTATTCCATCATTCCCAGGCGCTTTTCCACAAGCTAGACTGTCAATTGCTTTGCTCAGCTCTTCCTGTGTGGGCACGACATCAAGTTCTTCTTCTTCTGTGGGAAAATTTCCCAGACTGCACCTCCAATCCAAATTAGCACAGTCTCGGATATCCACCCTTGTATGCTCATGCATACCTACGGGTAGATGATGCTCGTTAAAAACCTTGGCTGGTAGTTCATCTAGGAGAAGGAAACTCCGAATACAAATCCTCCGCTGCCTTGCGGCTATACCTGCCTTGCGGGAAAGGCTAAGGGAGTAAACCCTGAAAGAAAATCAGGAATTGGAGCACCTACAGGCGGTCTATACATATGACTTATGTACATACCGGCAGCTCCTGCGACGCCAATGGCAGCCAAGCTGCATCGACGCAAGTCGTTCCCTTGGTTACACCATTGACGTGGAGAGGGGGGATATGCTGTATGGGCAGCAGCTAATTCTCCATAATACCCGCCCAGGCTTGCATCACCTCTGGAGAGGACACTCCAGCGTCGCCGCAAGGTGTCGACAAAACACGGGAAGCAGCAGTTACCGGTTATAAGCCAAAGCTCAATTGACGTAGAGCTAGGCGCCAGGGGCTGCTTCCGACGGTGGGAGAGACTACCAATGTCTCACTGGACAGCTACCGCCCGCCTCAAACTGGGCAGCCCCCAGTCAAATAGGTGCTATCCCGTCATGGCCTGCCTTCTCCACTGGGTGCGTGGAGATTAGAGTACCACTCAACAAGTGGGCCACTAAGCCCTGCACCAAGAAATACAAAAAAGAAAAAGAAGACCCCAGCTCTTCGAATCGCTAGCTGGAACGTGAGGACTATGTGTCCCGGCATCACTGATGATCTGCAGTCCATAAACGACACACGGAAGACAGGAATAATCGATAGAGAACTTAAAAGGCTAAAGATTGACATAGCATGCCTTCAGGAGACCAGGCTCCCAGACAACGGTTCACTCAAAGAGGCCAATTACACCTTCTTCTGGCAAGGCAGACCGAAAGACGAACCTAGACAGCATGGTGTGGGTTTCGCTGTTAAAAACACTCTTCTACCATCCATTGAACCACCGTCATCAGGCACGGAGAGGATCCTCACTCTAAGACTCAGAACAACTGCGGGCCCAGCAAACATTCTTAGTGTGTATGCCCCAACACTCTATTCAACTCCGGAAGAGAAGGACCAGTTCTATGGAGCGTTAGACCAGGCAATAGCCGGCATCCACAAAGACGAGGCAATCTATCTCCTAGGAGATTTCAATGCTAGAGTGGGGAGCGACCACGAAGCCTGGCCCACCTGCCTTGGACTATTTGGAAGAGGAAAGTTAAATGAAAATGGACAAAGGCTTCTGGAATTGTGCTGCTCACGAGGCTTGTGTGTGACCAACACTTTCTTCAAGTGCAAGGATATACATCAAGTATCTTGGAGACACCCTCGATCCCACCAATGGCACCAGCTGGACCTCATTATCACCAGGCGTGCACAACTAGCTAGCGTCCTACTCACTCGCAGCTATCACAGTGCCGACTGTGACACGGATCATTACCTTGTCGCCAGCAAAGTACGAATAATGAGGAAAAACTCGTACCACACAAAGAAAAAGGGAAGTCCACGCATCAATACCTCCTGCATGAAAGACCCTGCGATAGCGCAGCTGTTCAAAGACAAGGTGAAGGAAAGTCTCTCAAAGATGTCCCCAAGCGTCACCATTGACTCCAAATGGACGCAACTGAGAGACACAATCTATACATCCGCAATACAAGCCTTTGGCAAAAAATCTCACAAAAACACGGACTGGTTTGATGAACATTGGGACGAGATGAAACCCGTCACTGAAGCAAAAAGGAAAGCTCTTATGGCTTACAAGGAAAAGCCTACACCTGACAATTTGCATGCTTTAAAAACAGCTAAGTCACTTGCCCAAAAGGTTGCACGTAAATGTGTCAATACCTACTGGCTTAAGCTCTGTTCCAGTATACAATCAGCTGCAGACATGGGCAATGCAAAAGTCATGTACGAAAACATCAAAAAGGCAACGGGCCCCTTGACGTCAAAAGCTGCTCCCCTAAAGTCCAAAAATGGAGAAATTATTCAAGACCAGGCAGCACAGCTAAAACGGTGGGTTGAGCATTATCTGGAATTGTATTCAACAGTTACCACAGTCTCCAGCACCGCTCTAGATGACATCCCAGATATGCCACTCATGGAAGAACTTGATGTCGTGCCCACACAGGAAGAGCTGAGCAAAGCAATTGACAGTCTAGCTTGTGGAAAAGCGCCTGGGAATGATGGAATACCACCAGAGGTTCTAAAGAGTGGCAAGACAGCTTTACTCCAACCATTGCACGAGATTCTGTCCCTCTGCTGGGAACAGGGCTACATCCCCNCCCCCTGTCACAAACTATCCCAAATCTCGGACCCCCCCCCCCCTCTAAAGTATGTCACACTTTCGTACAAAATATATTAACAAAATAATTAAAATTTAACATAAAACACCGTGACGTCACACATGGTCGGACAACCCCCCTCCCTTCTGTAACAAACTATCACACTTTCTTACACCACCTCCCCCTTCTGGAGCGTGACGTACTTTATGGACGGCCACTTAGACTCTTAAATCACCCATGTTAAGGACACAATTAATGTCTACATACGGGAATCCCCTCAGGCCGAGCCGAGTAGTACCGTAAGCTATTTTTTAAATATATATATCTTTGTCTTCCTCCCTCCATTCTCCAAATAATTCCTACATGCCTCTGCTGTATAGTGATGTATCAATCCGCTAGATCTTTTCGGGGACCTGCGTACTGCGTAGTTAGGCTTGAATCTCCCATCTTTCTAATGCCCCGTGGTGTAAATCTCAGTAGCCGTTTAGATCTACATATTTATTTATTTTTTGGCTTATTTAAATTATCGTAGCACATAATCATTAAGATATTCTATTAATTGTTTGGCTAAAGTGGAGGGGATTAGGCAGTTTGGAATCTTTATGTCTGAACTAATCCACTCGCATAAAAAAGGCCTTCCAAAAATGTCAGGAAGTCACAACATTGATACTGGTCAAATAAATCGTCCGAAGATATTTATGTGCGTTTGAGAGTGTGTGGTGGGGGTGGGGCGGGATGGGGTGCTGTCGGGGAAAGAGAGGTCATGAAAATAAGAGGCACAGAGGTGCATCACGCTGGTGCCATTAAAAGTACGGGCACATAGGTGCATAATAATGGTGCCATTAAATGGACGGGCACAGAGATGCATCATAATGGTGCCATTTAAAGTGCCGGCACAGAGGTGCATCACAATAGTGCCATTTAAAGTACGGGCACAGAGGTGCATCACAATGGTGCCATTAAAAGTACGGGCACATAGGTGCATCACAATGGTGCCATTAAAAGTACGGGCACAGAGGTGCATCATAATGGTGTCAGGGTAATTACAGGCACAGATGTGCATCACAATGGTGCCATTAAAAGTACGACCACATAGGTGCATCATAATGGTGCCATTAAAAGTACGGGCACAGAGATGCATCACAATGGTGCCATTAAACGTACGGGCACAGAGGTGCATCATAATGGTGCCATTTAAAGTACGGGAACAGAGGTGCATCAAAATGGTGTCATGAAAAGTACGGGCACAGAGGTGCATCAAAATGGTGTCATGAAAGTGCGGGCACAGAGGTGCATCATAATGGTGCCATAAAAGTACGGGCACAGAGATGCATCACAATGGTGCCATTAAACGTACGGGCACAGAGGTGCATCATAATGGTGCCATTTAAAGTACGGGCACAGAGATGCATCACAATGGTGCCATTAAAAGTACGGGCACAGAGGTGCATCACAATGGTGCCATTAAAAGTACGGGCACAGAGGTGCATCATAATGGTGCCATTAAAAGTACGGGCACAGGGGTGCATCATAATGGTGTCAGGATAATTACGGGCACAGAGATGCATCACAATGGTGCCATTAAAAGTACGGGCACAGAGGTGCATCATAATGGTGCCATTTAAAGTACGGGAACAGAGGTGCATCAAAATATTGTCATGAAAAGTACGGGCACAGAGGTGCATCAAAATGGTGTGATGAAAAGTGCGGGCACAGAGGTGCATCATAATAGTGCCATTAAAAGTACGGGCACAGAGGTGCATCAAAATGGTGCCATTAAAAGTACGGGCACATAGGTGCATCACAATGGTGCCATTAAAAGTACGGGCACAGAGGTGCATCACAATGGTGCCATTTAACGTACGGGCACAGAGGTGCATTAAAAGTACGGGCACAGAGGTGCATCATAATGGTTCCATTAAAAGTACGGGCACAGAGGTGCATCATAATGGTGCCATTAAAAGTACGGACACAGAGGTGCATCATAATGGTGCCATTAAAAGTACGGGAACAGAGGTGCATCATAATGGTGTCATTAAAAGTACGGGCACAGAGGTGCATCATAATGGTGTCATGAAAAGGACGGGCACAGAGGTACATCAGAATGGTGCCATTAAAAATACAGGCACAGAGGTGCATCAGTGCATCACAATGCTGTCATTAAAAGTACGGGCACAGAGGTGCATCACAATGGTGTCATTAAAAGTACGGGCACAGAGGTGCATCATAATGGTGCCATTAAAAGTGCGGGCACAGAGGTGCATTATAATGGTGCCATTAAAAGTTCGGGCACAGAGGTGCATCATAATGGTGCCATTAAAAGTTCGGGCACAGAGGTGCATCTTAATGGTGCCATTAAAAGTACGGGCACAGAGGTGCATCATAATGGTTTTATATGTAAGTCTTAAGTGCGTAACATAAGAGCCGTGGCTATGACTATTTAAACCTTTTCATTCCAATCGAAGAATTTCCCTACACCCTGTTATTTTACCTCCCATTGGTCAGACATCTGAAGGGTGTCTTAAGCTGAGGCGCACGTTTGTCACAAAGTAGATTAAAATAAAATTGAAATCATTTTTACAAGGCAGGAATTATAATGTGTATTAAATATTACACCTCTAAATGGCAATTCTGGCCTACGTATGACCTATGGCGGATTAAGGGGGGGGGGCTGAGCGGGCTAAAGCCAGGGGCTCCGACGGTTTTGGGGCCCCCAAACTTTTTATATTTTATAATAAAAGTGTACAAATGTTTGCACTAACCCTTGAAAATATTATATATTAAATAAATTTATATTATCCATACAACTGATTGTATTCAGTCTTAATAATCGATAAAACGTGATTTAATTGGCTCAATTAGAGAGCATAGTATAAAATATAGTTTATATTTTTAAAATTTCTTTCATTTTTTTTCTTTTCACACTCAATTGTAAAATACCGCAAACACTTCAAACAGCTATTTAGCTATTTCTTCGTGTTCGTTTATTTTTTTTTTCATTATTAATATTTAGTTACAGTCATATATTAGCCGTTAAAAATCATTTTATTATTTAAAGATACGCTGGCAGGATAGGGCCCCCTTTGATTGCAGCCCGGGGCCCCGTGCAGTCTTAATCCGCCCCTGCGTATGACCCACGTCCGTAGCTTAAACGAGGGATAAGGTCGCGTTCCTTCGTGAATCGTCGGTAACAAGCGGCTCTTCTCGGTATCTCGTGCAGTCCTGTTCGCGAAGGTATGACGCTGTTGCTAACTACGAGTGAGGTCGAGGGGAGTGACTGTGGGTGCTCCGGACTCTCTCAACTAGTTCGGACTAGGTCGTAAGTCACTGAAAGGGCCAGCGTGATGATGCGTCTGTTGACCTCGTTCTTAGACACGGGGTTCGGTTTTCATTGATTCTGCCTTACACGGCAGCACCGTTCATAAAATATTTAACGACAAGCGCAAACGTAAGGACTACTTTTTTTGTTTTGGGGGTTGGTGGGGGGGGGATAGTAGAGCAGTGTCTCAACAATATTAAATAGTGTTCCAAAAACACACTTGCAAACCGCTAAAATTTTTCCTTATTTCATTTAGTTTTTATTTGTGTTTTGTAAGTACAAATATAATATCAAAAACTAGATTGTGCCAGGCGCCGTGGCGCCTGCGGCGCCCCCTTTTTTTGGGCGCCTACGGCGCCAACCTTTTTTTTAAAGACCAACTAACTTGTCCTTTTTTGATAAATACGAATTATTAAACTTTATGAAATGTACGCAAAGTATTTATTTAATAATAATAATAGGGGTTGTATTTTGCGTACCGATGCACACCAAACAATGACGTCATCATGTTAAATATTTTTACAGCGCTCATCAACACACGATTTTTCAACTAAACTAACTGCTGTAGACTGTCGTACATCGCTCCTCAGCGTTACGTTACAAACATACAGAACCACACCACTGGGTGTTTTAATATCAAAAATATTGCAAAATATTTGAACAAAATATGAGGGCTGTTACCTATTGGAAAAACTTTGTTAGATTAATCGGGAAATTTTTTTATCGATTTATCGATTAATTTCGGTTAATTATATTTTTATAACGCATATATAGATCTCGTTAAGTTGCGATTCACTATTTCGCGAAATCGGTTAAGTCGCGGTAATTCCATGGCTCACAAATTGTGTGACGTAACATAGCTAATTCTTTCTGCTATGCAATGCAAGAAGTAAGGAAGAAAAGCCTTTTTGTTTTCGCATCAACGTCTGAATAAATAATAATAATACGAGGGAAAACTAACAACAAATTAACATTTTTAATAAATTCCATCAAATGGGTCGATTACATTTTTTAAAGATTAATCGATTCATTAATCGTTGACTTCCGTAGCCCTTTAAAATATATTTAAAACTACGTCAAGAAGCTTCCCTTGTGAAGAATGGCTCATATTCAAAACACAAAATGAAATGTTTTAACAACTTTTTCTCGCGAGTAAGAACTTTAAAATGTGGCGTTACTATCGGGAAATAGGGAGGCGATGGACAGAAAATAAAAAGATTGACATGCTGATGGGTTGTACATTTCAACAAGTTATAGATCTACCTGTTTATGCGTGTGGCAGTGGGTGAAGAAATAGAAACAAATAAGACAACAAGACTTTCGGGGTTCCACTGATATAGATCACTTGGTACTCCTAATCTCAGCCTTTATGTGTGTGTGTGTTTGTGTCTGTGTGCACGCGTGTGTGTGTGTGTGCGTGCGTGTGTGTGTGTGTGCGTGCGTGTGTGTGTGCGTGTGTTGTTAGAGTGTATGTGCTTGCGTGTGTGTCTAATGTGTGTGTGCGCATATATGTGTGTGAGCATATGTGTGTGTGTGCATGAGTTTGTGTTGTGTGTTTGTGTGTGTGTGTGTGTGTGTGTGCGTGCGTAAGTGTGTGAGTATGTGAGTCTTTCACATACCCCGTCTTTTACAAATAAACTAATAATTTTTCTCGATAATCAATTCCTTTTTAAAACTATCATTGGACATTTTTACCCTAGTAACAAAAGACAGTGCACGATTCATATATAGCTTCCATAATTCCTATAATTATAACATATCCAAAAACTATTCTAAAACATCTCCGTTTTCCCTAAACGTAACATTCGTATTTCCTGACTTTAATCTCAATTATAAGATCCCCATTTTCTGCTTACACTCCGAATTCTTCATTATTAGATTAATTCCAGATTCCTGATTACACAATCCCTAAATCGTGGATAAATTATCCCGAAATCCCCAGTATATATCGTCCATAAAACCTCAATATATATTATCCCTAAATCCTAAATAGGCTAATAAAATTACATAATTCTGATATTACACCTTAAATCCTCCTTACGACATCACAGTATGCTGATTATTATATCCCTAAATCATGATTATATAATACTTTATCGGGGTTATATCATCCCTAAATCATAATTGTATCATTCCTATATCATAATCATATATCCCTAAATCAGATTTATAACATCCCTAAATCATATTTATATCATCCATTAATCATAATTACATTATTATTTAAATATAATCATAACTAAATTTGTATCATGTCAAACTTAAATTCTAATAGCAACAACCCACAAAGCTGATTACAACATTCTAAAACATTTAATCCTGTAGCGACTTGTTAAATTCCGCCAGTGTCAATGCCAACCCGTAAACCGGCAAAGCGGCCCCGAACAAAACAGACCCGGTTAAAACGGGCCCATACAAAACGGCCCCAGGTTTAAATGACCATAATATTTCAATAGTTATAATATATGACAAAGTTTTAGTAACCGTGTCACACTTCTTGGAAAGAGACGCCAAGTTTCTCTGAGCTGCAAAGTAGGAATCAAATTCTTTGGAATAGACAGTGTCGTAGCTATGGGAGGGAGAGAGGGTTCGAATTCGAAAGTCCCCCCTGCCCCCCACTCGAGGGGGCCCCCTAATTAGTGTATGAAATATTTTTTTTAAAGTATGCATTAAATACTGCGCAACCTCCAGGTATGTGGGGGCCCGTCAAAGAGGTTAAGCCCCCGGCCCCAAACCCCTATAAATTCCTAGCTACGCCACTGTGCATAGAACCAAATCATCTGAGTCTGGAGAGGCAACTAAATAACACTGTCAACGTAACGTCAATAATAAATGATCACTTCATTTGGTCGTCATTCGATGGAATCCAGCGAAAACTGGGTCTAGGTTGTATTTTTTCGCCAAATGAATGTGATGGCTTTTAACGACTGTCCAGAAAGGATCAAGTTGAACGCACACGCCCACCAACAGAGTTGAATCTAGTACAAGTGGTATACAAGGAATTGGCTGACAACACGATTGGCATAGGATTCCACTTGCTGGTAGCTGGTATTCATCCCGCCACGTTCTAAATATTACTTTTAATCAAACCAAATTGAATGCCTGAAATTAAACTTTATTGGTAGAAAACGTGAAGGTGATTATGGCTTTGCTAAATTAAGCAACCGCTTATCGTTTTCAAACCGAAAATAAATCGGATTTCCGATTTTAGTTTAACAACCCCAGTTCTCGGTTCGTACCCGGATGCGGCAAATAGTACATCTTACTATTCGGATTTGGTACCCGGTAGAAAAGTCTACCCGGTACGTTCCTACTTCATACACATAGCTGGACATAAGCGGAGAGCCTAGGTCGGCGGGAGAGTTCTTCGACAACACTAAGTGACGCTGTCCTTCAGATGGAGCAGGTAGTCTAGGGCCTTTTAAATGTAAGTAATAAAGTAAATTGAACGCCCATCGGAGTCAAGCTGAACAACCGTCCACTGACAAGCTGAACACCCATCCCCTGATAGCTGAACACCCGTCCCCTGATAGCTGAACACCCGTTCTCTCATAGGTTTGAAAAAAAAAATTCTCTCAGAGAGTTTTCATGCTCAGCTAAAACAATTAATACAAATTATCTAAAATTCAAGAAATTTCCCGATCTTTTGGCTATTTTCAATCAGTATATTAATCTTCATAACGTTCCATACACTCCGCCTAAGCTGTCATTGCAAGCAACAAATGTTACAACTGTTTCGACAGAAATCAAAATGATATCATGGAATTTAAATTATTATAGAGTCTAGTTCCACCTAGTTTTAAATTTGTTCTTTTTACATTCTGTCGATAAGGAGTATATTTTCCAGTATTTTGGGTGTGTGTTCGATTTCGTTTGCACCAACTGAGCAGAAGAGAGTAGATATGGAAGAGTCTGTCCACTTTTCCATTCACGGCCTGATTATTTCCAGCCGTCTGCCCTGAGGTTAAAGCAGGAAATCTAAATGAGGAGGCAGTCTCTCTTGAGACCTCAAACAATTATTGTGTGAAAGTTGATTTTAGAATAATAGTGGGTTTTATGTGTGCATACATTTCAATTTGTAAGTAAATTGTAAAAGTATCTGGGAAAAGAATTCTCAACGCCATGTAGATCTACAATGTTGGAATCTGCCAAAGAGTATTGTGTATTTCAATTCTCCTTTTAAACTTTCTAATAGAGTTGATTTCATTTCCTTAGTATTCTACTCATCCACGCCGTGACGCGGCAGAGGGAGAGAAGTGAACGTGGTGAATAATGAAAGAAAGCGTGTTTCATTTTTTTAAAATAAAAACTGTTCGAAAAGTTGAAAAACTGCTTTAGTCCCACATTTTTTGTGTGAACCTGTTTCAAATTAAAAGCCACAACCATGTTACATTACGAAACACAGGACTAATCACTTTCGGATTTTTACACCTTGCATGTACTAGCATGAGAATCCCTGACATATTTAATCATCCCCCTTTGATAGATTGCGCATCTGCTCTTTGCCTCCACATAATCTCCCGTTTCTGTTTCTTTATCATTTCTGTAACATGCGATCACAACGGTTTTAATCAGGCACTCATCTTTTTCTCCCTTCCCATCAACCCCCCCTCATCCCACTTTCACCACGCACTGGAGTTGGACATTCACTGGACTGGACGGCATCATCGAAGTGGAGGAGAGAGCAGGGTTGAGAAGCACCCTTAAAATTCGCGACCGGGAGGGGGGGACTTAAATGACGAATACAGATAATATGAGCAGGGCAAATCTTTTCTTTAGATTCCAATGACCATTTACTTACGTCCGTGCATTGCTCTTTTACCAGCAATACTTATTCAAAAATAATAAATTCGCACTTTGTAAAAATAAAATATTTCTCATCTGTCTGTCGCGTTCACGACCATAAACAGACCAGTAGACATAACCCAAACCCGATTCCTAATTCTAACCCTAACTCCAACCCAGTTCTAACCCCTAGCCCTTGTCTTAACCCTAGTTAAATAACGCCTAGCCCTTAACCTAACCCTTAATCCAGACGTATCGACTGCTCGAGTATTTTCAGATAAAATACGTGTTTTTTTTTAACCAGACCTTGCGTCAGAAAACTTAACGAAGCTCGAGACCACGTCGTTTTCTGAATAATTGTTCTGCACTTGTTGCTGGGTTCTTGTCAATTGTCTTACATCAGAGGCTGTCGGAGTGACTTCACTTAACTGTGCTTCTTCATAATCTGTTGATGTCCCCTTCCTTCCCGACATGCACCCACCGGTCATTGCGAAAATGGGTAGGGGGAGATTTGTGGTTTGATTCGCCGATGCCCATCGAAGTTGAGTCATCCATGTAGAATCTGACCACCAACATACGACCCGACCTTAGGAGTGAGGTTTCAATCGCCTTCGAGGCGGCCGCTCTCTCTCTCTCTCTCTCTCTCTCTCTCTACGCGTGTCGGGGACAGGACTTTACGACCGCCACGTCAATCAATGACAGATGCCCATCGAGGGGAAATTCGGCTCTTCGATGACAGCAACTACTGGACAAGAAGCTGTTTTCTGGGGGCGGGTGAGGGGTTGGGGCCAGTGACGGTGGTGTCTGGGGTGGGGAGATGGAGGAGATGTGTTGAAGGCAGACGGTCGTTACATCCACTCCAAAGAAACATGTTCTTTTGTTCAACGGCGTAGTTGTAAGGTTGGAAATGTAAAAAAAAATAATACAACCTATAAAACTGGATTACGGATAATCCTAAAACTAAAATGTACCGTAATTAAATTAATGAATTTTGAGCTTATCTCTATGTATGTCTATGTAGCATGTGCAGCCGTCTGCTACAGTTGACCTCCACGGGTCACTGGAGGTCCACTCCAGCCCTCGATGATACAGGGGTTTGTCGCGCGGTGCGTGTTATATGGAACATAATCAATACCTTTAGTTATGTTTCATATATAAGAGATTTATAGTCACAAACTTTGTTTTTACGGGTTGTTAAATGTAAACATCTTGTTGTCGTTGCTTGTTCACTGACAAAGGGTTCGTTCCGGTACGATAGTTTTCTTGTAGCCAATGTTCACTTTAAACTGCGCGGCCGCGCAGATATTTGACCTTCACCGCGCAGCAGTTGAGAAGAACCTCACAGCAAATTTGTTAAAATTTTGCACAAAAAATGAATGCTGTGCAATCTTTGAACACGATTTCTTTTACTTTGCACGCGTGCCAACGAACCTTAGAGGGACCTTACCGTGTTTTGTAGTGTCTTTTCTACCATCTAGATTTTAGTCTCACGCCTTCATTACTGCAGAGCTGTCCCTTCCCGGAACGATTCAATGGCATTTCCACTCAAGCTTCACCATTGGCAGAAAACCTTGTCTATATGTAAAGATGTGACCCGTGCCCAGTCGTTGTAAACCACTACCCATCCCCTTTCACCCCTTCTCCCATACCGGTTTTGTTTGTTTCTTGTCTCGATCCAGGTCAACATAGATTTCTCTTTTTCACTACGTGTTTTTTTAGCCGCTGACACCCTTAAGCAGATACCTCCAATCGAGAACGCGTGTTGATGGCAAAGTTTCTGGTGAGAATCTTGGAGTGACCAGGGAGGTGGGCTCCATTTTAACCGTGGTGGCCGTCCATAAATAAAGTCCCACTATTCTTTTTAAAAATTATGTTTAAAAAAAAAAACATATTTGTTCTGGATCCTTTTAAAAAGATATTTTTTACCCCGCTCCGCCCCCCTTTTATTATACGGCACTCGAACTCTAACGTTTAAAACAAGTAATAAAAACTTAAAAGAATATTTAAACGCAATTTCCGACATAGAATTTACGATTTTTTATCCAAGGGAAAGTAATGTATATTAGATCTATTTTAAATAAAGTTATTTCAAATCAGTATTTCTGAAACTAAACAAAATATGATGACATATTCCCTCGAGCTACATCACACCAAGATTGTATTAATACAATGCGCATACGCAAAAATGTAACTGTAGCCTAACACAAAGCGGGTAAAACCTTTAACTACAATTCTAGATTACATTAAAAGTAAACTCAAATCAGTAATTTTGAAGCTAAACAAAACAATTGCTATCTACAAATTGCTGCTAAAATAACTGGAGTCGAACGAAAATAGATTCTTCCAAAATGCGTTCTCTAACATTGTTCTAAATATTATTAGCTACCGTTTGGCGTTTGTTTCAACACGACAGATGTTTTGATTGGCGAGATTTTGACAAAATACTGACATTGTTTCGAGTTTTTGGATTTTCCAGGAAATCCAGTAAACCTTTCCGGTAATTTTTTGTGGCCCTTGCACATACTTGGGACCTCTTTAATATTAAACATATTTGCAAAAGACCCGAAACCACTATCTGGTATGGTTCAGGAAGAGTTGCTGTACATAGCTCGAACACACAGGACAGACATTTCAAATATATAAAGGCAATTTTTACCAAAGGATATTGCGTTATGAAAGTTAACAACCTTATCAAATACAATTTAAAATACACTTAACTATTCAAATATTTAGTCTTTTAAAAATAGGGCTGGTACTGATTTTAAAAAATATTGTTCGATTAAACGGGAAAAATTTAATAGATTAATTTTGATTAATTATATTTTATAACGCATAAATAGATCCCGTTAATTTGCGATATATTATTCCGCGAGATCATTAAGTCACGGTAATTCTATAGCTCCCAAATTTTGTGTCGTCACACAAATTCGTTCTGCTATGCAAGAAATAAAGGAACAAAAACCTTTTTGTTTATGTAAGCATGTTTAAATAAATAATAATATTTCGAGGTGAAAGTGTGTAAGTAACAAAAATATAAATTATTAATAAATTGGAGGGGAAAAAAGGGATTAGAAACATATTCTTAAGTTTTAATCGAATTTTAATAGATCAAATTAATTTCAATCGATTAAATTTAGGCATTAATTAATCGTTAATTTCCACAGTCCTACTTTAAAAGTGATGTCGTTTATCAAATTGCATCAGTCATGAGAGAAAGTTAGTTGAACATCCCTGAAAATTTCGGGTATTATTATGTAGAAATTGTTTTTAAAATATATTTATAACGTCCTCTTTGATCTATAACCCCCCTACACCCTCCCCCCCGGCTCACAAAACCTCACACGTTCTTTGACATCTTCACCCACATGCCCCTCCTGCTAAGACTTAGGAATAACTTTTCCAGGCCAACATTACGGTATCCCAGAAAGTCAACATTGATTTATTCTTGCCTCTGTACTGTAAGTCCTGCCTAAACTCAGATCAGTTACATCAACAAACGCGATGCAGTTTTTATTCTTTGAATGATCAGCCCAGCCCCTCACCAGGTCTGCTCTTCCGCTCCCTCGTGTCCTAAAATCCCCCCACCCGGTCCCGTCCAGTGGTGCGGCTAATGGTGGGGCTATCCAAGGCGGGGAGCGAATATTACCACAATCACAAATATTCCCCATGAAAATCTTGGCTTTTCTACATATATCTTTTTTTTAAAGGCCGCCCCTCCAAAGTGTATATAAATGTTTATTAAAAGATACGCCCCAACTACGCCGCTGCTCCACCTCCATATCAGCAGTAGGCCGTTCTATAGCCACCCCGAGAATACGACTAAAACAATAATAAAAAGCCTCATTAAACCAGGCTAAATTATTACCGCCAACAAAGCAGGATCAATGTTGGCGCCGCCATCTTTCCAAGCTCTTTTTTGTGCCAGATTTCATTAGGCGATTAATGTGAAGGTTTTCCTGATTTTCCTTCGATTTCCTTTGTCTAATATTTATGGTAGTTGCTTTTCTTCATTGCTTTTTTCCCCTTTTCCAAAAAAAGAGAGATAAATATTGCCTTCAATTTGTGCCCAGTGAAGTGGTCTGGCTCCTCTCCCCCTCCCCCAACAAATGCAAACGAAATGGGACTGGGCAGTTTGGCTGTTCGGCCCAGGGAAATAGATGGGATAAATAAACGACTAGAGATAACGTTGGTTTGTTGGCCATTTTTTGAAGGAGAGTTGCTTTAAAGAGTAGAACTTTCCAGCCACCACCCAGTTGAATGTGTGAAATGTTTAAGATAGGTGGGAAGTACTTGGAAGTTTGTTATTGTTGCTTGTAGGCCCAATAGTTTTTGAATTGTTACTTAATCATAGTCAAAGTGACTGTAAATCCGTCTTTTCGTCTTAAAACTCCTTAAAGGATGATAATAATTTATTTAAAGATGTTGTTTGGCTGGCATAACATTAGTAAATAACTTTTATAGTGAGAAACGTGTAATCACTCGAGGATGTACAAGAGGGGCAGCGTGTTGCCCTGCTGTCACTCATATCATTAAATGAATAACATATTGGTTGTTTGTCCGTCGTAATCACCGAGGATAATGGAGATTCAACATCAGAGATAATGACTCGAATTGCGTTGGCGTCAAGTGCTTTCAACAAACTCACAAATATTTGGAGATCAAGGACAATAAGACAGCATACAAAACTTAAGCTATTCAATTCCTGTGTAATCCCTGTACTAACATACGGATTCGAAAGCTGGAAATCAACTAAATATATAGAAAAAAAATTAGTTTCATTCGAAAACAAATGCCTCCGAAAAATTTTAAATATAAAATGGAGTGATCTCAAATCAAATGAAACAATAAGAAAAGAAACCAACCAAGAATATGTGTCAAATTTTATAAGGAGAAGACGATGGAATTACATCGGCCATGTTCTTCGAATGGACAAGAGAAGACTCCCAAGTCAGGCCCTCATGTGGACACCAACAGGCAAAAGAAAACAAGGAAGACCAAAAGAAACCCTGCGTAGAACAATCATAAGAGAAAGCTCAACCATGGGTCTAAGAAATAACCAGGACTTGATACAATTAGCAACGGATCGTCAAAAATGGAAATCCATGACCTCTGCCCTATGTGCCGTCTTCGGCCCGAGAGGAAATAACTAACTAACTAACTAATCACCGAGGACCACTCTCATATTAGTCCTGTGCTTGGGCAGCCATATGCTTTGGCAGCCATATGCCTGAGAAGCCATATGCCTGGGCAGGCATGTGCCTGGGCAGCTATGTGCCTGAGCAGCTATGTGCCCGGGCAGCCATGCGATTGAGCAGTCATGTGACTGGGCAGCCATGTGTATACTTTGGGGGCTCATAGCCCTATTCTTGCCGAAAGGTGCGTCCGCATGTCGAACATGAGATAGTTGGGATGCCATAGGAAGTGTTTTGAAAACGATCCTTACTTGCCTATGTATACCTGAAGTGGGTCAATACATATAATGTTTAATCGAATCTAAAAGAATAAACCAATTTAGATATTTTGCAATTCATAGTGCTCAAAAAGTGAGAACTCTTTAAAAAGCGAGCATGCGCTGATAATAATATTGAAATCTTTTGGAATGACAAAAACTGCATTGAATTACGTGTATAAAAAAAATAAATAACCTTTCTCGGCAGCAAGGGACATGAATCTAATTTAAAGCTTGTTTTATCACACTTATGTCCCCTGGAGGGGGGGGGGCAAAAAAACGGGGTGGACAAAAAGGAACAAACTAAGTTGGCAGAAATTTAGCAAATCTCGTTCACATTTAGTTTTCGTTCACACAAAAACCTTGTAGACAATGCTTTCTTAACGGGCATCAACCATCTGATGATGGTGGGTCCACAATTAGATGCAGGGGCGGATTAAGACTGCACGGGGCCCCGGGCTGCAATCAAACGGGGGCCCTATCCAGCCAGCGTCCCTTAAAATAAAATGATTGTTAACAGCTAATATATGACTGTAACTAAATATTAATAATGAAAAAAAAAATAAACGAAGAAATAACTGTTTGAAGTGTTTGTGGTTTGTTACAATTAAGTGTGAAAAGAAAAAAATTAATTTTCCACTGCTGGGAATCGAACCCGACACCAGTTATTGCATCACGCGCCTATGCTCTCTCCACACGGCCAGTGGAGCTTTCTATAGAAATTTTAAAAATATAAACTATATTTTATACTATGTTTTCGAAGTGAGCCAATTATATCAAGTTTTTTCGATTATTAAGACTGAATCGCGATCAGTTAAATAGATAATATTTATAAATTTATTTAATTTATTATATTTTCAAGGGTTCGTGCAAACATTTGTAAACTTTTATTATAAAATATAAAACGTTTGGGGGCACCCAAACCGTCGGGGGCCCCTGACTTTAGCCCACTCAACCCCCCCCTTAATTGGCCATTGATTAGATGCACTTATCACGTTCTAGAACATTGTTTTTACTTCTTAATTTTAATAATAATATTTTGAGAACTTGTATTGCGCGCAATCATAGATAGCAGCTGGGCTCACAGCGCTTCACTTTACATTTACATAGAATTATGCATTTATAAAAGCATTCAATTTATAAAATTCGTATCTTAGTCGTTTTTTTTAAAAAAATTGCGGTTCACATATCTACGTTTATCAATATCAGTCAGAGAAATACAATGGTACCACGAGATACGAACTAATCCGTCCCCGGGTGGCTTTCTTAACTTGGATTTTTCGTATCTCGAACTAAGTTTTGCGTGTAAAATACTTAATCCGTTCCAAGCCACACAGAAATAACACTAAATATTGAAAATATCATGGAAAACTAGAGAAGAACAAAGTAGGATTCATCAATCCTTAAAAGTGCACATTAGGCCTATAAATCAAATAAATAATAATAAAACAATGAAAACGAAATAATATAAATTATAAATATAAAACAATATGTGCACAAATTTGAACCCTTACCTTTCGATTTAGGCGATGTGGCGAACTAGGTGGTAGAGGAGAAACGGATGGTAGAGAACATTACGGCATTGCGTACAAATCACTAAACTTTTTTTTTTTAAATATACTTTTGCACAAGCTTTGCATGAATCAATGCCAAATAAACAAATTTCGTACAACTGTACACTAAGCATTCGTAACATACACTAAAACGTATGTAATTTTTTACCCCGTAAAAATATCTTTTTGTTTTGCGCTTTCTTATTTCCTGTTTCACATTTCATTTTCTTAATTTTCTTCGTCTCCCTTCCATCAACATCTTTTCTTACTAATAGTGTCTTAGCTAAATATTGATCCGAGGAAGCTTTTTTTTTTTTTTTTGGCTCAATGTTTCTGAAATGAGCCAGGCAAGTGTCAATGAACTGTGCAACTACGCGACCAATTTGAACCTTTTCAGTCACGTGATGCCCAATGTTGTCAGCAGCGCGTTTTTCTTATCTTGGATTTATATTTCATATCTTGGAACAAAATATTCATCGAGAGGTCTTTCGTATCTTGGAATTTTTGTAACTTGAAGCATTGTTATCTCGAGGTACCACTGTGATCTGTAGGTGATTTTTAATTTGGAAAAGCAACGTTTGAAAAGATATGTTTTAGTGCCGTTGGGAAGGCATGGCCTTAGTAGTGAGGATGTTGTTTGTCCGTCGTGATCAACCAGGACTATTATCATCATGTTAGCCATGTGTTTTGGCAGCCTTGTGTGTCCTTTGGTGGCTTATTAAGCTCTATCCTTGCCAACGAGACAGATTAGAGATGTTTGGGGTGCTATCAGAAGGGTTTCGAACACGATCCTTCCTGGCCTTTCGTCTGGACTTGGCGGCCTGTTGTCTGTTTGCTTCACAGACTGTAGCACACTTCCGTATCATTAGGTGCCAGGAGGTTCAGTCATCGGCTGTCATGTCCAATGTCGAAAGACTTAAGTGCGGTCTAAAGCGCATATATGTAGCATTTCCATGGACCTCCGCGGGCTCTCTGCCCATCAGTAAACTTGACTCTCTGAATTCACCTAGTAGTATATGTTTTCAAATTCAATTCGTTTCAGAACAAACCGTTTAAAAAATGTTAAGGAATTTTACTTTATTGCAACAAAAACAGATAGTTTTTAGCATAGTGGACATTTAAATGAAGACAAGCACCAAGCCCATCAGTGCAGAATAATGAAAAAATGTTATATGAATATGGTATACGTGAACCTGGCAGAACGCCACAGAAAAACGAACGTGTCGGCAAAAAGCCTTCGTCAGCTAACAAACAACCAAACAAAAACTAATTAAAGAAATTAAAATAAAACTTCGCTGCAGTGTGATGTCCAGTAATGCATTAACCTCATTTTCTACACGGCCTAAGTGCTGTCTCATCAGAATAGTTAGAGGTCAAATCTTTGCTCAGAATAGATTGTCTTCCGACATCCGCGACTCATCTAAACGATTACGATGGAGAAAAAACATCGACCATCAACATACCATCACATTACAGCATCAACATACCAACACATTACAGCATCAACATACCATCACATTACAGCATCAACATACCAACACATTACAGCATCAACATACCATCACATTACACCATCAACATACCATCACATTACAGCATCAACATACCAACACATACCATAAACACACCAAAACCATAGGGACCGTCCATAAATGACATCACGCGATTATTATCCCCCTTCCCCCACGCCACACTTCATCACAAAAACTTAGATTCCCTCTAATATGACGTAACAAAGATGTGACCCCCCCCCTTTTACAAGCAGGTTTTTTTTTTTTAAATGACCATGTTAGAAATCACTTCATTTTGTCATTTTAATATTAGTCTGCATTTAGTGTTAGGCTGCCTTCCAATATCTTAATAAGCGTGAATCCTTGTAAAGCTTATTAAATTAAATTGTAAGATATCAAAAATTTAAGTAGAACTTTCCAACACGCATGCAAAACGTACGATGATGTACATTAAGAAAACACACACATGAAAATCAAAAAATAATTAACTAGAACTAGAACGGCACAGACTGCTGCCCAGAGTGAGAGCGAGAGATCAAGGCAACCATCTAGTTATCTAGATTCTAGCAACCATCTAGTTATCTAGATTCTAGCAACCATCTAGTTATCTAGATTCAGCAACCATCTAGTCATCTAGATTCTAGCAACCATCTAGTTATATAGATTCTAGCAACCATCTAGTTATCTAGATTCTAGCAACCATCTAGTTATCTAGATTCTAGCAACCATCTAGTTATCTAGATTCTAGCAACCATTTAGTTATCTAGATTCTAGCAAACATATAGTAATCTAGATTCAGCACCCATCTAGTCATCTAGATTCTAGCAACCATCTAGTGATTCTAGTCATATAGATTCATCTTTTATTTATTATTTTTTTTAAATAAATTATTTCGATGAGGCAGTGCAGCCGCTGTAAGTTATGCGAGCTTCTGGCGAAAGTTCGAGCTCGTTAAGCGTACCTCGGGCCCCCACTGTAATTGTCTGGGTATTTTTTTGAACAGATTAAAGGGGGTGTCAATAAGTCAATAAGAGATTGGGTTGGAGGCGGGGGTGTTTGAAGCGTGAATGGACGAATTCAATTTGTAAATGGTGGCTTTAAATGAGACGAGTGGGAGGGCAATGATGCATACAACATTTTTTAAAAATGGGTGAGTCGGGAGTGAGGTAATTTTAATAAGATGTTGAAGATATACATTCTAATTTGTGTGGGGGCGGAAGGAAGGGGCTGTATCTTCAGTGACCTTTACATGTAACTGAGAGATTAGGGGAGGGGTGGGTTGTGACATAACATAACATGAGGGGAGGGGTGGGTTGTGACATAACAAAACATGATTTTTGTTACGCTTGATTTTTTTGTTTATGGGGCCGCACTTAGGTAAAAATAATTTGTAAATACAGCTACGGTTGCATCACCGTGAATTAGATTACTGTGCTGAAGACATCATGCTGGTGCCCGTGGGGAAACACTAGCATATGTTATAAGTATAAGGTAATACAAAAAATATAGTTAGTCATGTTTCTTACTCTAAATTCTGCTCTCTTAAAATTTACATTTCCTATTAAAGTTTTTGAAATAAATATATTTTAGGCGATGAGGTGGAGTTGGGGTGAGGTTTGGGTTTGGTGGGGATTGTTGGCTTCCTTCCGTCTCGTGAGACGATGGTGCATCACCGTTGGGTTGGGTTGCATTTTCTCGAGTGGCTGTGCAGTCCTATCCTTGAGTGACAGTCTTTACCACAGTTTTTACACACGAGTTCTGTGCTTCCAAATGTTTTGGCCTTTCTCCTAGCTCTTCTGTCTGCAGCCTCCTCCATTCTTCGCTCCTCGGCTACCATGACGCCCTCTTTGACAACTGTGCGCCACGTAGATCGGTCTTCTGCCTTACACTCCCAGTCACTTGTATGTATTTTGGCTGCTTTCATGTCCCTTTGACAGACATCTTTAAATCGCAAGCGGTGGGGATTGTAGGACACCAACAGACAGTTGATCCATCATTTAAAAATGTGAAAATTAGGGAGTAAGCAAAGAAAACGACACATTACTTTCACAAGAAACTGTACACCGTGCACTATTCTAGAAGCAGAACTGCGGGCAACTCATAATGTGCGGCTATATGTCAGGTAGCTGTGGTTGTGAGGATGTCTTTAACAGAACACAAGATGCCAGTCGAGCGGCATATACTTTTAAGTCATAAATTTGTTTCCCAACTTCAAACATCTCAAGTCATGTCACAGTAGAGGCGGCATATACTTTTAAGTCATAAATTTGTTTCCCAACTTCAAACTTCTCAAGTCATGTCACAGTCGAGGCGGCATATACTTTTAAGTCATAAATTTGTTTCCCAACTTCAAACATCTCAAGTCATGTCACAGTCGAGGATCTGCACTGAAAAGAGATATTCGACTCCGTCTACTTGAACCAATTACTCCTAAAGCAAAAGAATGAATAGCGCAAAAAGTCCTAATAACATTAAAAATTTAAATATCAGAGAAACGTTAGAACTTAGAAACCTGTTCAGATACTGTTAAAGTGAAGAAGTTGTAAATTTTTGGTTCAAAAAATTTCTGTCCACACCATCTCATTTGTAAAGCAATTTTTTTAATGTAATAATTTACCTTGGGAAGTATTTTGGTTTTGTGTTTGGTTGTTAAAATAATTATTCTCGATGTTCTGTTATATATTTTTACTGCCATCTGAGTAATTTTTCGGCACCCAGGTGGAGTAGGTCGCCGACCCCCTTAGGTAAGGATGTAGATCACTGACTAGTTTGAGAACCTCCGTGACCGGCTGTGTTAACGCTTTGTTTACTTCTTGAACTCCCCAGAGAAAGTCCCCTCCGACGCCACATTCCTGGGAACACAATATTTCTCTTACAACCTGTCCAGCAGAGGGGATGGAGTGGTCAGCAATCAAGACCAAATCATGCTGGACTTTAGGACCAAACAGCCGAGCAGCCTGCTGTTTCATACAGGTACACTAGCAGATGGCCACGTGCGTGGGTGGCTCTAGGGTGCTTAAGGGAATGTCTGGGGCACTTGAGAACAATCAAGGATAATGCTGTGGGCACTCAGGGAAAAGTTCTAGAGCACGCAACAGCAATATCAAGGCACTCCATGGAATTATCAAGAACTCTGCAGCGTAGTTTCTTCACGCTTTAGCCTCACTTTTGGAATTGCTATCAATTATTAGCATAGTTTAAACTTTTTATGTTAGCTACAAAAATATTTGAGCGTGAACAGTATAATAAAGCTATAAATAATACATTTTCCCAATAAAGTGTACCATCTAGACTTAAACCATGTATACGCATAGGGCGCAGTAATCTTCTGTGTAGAAATAGGAGCATCTGTAATAAAAACAAACTTAAAAAAGATCTTTCTGGTCCAAATTTAAAAAAAAAATATGCTTACGTTTTTTGTCAAAATTTACCACTACTAGAGATGTACCGGTAATTCAAATCAACGCGAGAATAGCTACTTGTTCTATCACCATCTTTGTTTAACTTAGTCCACGCGTTGTTTCTATTTTGGTTATTTCAGGTGACTCAAAAGATTACATCACGGCTGGTCTGATTGACGGCGCCATCTTTCTGGCAGTGAATCTGGGTTCCGGTCAATACGAGGCTGAGATCCGACCGACACCTGCACGGTTTGACGACAACCGCTGGCACCAGCTGGTCATCAGGCGTGAGGCTAAAGAGGTAAGATCGCTCTGAGGGACTTTGTTGTTGTTGTTGTTGTAGTGAGGATCAGCTGTCACACTTGCTCCCACTCCACTCCCCGGCGTCAACTTGACAGACTACTGTAGATTGGCTCGTCATTAAAGAGTAAAGTCTCAAAAACATTACTGACTGAAGATTTTTAGGTAGCAATAAGTAACAACAATGAGAGGGAAGAGGTAATTAATAATTCAAGAGCTAAGTGTTAAAGTACTTAAGTCACAAAATACGCATTTTGAGATTATCAAAGTCTCAAAATACGTATTATGAGATTACCAAGTTTTAGTTCATGTTTTATCTCTTTGGTGATAGCATTTTGACTTTTAGGCTATTAAAAAATTTTGAACTAATTACAACATCACTTTATTCAGTTCAGTAGATTGATCAAAACCAGATGTTAAAAGATCACTGTTAAGATTGAATTTGACAAATTGTGACTTATATACTTTTAGCACTATTGTCTTAAATTATTGTGCATCAGACCAGGACATTTGAAAGAAAGGAAAACAAACTGTAAGGAAAACAATGTGATTGCATAAAATCTCAAATAATTATACATTAAATTTACTAATGCTTATTATTTTTAAGGCCATGCAAGAATTTGGGTCATGAGTCATGGGTTATTGATAATGTTACAGCTATCATGGAATGTTTCAGTTATCATGAAATGTTTCAGATTCATGGAATGTTTCAGGTATCTTAAAATGTTTCAGTAGGTATCATGAAATGTTTCAGATTCATGGAATGTTTCAGGTATCATGAAATGTTTCAGGTATCATGAAATGTTACAGATATTATGAAATGTTTCAAGTTCATGGAATGTTACAGATATTATGAAATGTTTCAAGTTCATGGAATGTTTCAGATATCATGAAATATTTCAGATATCATGTAATGTTTCAAGCTCATGGAATGTTTCAGGTATCATAAAATGTTTCAGGTATCATGAAATGTTTCAGGTATCCTGAAATGTTTCAGAAATCATTGAATAAATTTAATACATCTATACATATAATTCTCCACATGGTTCAACCATGCAGGACACCAAGCTGTCTAACCCCAACGACCAATCAGCTGGCAAGAAAAGGTAGTGCGGAGGGTTGGGGTCATCGAGACCAACAATGCGTTCAATTGAAATCAATTACTTTGCTCTTTCAGAACAACAGAATAACATGTATTTCGTACTGCAATGGTTATTACATTTGCCTAAAATGCAGAAGGTCGTAGGTTCAAGCCCCGGCTAAGACATTACTTTTTTAATTTTTAAAAATGCTTGTGTTTGTGCCCGTTCATATTCCACTTTCTTTTCAAACATGACTTTGCAACAGGGCTGTAAGCTTTATTTCTCGACATTGGCATAATAATTTCTTGCTCTCCGTTGTGCTCAGTGACAGAAAAGTAGTCACACACTCTTCAGCAATTTCTTTCATAAAATGATTACTTTAGGTGCCTTCCCTAGTTCTCCAGGCATGCGCAACTGTGTGTACCGGCAGCAGTGTATATCTCATTGCTCCTGTGTTCTCAGTCGCTTTGGTATCTCCTACAGTCGTCTGAGCCACGTTGCCTTTCCATTGTACTCTTTGATTCCGGTTGGTTTGGTTTGTTAACTGGGCCAAACGTTCAAAAAGATTTCTGTATCTTCCTAAACCTGTTTTCAGACATGGACAATTGTATGTTGCTCTCTCTAGAGTTCCTTCTTTGCATTCACTCACAGTCGTTTGCCCAAACCCAACCCATTTTTCAGGAAGTCTTCACCCGTCACTAAATCATTAGCGGTGTATGCTACGACGGGTTGGCTAGTATGAGATATTACAGTTATTACAGGATATTTGCAATAACAAGGGACATTTTATGTAATATATGATAATTCACGTGTCATGGAAAATTAAGGTGCTTTAATTTTTTTTTCCTCCAAACATGAGACTTTGAAAGTATCAGTATTAGGAAATACAAGGTATAGCAGAAACCTGAATAGGGATAATTGAAATAGGTGGTAAAAGCATAAGGAATTATTAGGTGAAAAAAATAGGGAACTACAAAAGAAAGTGTATCAAATAACTTATCTGATGCTGTGGAGAATTGGATAAAATAAAAATGTGGATGTTACACGTTTTTCCTCATTTTTGTCTTTCACTCCTCCAAATTCATTTTAAAAAAGAGTTATATTTTAAAAAATGTTGCTTAGGATATTTATGAAAAAAAAATAATTTATGTTAAAAATTACGTGTGAAAATGTCAAGAAATCAAATAATTTTTAAACTCTTTAAAAAAAAAGACTTGAATTTTTCAGTTTTGGATGCTGTGTATTTTCAAATCGTCTGCCACTGCAGATGAAGCATGACTTTTACCTGTTAAGATTCATGCCATGAAATCAATTTATGTCCTAATATTTCTTAGATGACTAGCCAATCTACACTATTGGTTTCATTTTTTTAAAAAATCCATTTTTCTTTCTCAAAGTTTACAGGCCGAAATTTCCTACCCACAATTTTTTTCTTTCAAAATTCACTTGTGTAGCTCTATCATCCATGTAGTGACGTAACATTCTGAATATTTAATGATTATTTTGTACCCAGAGTAACCCATCAATACATAGCATTTGGTGTCCCCTCAACCCCGCTCCTCCCAGCCCTCCCTTGCCCTTCCGCTATAGTTCACTAATTTTGTTAATGTTGTAGAGTGAAGTAGTTTTAGGCTCATGTAACATTAGCCATTGTAAAGACACCTTTGATTAGGTTCTTATTTCACTTGGCACTCTGTTACAGTTGTTTTTTATTTGTTTTATTAAATTTTTTTTTTAAATATTTAATTCCCTTTTAGTAAAATTACACTGTTTATTTATTGTCATCCATTCTATGTTTTTAAAACAATTTAAAATGTGTGTTTTTCAAAATGGGATTGCAGTTAGGATTCTAAATTTGTATATAAGGGATCAAGCTATAAGCTCCTTACAGAGTAAATTTAGAACGCTGGTGGTCATGTTATTTTCGTTTAATTTGTTCAGTATTTTCAGGTAATTTTAAATGATGCAATAGTTTCACAATAAAGTGCAAAAGTCACAGGGTAGAAAAAGAGGCCTCTATTTTACAGCTAAATAATCTATACATGGGGTTGTACATAAATATATTTTGTAAATGGTTCTATGAATCTTTTCACAGTGACTGTGTACAGTTGTTTCTCTCTTTCTCTCTAATCATTATAAAATGCATGCAGCTGGATTTGTTAAAAGTTACTTTTTTTCATAAAATTATCATAATGTCATCACTCCACATTTGTTATATTTTATAAACATTTTAAATTTAGATAAGGCAACTATTTTTTAACAAATTATTATTTCATGTACACATGCCATGTTTTTGAACATGTATTAACTGATGATAGTCACTGATAGCGGAAAGTTTTGAAAAATATTTTTCTTACATCCTTCCTAATTAGGATGTTATAAAAATTTGAATAATCATCAACTTTATTCTACAGTAGACTGTAATTTAATATTTATGACACGTCAATCTGTACCATATATTTCTTCTTATTTTTAAAAAGCCGTAAGATTATATTATTCTGCTTATCATTTTGGGTAGCATTTTAATAATAGTAATAGGTTACAGTGTGAGCTGGACACAAAGACAAAAATCTGTGGAAATAAATTATTAACTTCTTGATTAATCGTTAAACTTTTTTAACGATAAAAAATTTATTTAACGGTTAATTGACCCACCACTTATAAATGTACTAGGAGAAAAAAATAAAATATTTCAGCTGATTAATATAAAATAATTTCTGGACGATTAAGCCAACATTTTTGTTTTAAACAATTAACTGACGTGAATGTTCAAAATGTTGATAAAGATTAATGTGTCATTTGAGAGAAATCGATTGCCTACCATGCAAACCATGCAATGTTCCCTCTACGCCTAAGCTTCATCGATCCGTGTTCAAAGTTTAAAAAAAAACAAAAAAAGCAACTCGTGTTCAAAGTTGAACAACGTCCATTTTTTGTGCAATATTTTACAAAATTTGATGCGGGAAGATTCTAAACACTTTGGAGTGGCGTCTGTCAAATATCTGCGCTGCCATGGTTCTAAGACTTAGCTTACATAACACCAGCAAACCAAAATTCCACTATAGACTACAGTATCAGAAACTTTAGCTGAGACAATCTAAAGCTATTTGAATGATTGTTCAGCTGGTTATATTGTCAATAAGACCCGCTCATCATTTCAACCAAATAATGTCAACACACTCGTATGTGTATGCGTTGTTTGTTAAATAAAATACGGAGTGATTATTCACACAGCTGTGTGAATAACGCTTGCCAATAAAATATGCCATATAGTCTATAGTATAAAGAAAACCTTCCAGTGTTATTTCAATTTTCCAAAAGTAAGTTTAAAAGTTACTTACTTTTCAATTTTTGGCTATAATCGAAATTAACTATTAATTAATCATTAATTTTTTACAAGTTAACGATTAAATTTAAATTAATCGTTAACAGCTCTAATTTAAATCCATTTTTGTCATTATGACTGTTAGAAATATAGTACATAAATATGCATATTCATTAAAAGCTAAAATTGTTTTATCCAAAATACGAATCAGAAAATGAGGTATATTCAACGAAATTATCCTTTACATAGAGAGGAGGCATTTAAAGAATGTTTATATGAAATTTTTAGTCATAACATGCCGGCACAAATATGATCCAAGGCAATGTTACTGAATTTTTAATAATCATTAACCTTGAAAAACAAATGAAATAAAATAATTTATCCAATGATGCAAAATACTATTACTTGTCTAACTGTTTTTAAATGTATTAAAGTGCTGAGAAACGGGTAGCTAGATTTTATAATGTGGTTTAAAATTTATAATCATCTAAGTTACTGAAGATGCTAATTAATTTTAACAGCCTCTATTAAATGTTCATCTTGTTCATATAAGCAAAAATCAATTGTCAATTGAACTTCCACCCACTATATTAACTCTCAATTAATTATCATATTTTTTTTGAATTGGAGTTTATTAAAAACTAAACCAATAGCTCCTTGATTTTCTAAACACTAATCTTGCAAGACTAGTTTTCTTTTTACTAATATTACAACATGCTTATTTTATATTAAGGAGTCAGATATTCACAATATTATTTGTTTCAACATACACCTTTTTCAATTATTTCTATTATTTGTGCTTTCAAAGAATATTTTCACTAACATATCCCTTGCTAGCATTAAAGATCTCTCAATGGCAAATTTCATGCTTTATAGAGTCTCAGTGGTGTAGTTAACATTATCTCACCTCTCTGTTCTTGGCCTCAATATTAATAAGTCCACCACAGTTTATCTGTTGTTCAAAAGGGTTTTCTACATTTTAATGTAATGATAACTTAAACAGTGAAGTTTAAACAACATGAAACTCTGAAAATTTTTCTCAAGATATTTTCATCCAAAAGGCCCCCTAAAAAAATTTTAAAATAAAAAAATTCTAGCTACACCACTAATTGATGGGAAACACGACAGTGTTAAATCACAGCCATACACTTGTTTAACATTCAGGAGATATTCATTTCTCTGTTGCCCCATCTGTCCAGCTTACTAGGGATCAAGGTGTTTGTTATGTAAGTAACATGCTGGCACACACTTACCTCATGGCTGCACGTTCACTACTGCTTTATTATTTGAAGCTTTTTTGCTTTATGGACTTGGTGTTAAATGTTTCTATCTGATACCTAAGTCATGGTCCGCCCCCCCCCCCCTACAAAACAGGCCAGAGAATTTTAATAGTATAATTACTACAAGTATTATCAATAATCAATATTATACAAATCTATCAAAGTATGCAGTGTTTTTTCCCTCTACCTCTAGTTCAATGAAAATTAAAGAAATGTTTAATTGCTTCTTAAACGATAAATAAAAGCAATTTAAAAAAACGTATACTCCTACATGGACCATGACCCCCTCTATAATCACCATATTAATTTATATCATTGAGTTGTTTTTATAAAGTCAAACTTTTATTTCAAGGGCTACAATTTTTTTATACTAATGTATAAAAAATTGTACCTGAAATGTAATTAATCATCATTGTAAATTTGATTGTTATGGTATTAAATTTCTCATTAACTTAAGTAATTCCCAAAACTTAATGTATTAGCAAGGGTTTGTAAAAAGACCCAATATTTTCAGGCTTCAATAAGCCTTCAGATTTATCCTTCATTAACTGATTAAAATTGAATTCTAACAAAACATTTAAGTGATAATTAGGTGATTATTTGATATTATTATTTTGAAGCTTGGTTTGTTTGATTGTCGTGTTATATTTTTATTTTTTTTAGTTTGTGTATGTGGATTATTCTTGTTTCTGTTACCCTTTGCTTTCTAAGAATTACAATGTGATTTTGCATGTGTCACATTTGGTATAATTGTCATTATATTTACTATGCATGCCTTACTGTTAAACTTCAGGTATATTCCTCAAGGCTAATCAATTTGAAATGATTAAATAATTAATTTTCTTTGCAAATTCAATATCATTTTTTTGTGTCCTGTGATTTGATGAAATTGTTTAATGTTGAATTTTATAAAATTGATAGTTAGAGACTAAATTTGATTTTCTTAAATCTGGTTAATATGTACCTTTTTTATTTTTTCAGCTAGATAAATAAAAATATCATTTCAAGTAAATATGAAACTGAAGTTCTGTTAGGTGATTAGTGTTTTTAACAATTGAATCTTAGTATAATATAGGACTTTATGTATACGCTTCTTCTACTTTAACTACTACACACTTACCTTACTCTCTTAAAGCTTTGGCTAACACCTTTGTAACCTGTGCCATACAACATTTTCTGAACTTAGGAGTCACTTGCCCCTTTTAAATACAACCCCTCCCCCCACCCCGCGCAGGAAATTTTCGGCATCAGGCAATAAGTCAAGAAGTCAACAGATGCATTACTATTTCTAGCGCTAGACCACAATGCTGGCAGTATGAGTCCCTGTTATGTTCTAGCCTATTGAAGTATAAGCTGGTAGGGCAACTTTCAGTTATGATCTGAATCACCCCGCTCTGTCTGGTGTTGTTGACTCATTTTCACCATTGATCTGTTTGGATAAGTTCGGGCATGTCATTTGATACTCTTCTGGCAGTCATGTCTACTAAAATGTTCCCAAATAACATTCCAAAACATGATGAATAATTGGGCTTGGATGATATCTCCAGAATATTTATTTACAAACTTATTTTAACATATGAAACTCATAGAAGATATTCTTAACACATCCTCTGCCACTTAAAAGAGGAGCATGTGTTACCCTGGTTTTTGTTTTTTAATGTATTACAGTCCCTGATAAAATGAGATTGGCATATTTTTTTTTTGTTGAGAGCGTGTTTAACCTTTTAATGCAAATAACATAAAATTTCTGTCAAAAAATGAATATTCTTTCACAATATAGAAAGATCCCTTTATTACTACATTATGTAAAGAATTAACATGGAAAGAAAAAGTAAAATTTATAAGTTTAAGACATAAATTTGTAAATGCATGGCTTTCTTTTGATTTATTAATATTTGCATGAACAAAATACATTAAATAAAAGAGGGATTTTGAAAATAATTTCGATAAAACATATTCTTATATTTGAGCACACTGTCAAAACCATGTACCCTTTCTGTCATGGGTGTGAGCCAAGCATGTATTCCTACTTATTTAAAAAGCTATTTATGCTTACCTTTCTATAAATCCATTTCACTGTAAATGAGTTGCCAAGTAATGGTTAAAATTGTAAGACTAAACTTTTAATTTAGAAGTTTGTTAATCAATAGTTATGATCTAGTCTGAGTTGTTGTTTTTTAATGAATTATCAACTGAGCAGTAATTTATTATATTCAGTTAAATTTATAGATTATTATGATATTTAAAGCCTCAGAATATTATTTTAGTTTTGGAAAAAAATAATTGTTAAATAAATGGTTTAAAAATAAGGTGTATGTTCTCTTGTATGTAAAAAAAACAAACAAAATAATTCTGTATTTAAGAGGTTAATTTTCTGGGCTATTTTAGAATCTATAATAAATATTTCCTTATATATTGATCATATTAGTAGCCTTTGATTTTTAAAAAAAGGTATTATAAAAATCTGATATGTTCATTGATATTAAATATACTTTGTTTAGACAGTTCCTTTTAACTATTTATTGGTAAATGGAAAAATTATACATTTTTTAATGGTTTTTTTTAGTAATAAGTTTTGGATATTTACTTCTAACAAAATTATAAGTTATATAAATTAAGATATAGCTTGTTTTTAATTTAATAAACATTGCATCAATTTTATTGTTTTCTGTGTGTATGAAAAAGATTAGGATTGAGCTAATAAACTCTAAAGTGTCTAAGTCAAATAAAAACAAATGTAATTTAATACACAAATTTTAACTGCTTATTGAAAAATTATTTCTAAAAAACAACTTCACTGATTATGTTTAACAGAAAGCTAACAATTCTGACTCTAATAAATTCTATGAACATAAGAGTTTTAAAAAACTTTTATCTTATTATTGCCTTGTATAATGTAATTTCAGATAAGCATGGAAGTGGATGGCATGTACAGAGAACAAGGCAGTACATCAGGCAGTTATGTGATTCTGTCTAGCAATGTTCTTTATGTAGCTGGTAGCCCAAATACAGAAAAATTACCCGGATCCAGGGTTAAAACTAATTTTAAAGGATGCTTAAGAAAGGTAATTTATGTTTAAAGTAATATAAAGTCAAAGTAAAATAAATGAATTATAAATTTTTTTATTATACAGCTAGTAGTGAAGAGAGAAGAGCCAGGAGAAAGGGGTAGGTGGGAAGAGGAGCAGTGGCCAATGCCATCGTCCCTTGAGGATGGATGGAAGCCATATGTACTCTTATTTTACTTATTTAAGTTAGTTAAGAAAAAATACTTAATTTATAACAAAAATATTATGATAATTACATTTTAACAGCTGTCTTTATTTTTAAAAAACAATACTTCAAAAATTGTTTGCATATAAACATTCAAGTCTCAAATGGAGCATTGATTTAGTTTACAAAGAATTTTCTGCTTTACTTCTAGGTGAGGTACCAGGCTGACAGTATTAGAATAGACCTGACAGAATCAGCTCGCAAAGAACATGGATTGTTGGATGTTGTTGGGGATGTCATTTTTGATAAATGTCAGGAGCTTGTTGAATCCCATCCTGTGACATTTTCCACACCTGATGCATATTTAACAGTTCCAACCTGGGATAGGTCGAGGTAAATTTTTTTAATTCACATATATTTGTCTAGTTATCTTTAAGGCATTGAATGTTCCAGGTTGCTCTAAGAGTTTAGGGGAAAAATTTTAATAAGTTAGTAATTCAGTACAACAGGGAGATGCAAATACATGCTGTATTTTTACCAATTAAATTTTTTTAAAAAAATGTATTATATTTATAATTGTCAAAGATTTTGATGAGCTTTTGGTATATTTTTACTCTTCACTACAAAATAATTTCTCATACACACATTATAGGATTTTTAAAATCATAAATGGTTTATTTGAAAAAGTTACATCATAATTAAACAAAAAAATAATAAGTTCGGAAACACTCACTCTTCAAATTAATCAGCACAAGAATCTACTGTGTTTCAAATAACAGTCACAATCATTGTTATCTCATCCCAATACCTCCATACCACAATCCCACAAGCTGACAAAGGAGTTGTCCCTCTGTAGTGGTATTCTCTTTCATCTCTTTGACAGCATGAAAGGTTCCCTGGCCTTTCAGTTCAGGACAGTGGAACCCGGAGGCCTTATGATGTATAGCAATGGAGACAGGGATAGTAAAGACTTCTTTGCCCTGGAATTGCTGGATGGCCACCTGTATTTGATTTTAGACATGGGTTCTGGTATAAAGAAGGTGAGAGCATTGCACTTGGCAAGAAAATAAGGGAGTATATGAAAGGCTACAACTGATTTTGATATTAAATTCTTGAAATTTTATTTTGTCATGATAATAATAACACCCTTTCAGACCATGGCGGCTTATGGGGAAAGGGAAGTAGCATTCACAAATTTCATTGGGACGCGGTGGTCGAGAGGTAGCGCGCTCGACTGTCATACCGATGGTCACGAGTTCAAATCCACGCGGAGGCGAGGATTTGTTCCCGGGGCCTGAGGAGTCCTCCGAATGGGTACCTAACTAAACAATAGTTAGGCGGCTGGGGTAATGCGTGGAACCCCTATAGCCGTGGCCTGTGACCGCTGCATCACTTGCCAACAGATCATCTCTCATGGTCTGTGGACGCAATTATCTTCTGCATAGAAGGAGCGTCTGTATATCTAAGATAAGATAAATTAGCACTAATGAGCAAGGGAATATGTGGCTAGCACAATGCTCCATGGGCCTTGCTAGCACATAGGCTAGAACTTGTGAATCTCTTTTGCCTAAGGGCATGGTGGTCCAGTGGTAGCGTGCTGGACTGTCGAAACAAGACAAAAAGAGAGTCAAGGGTTTGAGCCTGGGGGCTGGCAAGGCCCCTGGGCATTGTGTTAGCCACACAATGCCTTGCTCATTAGTGGTGGCTCTATGAAACTTGTGAAAGCTACTTCACTTGCCTCATAGGCCGTCACGGTCTGAAAAGGGGTTATTATTATTCTTACTGTCATGATAATACCATTATTGAATTCAAGGTCAGATTATTGCATTAGGAAAGTGTACTTTCCATTGTTATAAAAATTATATCTGGTAATTGAGAAAAAAAAAGAATTAAAATATATAACTAATGTATAAGAAATATTACTGGAGACTTACTGAGACAAAGTAAAAAGAAAATGGTGTTAATTATATTATGAGATTAAATTTAGATATATTCCACATCCTTGACAGATCCAGGCCAGTAGGTCTACAGTTTCAGATGGAAATCCCCATGATGTTTACTTTGAATTTGCTGACAATAAAGGATACATTTCTGTGGATGGCATAAAGGAGCAGTTTTCATCTCCGAGGATCTCAGACAGATTTGACCTTCACGGGCATTTATATGTTGGAGGCATTGGGCCTGAAATCAATGTGACCACCCTGCCACGGGAGCTGTGGGCTGTCATGTTGGGTTTGTCTTACATAGGCTGCCTCCAGGACCTGGTAGTCAATGGCAACCAAGTTGATCTGGTTGCTGCTGCAAAACTGCAAAATAAATCCACAGTCATGGGCTATTGTACAAAGGTGCGTAGTTGTTTCTATCAGTCATGGGCTATTGTACAAAGGTGCATAGTTGTTTCTATCAGTCATGGGCTATTGTACAAAGGTGTGTGGTTGTTTCTATCAGTCATGGGCTATTGTACAAAGGTGCGTAGTTGTTTCTATCAGTCATGGGCTATTGTACAAAGGTGTGTAGTGGTTTCTATCAGTCATGGGCTGTTGTACAAAGGTGTTTGGTTGTTTCTATCAGTCATGGGCTATTGTACAAAGGTGCATAGTTGTTTCTATCAGTCATGGGCTGTTGCACAAAGGTGTAGTTGCTTCTAAAATATTTCAGAGTGTATATTTCGGCTCACAAACGACAAAAGAGATTGCCCATAGCTGACATACAGTCAACTTTTAAATATTACCTTTGAGCTTTTATCAACAAAAGCTTGTTGGTAAATAAAAATAAAATTGTTTACACCCCTTGCAAAAAAAAAAAAAAAACATTAAAAAGATATGAAAAAGCTTTATTCACATTCTCTCAAAACCTATTAATCCCTCTAGAAGCCATTTTTCATCCTGCTCAATTGTATTGCATACAACTGATGGCCATTAGTTTGAGAACATTAAGTAAATCATCCCTACAACCCTACTCAAGCTATTATTTTTTAATGTAAACAAGGCCGTAGCATGCAATAAAATGTCTATACAATACATGCTTCATAACTCATAACATTTACTTTGATTCTCCTATAGAATTTTTGCATCTAGTTTTTAACTTAAATATCTCTCCCTGGAACAGTTGGAGGCACAATGCAGCAGTCATCCTTGTAACCACCAGGGAAAATGTATTGAAGGTTGGAATAGGTTCACCTGTGATTGTAGAGCCACAGGTTTTGTTGGCACTGTTTGCCAAACAGGTTTGACATACTTTTAATAAGAATGATGATTTACGGGATGATTTTTTTAGTGAAATTATTTTTTAAAATTCCAATCTTTCCCTTTTTTTATTTAAAAATTTTTTTTTTATTTTAAAGTTACAAAAAAGGGAACCTTACAATTTTTAAGATAAATAACAGTAGCTGAATTAAATAGTCATTTATTTGTAGAATTTAATATTGGAAATCTATGCTTGTAGTGAATAATTTTTAAAAAACAACCTTTCTAATTTAATTTTTAAAATTCAAAATAAAATTATTGTCACACCCCTTAACATTTGAGAATTGGTTTAGAATGTATTCCTTCATTTGTTACAATTTACAAGTCGCTTAATTCAGATTTTCATTGGTCTCTTTATGAGATTAAGTTCATCTAGATTTTTCATTTTTAACGTTTGAACAGCTGCTGTGACCTTGCGGTTTGATGGAACACAGTTTATGAAGGTCACCTTGGCCAGGGAAAGTATTACACAAGCTGAGGATATTTCCTTAAGATTCAGGTCCATGCATCCATCAGGACTCTTGTTCTTGACCACTGGTCAGAATGAAGATGGCATGGAGCTGTATTTAGATGGTGGAACACTATTCTTATCTGTCAAAGTAGACAGCGGAACAAAGGTTGGTTGCATTAGTCATTGATTTGATCCAGCTTAATTACTCTTTCAACATCATCCAGGTGTTTTCATAAAATCATTTCATTGATGGTTACTTTAATAACAAATTTAATATTTGTCAAACTTAAGTCATGCTCTTTCCATTAGAATACATTATTGGTAAAAAGTAACTAAATTCATCTGTAAGATTAGACAAGATTCTTTGATCAAAGTAAATAAAGTGGAAATTATATTCTTAATTACAAAATAAATATTCATTTTCAGCACACACATAAGTATAAGTTTATGTACAAAGACAAACATTTTTTATTAAATCTTCTAAAGTATTTATATACTGGATAGAAAAGTCAATAGTACACTCGCCTCACAAGCTGAGGGGCATGGGATCAAGCCCATGTTAAAGCCACAATAAAAATGTTGATGAATGACAATTGCTAAAAAGTCCTCTGCTGACCTGGAGAGGAGATGGGCACTGCTAGGTCTACCAAGCCCAGAGAAAGTTCCATTTGAAACATTAGAACCCCCTATGACCATGAGGTTATGGGAAACAAATTTTTTTTTAAAAATCCATCACATTCTATAAAACATAAGGCTCTTGGTGACAATAACTGATGACCTGCTTTGTTGTGGGTTATCAGTGTAAATTGACATTTGGAAGTGTCAATATTGTTGTGAAATATGTGTTACCAAATTTTTAAGTAGTGTTTTTGAAAATTATTTTTAAAATATTTATTGATAATTCCTGCAGGTTCTATCTGCTGGACACACCTTGAATGATGATAGATGGCATACTGTGTTCATAAAAAGAAGAGTTCACACAGTGGAACTTGCCATTGACATGGAAAGACCAGTAACAGGTGAGATCACACTCTTCATTGAATGTGCAAAAAATGAAAAAAACTTACATATGAATTATCATGATTTGAGTAAATGGTCATTCCTTGCACTCATCAGTCTATCTTAACATTGCTCATAATTAATTCAAGTAAAGTTTGCACATTTTTTTAAAATTAATGATCATTAGGCTGTAATAGATAAAAGTGGGTCAAGTTCATGATCATAGCTATTATATGAATAATGCTGTGTCTAAATGGGCTAATTATTTACAGATATTTTATTGTGAATTTGGTGAAATTACCCATTTAACCACTTGAGTACAACCAAGTAAAATTGTAGACATCATCTAATTTAATCTGTATCTTAATATCTCACTACAGTTGATAATGTTGTTATTTTTGTTTTAAGTAATATGGGCGAGGGAGTTTTTTTAGGTAAAAAGGGGAGGAAAATAGGCTTTTTTTTAACCACCTTAATACTGAAAATTGACTGTGGCAGTAGGAATGATACAGATGTTGAAAGAAAATTCTCTTTTACATACCTCTTTGGCTAGAAAAGGGCAGAAAAGCAAAAGTTGTTAAGTACCAGAGACAATGAATCAAAGTTATTTTAGAAAAAATAAATTTCTGAATAAAATTTATAGATCTTATCTCTTATAACAAATATGGCCCTTTTACCTAATGAAGCTAGTTTTTAAAATAATGACAATGATTATTTATGATGGATTTCAAATTGCCTTCAAGATAATATGTTTCTATATTGTGTCACATATCCTTAGCCTTGAATCCAATTACAAATCTCTCAAGTGACTATTTCTGAGTTTGCGCCTCTTGCACCATGTTACTCACCAACAAATCAACCACTTCCTTCTGCAGATAAGCTTCCTGGCAATACATTCTCACTGGCCACAAGCAGAATATATGTTGGCCATGTTGTCCCACCTGCCACGGCCAATGGTACATCTTTCTTTCATGTCAGGTTATGGTGCATGTTTAGCATGGCTAAAATTCAGTGTTGGGCTCATGCATGGATATGGCTAGTCTAGTCTTATGCTTAAGATAGTGCTTCAATTCTCTACACACATATGAACAGAAGTTTGTTTGACACTTCAGTGTAGAATAGTTTGTAATTAGTCCAGCTATCAGAATACTTTGTAGAGAAGCTTCACTCCTGGATTTAAGCTGTTTTTAGAAACAAAGTTCAAACCCCTAAAATGTTTATGAGTAAATCACTTTCTGGCATTCATGATATTGTGAATTTTCTGTGAGTAATAGAGGATGTGATGAAAGAAAGCAATAATGTAATGTAAAGTTCAAAATAATGAACTTCTAAACCTTTCAATGCTGAAGATTTACAAGCATTAATATTGGTTAAAGATAATAAAAATAATGCATTAACAAAAATTTAAACTGAGTTTTGGCATCATCTATCAATTACAGTGATAGGCTTTTAATGTCAAATTCTTTGCATTTTATTTTTAAAATTTTATTTTTTGTCTCTTTTTGATTATGGCATAAAGTTAAAGCAGACTTTTTATATACTTTGAAGTTTGTTGGACTGTTGGAAACTTTTTAAAATGCATTCGGTACTGGTGTCAGAATTATTAAATTATATTTTCTTTATACATGACCAAAACTATTTTTTAAAATTTATACTGGAATTATAAGATTTTTTTTATTGATAGCTGTTTGCTAACCACTATCAGGGGATTGCTGGCTTCAAGCACTTAATATCTACAAAAAAAAATTTCTTAAGTCAGTGGTAGAGTATCAATACACTTTAAATAGTATCACTATCATTCCTTTTATAATTTGAACACATTAAAATAGCTTTCATTGCCACTATTTGCAATCTTCATGCATGTAAATTTATGAATATTTAATTTTATATATGAAACTCATGCAAAATTTAAGAAATATAACTCAAATGGATTACAGCAAAGCTAACACAATTTTATCAAAGGGGTTTAGATTTACCCAACATCCCTTTTTTTTATCAGAATGTTTTGTTTGTTTGAATTTTCATTGTATGATTTTATTTTTTGGGAGAATTGTTTTCAGTTATTGCTCATTACATATTTTCCAGAAAATGTCAATTTTGCAAAAATTTGTTTGGTGTTCCAATAAGAGGCTCAAGGTTACAGTGTTGCATGGAAAGGTTTTCATAGATCAGATATCTTTTATAATATAGTTCCCTACGGTATGTTTTACAAGATTTCAATTTTCTTCACAAGCAGTTCCATATTGGGAGTTTTCTAGTTTTTAAATTGGGTGCATTTCCTTCAAATATGTGTTTGGAAAATGACAATCAGCTAAAGCTTGTAAACTGTGCATATTGTGGAAGATTCTTTATTTAAGAAAAGTATTTTAGGCATTTTTTTCCTGATGACTTCTTGCTTTTGAATAGCTTCTGCAAGCATAAAATAAAAATTATTTTTGCTTGGAACCTGGTGATACTGTCTAGTTTCAATGTTGCTTTTTGGTGTCACCTGCTACAATGCCACAAAGTTTTCCAACCACTCTGCTTGTCAGTGGCAAATTGTGAAAGCTTGTAAACTGCTATCCCCAGAATCCTCCAGGTTATGTTTAAAATGCATGTTGCTTGCCTTATCTTTCTCATCAGTCACTTTCTTTTGGCTTAGAAAGATTAAGTTTCAAAACAGATTATGTGCATGGTAATATAAAATTTTAACTTTTAAAAAATCTCTTGCTTCTGAAACTAAACACTCATTTATTGAAATAAAAGTCATGCCCAGTGTTGCAAGTTTATTAACTTGACACATCAAAAGAAGTATTTAGCAGAAATTGACCAGGAACACTTATGTATGTTTCATAATTCTCATTGTCTCCTCCAAAAACTAATTTTACTTAGTCAAGTTGAAAAAATGTACTTAATGTTAAAAGAGATACTGTTAATGTTATAAACATTTTAAGCAAGGTTACTTATATGGCTACAGTCAACTTACTGGTCTTATTGCATTTAAGTATCAAAACAGAAATAATCTTAAAAATATATTCACATTTGGTCAGATTTTATAACTATCTTTTTTTAAAATGCTGCAGTCAATATTGTGTGTGTTATGAATGCATTTTACAGCTTTATCATTAAAAAATGCAAAAGTCAAATTTAAATATACTAAATAAAGAAAATAATGTGATTTTTTTTTCAATTATTATTCACCAGTTTAGTTAAATATAGCTCTATTTCCTCAAATCCTGTACACTGTTTGATAATATTGGTTTATTTAAAGAAATCTTAGGTTAGACTTTTTTATTGTCTACTTTCAGCTGATCTGCCAGGGCAAGCTAAAGAGATTGCTCTTCGAAGTGTTGAAGCTGGTCACATGGTACAACAAGATGAAGGAGTAGTAGACAAACATTCAGGGTTCATTGGTTCTATGCAATCTTTTATTTTCAATGGCAATCACTTTTTCCAGGTAATATGCTTCTAAGGTTAATCCTGTTCACTTACATTCAATTATATTCACTTGCAAATGTTTCAAGTTTTAAATATTCTTTATCCAAAATTTTTGCACTACATTCTATGTTATATTGGAAAAGAAAGTTTCAATATTTTTTTTTTTAAAAACTAAAATTATTAAGCTTAAAGCATTTAAAACGTTCCTCACTAACTAAAGAAAAATATCATTTGTGTGTTAATAATTGCATATTATCTTATGCATTTGTCCTGGAAAAGAACCCGTAGACAGCATCATGCTGACATCAAAAATAAAATATTCTGAATCCTCTTTTTCCATGATTCTTATTTTCTAAGTATTAACATTTTGTTTCAGATGGCTAAATCAGGATTGGGGGACGACATAGAAATATCTGCTCGTTTTAGCTCAGATGAGTATGTCGTTCGTGACCCTGTCACATTTAAATCAGAGGATGCCTTTGCCACCCTGCCTCGGCTACAGATCCACGACAAATTCTCAATCTCCTTCCAGTTCAAAACAACGGAAAGTGATGGGCTCATCTTCTACAACGAAGGGGCAGGACAAGATTTCTTTGCCATGGAACTATATCAAGGCTACCTATATTATGTTTACAACATGGGCGAAGGTGCAGAAAAGGTCAAGGCCAATATCAATCATCCAGTAAATGATAACAAATGGCATGAGGTGAGTAGTTTTATGAACAATCCTAATGCCACTAAACTGAGAAGAAAAAAGTATATGTAGCCATTAAGCCTGTCAACAGGTAACCGGATACCCATTGCCATGTGATTACCCAGGTAGATGTTACTGCAAATGTCTATACCAACGGTGTTCTCAGTGTACTAATTGCTGCTCTATGGAGCTGAGACATGGAGAACAACGGCCATTAACCTGACCAGAATTGAGTCCTTCATCAACAATTGTCTAAGAAGGATTCTCAGAATTCACTGGCCAGAAAAAATCTGCAACTGGAAACTGTGGCAGGGACAAAACAGAAGTCCATTGAGGAAAAGATTCTTCAAAAGCCGTGGAGGTTCTAATACAACAAGGCAAGCCCTGAAATGGAACCCACAGAGTAAACGGAAAAGAGGCCATCCAAGAAACACTTGGTGCCGAGAATTGGAGGTAGACATCAAGAGAATTGGCCATGAATGGAAGATCCTGGAGAAACTGGCCCAGGATAGAGATGCCTGGAGGTCTCTTGTAGGACGCCTATTTCCTAGGAGGAAGTGCAGATGTCGATGATGATTGGTGGATGTCCCTCATGGACGAGAAGGCTCAACAGTGTACTATTGCCACTTAAAATGTAATCATGCTGTACATGTGTGAAATGATGTTAGGTCTACATGACAATGTTCAATAAAGTAGAAAAATAAGAGAATGTCGATGGAAATGTCTTTGTTTGTAATTAAACACTATGTTTGCCAACAATACATTATGGTTATGTCATTATTATCTCGCTTTGACTATAAAGGGAGGTACATTTTTTATTGTGACTGTTTTGTTTTTCTGTGAAAATATTCTTGCCGCCATTGCAAAAGTAATTTTTTTATGCGCTGGCAATATTCCAAAGTTTGCACACTCTTGTATTATGTCAAAGGACACATGATCAAATATCCACATATTTATTAAATTGTATTATTTATAGCATGTATACAATTTATTCTATTAGCAGCATGATTATAATTTTATTTGCTGTTATAAGAAGAAAAAAACTTGGCAATATGTTAGTGTAACTAATATCTATAGGTAAAGTTAAATAATCTGATGTGATTAATTTTTAGACTGACTCTAGAGTGAGATAGAAAAAAAACAGGGCAAATATTCGTTGCATCAATTTTGCAGTATTAAAAAAAGAAAAAGAATATTTCCACTTTGTAAATATCCTTTATCTTTCAAAGTTTATTGATCACATTTTCACTCAGGTAAGGTTGCTGAGGTCAGACACGACAAAGCAGCTGCTGCGTGTGGATGACAACACACCAACAATAGTTGACCTCTCTGGTGCTAAAAATAACAGATTTGACTTGAGCGGCCAGCTGCACATTGGTGGTGTCCTTAAAGTCAAGTATCCGTCCCTGCCTAAATTGATTTCATCCCAACATGGGTTTGTTGGGTGCCTGGGGTCATTAGACTTGAATGGTTACCTCCCAAATCTACTTCAACATGCCAGCTACATCCACGAGGGAGTCGGAGATGGTTGCAGAGGTTTCATATTTCTATCATATTTACTCCATTCTGGTCACTTTACACCTCATTTATAATCAGTGTTTATCTATTGGTCTTTCTCTTGGAACTTAACCAACCTCAAATGAATTAAACTGTTTTAAGTTCATTAATGCAAAACCATTTGAACATTGTTAAACAACCTTTAAATTTTCAATATTAGGGCCATTGTAAGATATCATGACTGTCAAAAAAAGATTTGTGGTTTTAAAATGAGCTTAATCCCTACCAGTGTCTACATAATGGAGAGATATAGAATTTTAACAGCTTTCCCGTGAAGGAAAGTACATCCTGGGACAAATCTTCAGCCAATGAGGTTTGAAGACAAAATCCAAATTACATTGAATTTGAAAAAAGGTGTCCTTGAAAAAAAAGAGAGCTGAATTCATATCAGTTGCAGTTTCTAAAGTATATCTGGGGATTAATGTCTCTATTTATGTTTTATTGGAAATATATTCATTCAACTGATTACTAATTTTCCTAAATTTAGGAAAGCTGAATCAAATTCAAAATTGTTCTGAAGGTTTATATACTTCCTTTATGCCATAAAATTGTGTTAAAGAAACAATTTAAATTACCACACTTCACAAAATTCACCACACTAAGATGATGAAGATTATAGTTATAATGAAAATGATGTGCTAAATGATGTTATTCTCAGGCCCTGTGACCAAGTGCGTCAATGACTCCTGTGCTAACCATGGCAGATGTGTTCAGCAATGGGCCTCCTACAGATGTGACTGTGACATGACATCATACACAGGACCGATGTGCAAAGAAGGTTTGTAGAAAGGACAAATATCAAAAAGAAAAATATTTCAGTCTCTTCATAATTGTTGCCTTATTATGAAAATAATAGTGAAAACAGTCCAAACATGCTCTTTATTTTGTGTCTTTCCCCTAGAGAGTGTCTCCTACAAGTTTGGGCCAGGTCCTGGTCTGATTACCTTCACCTACCCAGAAGGCCAACAGCCATCAACAAACTTTGAGACACTGGCCTTTGGCTTCCAGACTTTCCAAGATGAAGCTGTTTTGATCAGGATGGATAGTCACACCTATGATGACTTCATTCAACTGGAACTGGTCAGTTCTTCTACTCTTTTTATATGAACTAGCCTTTATTATTTTCTGAATAAAATATGTTCACATAGTTAATACCTGATTTTTTGTATAATAGGAAAGCAACAGTAGGCTGAGCTGAGCTTTATTCACATTAGTTTAAGAGCCAAATTGCTTCTGTGCTCTAGTTTTTACTAATAATAATAAATCTGAATTAGCCATATTCAGATTTACTTATGTGTGCCTATCTAAATAATCTTACTCACAATAACCACAAGTGCTTGGCTATATCAACAGGTAAAAGGTAATGTGTATCTTATCTACAATATGGGCACCATCAATCACCCACTGGGAAACTTCTACCAGAAAGTAAATGATGGTCGATATCATGTGGTACGTTTCACCCGCTCAGGGCCAAACGCAACATTACAGATTGACTCTGAGATGCCGCAAGTCAAGAATCCTACAGGTAAAAAATTTTAGAAAGAAGTTTTTATAAAGTAGACTAATGCCCGTAGCTTGTGCCTTTTTTCTTTGACATTTGTCAAAATATTTTAATATTACCATTATCTAAAGTGACTTTTAAAACTTTTCTTTTATATACTTTTTAATTCTCAAACTGATGAAGTAACAGCGTTGACTTAAATTTTCTAGACCTTTAGAAAAAGATAAATAATATTGATTTTCAAAGAATTAGAAAAAAATATAAATACACTAATTATATTTCATTGTTTTTTTTTAATTAAACCTGAATCATACTTAAAAACTATCTCCTAAATTATTATGAAATTTAACATTTAAAAAAAAATAAAACAAAAGATTGTAGACTTTGAAAAATCAAAACCTAATATTTAATTCATAGCTACTGTCTTCTGAAAAATTAATATTTTTTTAAAAGCTCTCTCCGATGTGCTCTTATCAGAGACAAAATGGTTAACTCATATGGCTTATTGTTGCAAACATAGCCCCTGTGATCATTGCTCCAGTAATGTGTAAATAGATATGAATTTTTAAACTTGAAAAAACAAGTCATTGAACTACTAAAAATATTACAAGACATTCTTTTTTTTAAAACTATTTTTTAAAATTAACTTATTTTCAGTCACATATATTTTACCCCACTTTTTAGTAGAGCATTTAAATTAATCACATTTTTTCTTTATGGCTTGCATACTCTGGAGTTTGCGGATAAATTTTATAGTTTTTTTTAATTAAAAAATTGCTGCTGCATAAGTGGACTTATTACAATATTTTAAACATTTATTTTAAAACTTTGTTTAGACCCATCAACAAGTAGACTTAGGATGTTTACTATGGTTTTAGTTATTTTCAATGGCATAATCAAAATACAGTAGAAGTCCGATAATCCGGCACGTTCGGGACCGCCTCGGTGCTGGACTATCAAAAATTCCGGTCTATCGAGCGATGCCCCTTCTTTTTAGTGTAGGCTTTGCCGTTAAACAAATGAACTATGTTTCTTTTAATGTCATAAATAGTTGATGAGCCAATATTAAACTCATTCATTAAAACATTTCTATTCTCAACTTTTTCTAGCCGTTTGATGATTTCTAGTTTCTGATTGAGAGTCAATGTTACGTGTTTTCGTTTCTCTCCTGTTGAAAACGAAGGCTTATTTTTTGACAACATGGTCACTTTATAGTTAGAACGAAACTCACTTTGTTTATACAAAGTTTCAAAAAGTTACGTACGTCAGTACAGATGTACTGTATTACAGTGGAGAGTACTGAGTACAGTTTACTGCAATCTGAAAGGACACAAAACAACAAACACACAACAAATAATAAATAAATAAAATAAAATAGCGAAGACGCTTTGGGATTGATTAACTGTGCTGCACTGCAGCTATATTTATTGTGACAGCTGAGACTAGCCAACTGCTAATTGTTTCCGAACAATACTGAGTGCTTCCGGATGATCCTGAACTATCCTGAAAACTTCCAAATAGCTCTCGGGCGTTTATTATTTGCTTTAAAGACACACTTTTGGAGAAAACTAAAATTTTTAATTTTTCCGAAGCGATGCCGGACTATCAGGCATTCCGGACTGTTGGATGCCGGACTAATGGACTTCTACTGAATATCAGTTCGAAATACAAAGAAAACAACTCGTTTGTTGTTTATTTTGTGAGATTGGGTGAAGGATTCAATCAAGATCACAATCTATAATCACAGATTTCAATAACATGGGCATCATGGTACATCTTGAATCATCTGGTTGATCTCTAGTTGTGTGTATGCTATTTTAAGTTGGTCTGCAGAAGCAGGGGGTTAATTTTTCATACTATATAAAGTAGAATTAAGCTCCTATTTTAAAAAAAAATCTTTCACCCAAAAACAGTCTGCAGAATTAAATTGTTGATGGGTCTATTCATTTGTTTAGAAAAAAATATTTTCTGAATATGTATAAATAAAATTTGGAGAAAAGAATCTTAGTTTTTTGTCATTAGAAAACATTAACTGTACAGATTTTTGAATATATGTGAAAAACCTGTGTTTGTTGAGAGCTAATTCAATGTTAATATATAAATAGCTATGTCACTTTAATAACAGATGGGATGGAATAATTTATTTGTGACATTTTCAATAGCCTGATTTCTGTAAATGTCAATTTAATTTACAAATGAAAAGCAATGGTCTTTAAATTTATTATAATTTTACATTATCATTTTTTAAAAAATTAATTATTCATTAGGTTATTTTTAACTTGTAAATATGTTTTATATATAGAAATGTATTTAGTTTCAAAAGGCTGAATCATTTCTCAAGGCAGGTCATTTAAATAAAGAAGCTATGAATCTGTCACACTTAATTCTTTTTAAGCTTTGTTTTCTTGAGTTAATGACTAAAACATAATATAAAATTGTTGAGTTTTTTATGTACAATTTTGTACTAAATATAAAATATATAAATTTGTATTTGATGTGAAAGTTCCTGTGTATGGAGGATGTGAGGAAAAGTATTGTTTCTATCATACCCTAAGACCTGCATGGAGACTATATAACTTGACTTAGCTTATTTTTTTATTTATTATGGGACTGAACAGTTTTAGATAAATTTGTTACTTTTTACAATTATTTTTTAAATATTTTTTTTTTAAAATAAGTTAACATTGAACAAAAAATAATCAGTTTAAAGGGATAAAAATATTTAAGCCAGATAGATTATAATTAAAAATTTCATTGTCCAAAAAATGTTTAACTATAATTAACCACCTCATACTGGCCACATGGGTATATATTATATTTAAATATACATATATTGAAATGTACATTCCATTATACCAAGTGTGTTTCAAATATTGTTCCTGATTAAGATTTTTTTTTATGATCACAGCATTTTAACCCCTGTTTAAACCTTTCCCATTTTTTATTTTTTATTAAATATGGCCAGTTGAAGAAATTTTTGTCAACATTATAAAAAATAAACATTTTTTAGAACATAAAAGTTTTCAACTAATGTAAAAAATCTGAAGAGTAAAAACAAAAACTTTAGTGATTTGTTTATTTAATATGTATTAAAAGAGTAAATAGAGTCTTAACAATGTTAAACTCATTCTTACTCCATTGCTCTATGTAGCAATATTATTTAATCTAGGCCTTTTCTTGTAAAGGAATTTGCTTTTTTTAAGACCAGTGAAATCCACTCCCTCTCAACTGATTATAAAAAATTGCTCTGAAACTGATAACCAAAATTATATCCAAACAAATAAGCAAAGATGAAATTATTTATAATTAAACAAAAGGTGTAACAGTGGGCTGGAAATGCTGAGATCTAAAATAGTTTGTATATTTTATGATTATTAACTGATCTCTCTCCACGACAGTCTTTTCATTTGATGAGGAAATTAATGCTTTGATACTGAAAGGTATTTCCTGGGATTATGTCACAACTGGTTTAATATCACAAAATTTCCACTGAAAATCCCTTCTTATTTGGTGTTTGCCATAGGTTTTAGGCTTTTTAATTTATTCTTTTACATCATAATATGTATTCATTTTTATTTGGTTGGGTGAAAAGTATAATTCTGCACTTACCAAAACCACATTTTGAGTATATAAGTATAAAAATAATCATATAATCAGTGCTCTTTTTTTCATTAGGTTTTATGCAGTTTTTTTCCTAATCTTTTAAATTTAAGAAATTGTAAAACATTACTTTCTCAACACATTAATCTGTAATACATCAACATAATTCATTTTTCTATAACAAATAGGTTTTTGTTCTTTATCTTATCTCAAACCCATTGTCTTAACTGAATATATATAATGTATAGATCAAATACTTGAAAAATAATTCAATGAAGAAAGAAATTCTGGGCATATTTCAATCTGAAAGTTCCACTTTAGCCAACTATGAGAGCATCTATGTTTATTACATCAGGAATCTTATACCGGCTAAAAAAAAGCACTGATAGAAATATATGATTTAATACTTTATTATTTGCATATCACCACTTTTGTAGGGTCTTGCAGTGGAAAATATTATATTGCATATATTTAATGATTCAAGCGATACTTATTGACACCTAAATTCCAATTGTACAAATCCTCAGATTTGTTTTTTTTTTAATTAATAGTAATAATAAGTCCTTTATAACCAAGCTCTAACATTTTATGTTATCTTTTCAGTAATCTATAGATGATTTAAATAAAAATATATTGAAGCTTTGGAGCCACATATTTTTTTTCATAGAGATACAAGGGCTATTTGCTCATCTATTTCAATGGGGAGCCAAGTTGGCAGCCTGATTCTAAATTTTTAGTACATAAAAGCAATGAGTTATTTAAATCCATTGTGTATAATAAATGCAGATAATTTAAAAATGTTTTCAAATAAAATAAATTTTATTAAAGTAACAGTACTTGAAAGTTCAAAAGAAATCATTTAGGGGTAATTTTGGACAATGATACATATTCACATTTTTACATATTTTCACATACTTTCAGTTTTACTTTCTTTTAGCACCTTATTTCATATTCATAACAAGTTTCAGTTGTGGTATTAGATATCACCTTACTATGCTGCTTTATAAATCATATTTCAGTAAAATAATATTGGCCTTTCTGATATAAATATTTTATTACATGTGTATCCTCATTGACATTGACTCAATGAAATAGTGATCAAAATAGATTTAGTCATTTATCCCCCCCCCCACTTTCCCCAGAAAAAAAAAGTTTGGTTTGGACAGTAGCCAATGGGTTGCAGCATAAAATAGGATGAATCAAATGATTATCAATCAATCATCAATCAATGATTTTAAGTTTAACAAATCAGTGTTTGGTTTTTAGTTATAACCATTAAACCACCGAAGACAAAGGTACAATTAACTGTTGTACAATCAAAAGTTTTGTGAAATTGTATTTATTTTTAAAAAATAGTTTACTAAATGGAAATAAACTTAAACATTTACAAGTTGGATACCATATTGTCAAATTTGTCTGTGTGAGTCTCAGGATCAGTTTAACTTGATTAAAGTTACCAGTAATGTTTGTCTAACACTAGCCATAATAAAGAACAAAATTAAAATTATTAAACCTGATTTACCACAGTAGTTCAACTGTAGTGAAAAATTATAAATACAACCCCCACCTGGATATTTCATTTATGAATCAATAGATTTTTTTACAATGTTAATATCTACTATAAATAGAAAGGACAATTAGGATGTAATGCCAACAGTTTGGGGAAGGATTGGAAATAATCTCTAATTATTTTATTCATATAGAATTTATAGATGAAGTATGTGGTGGTTACGGGGATACTTTATTCAATCTTTCTATTTTCCAAAGGACAACAGAGCCACACATTCAACAACCAGGCCTTTATAAGGATTGGAGGCAAGAAGGCAACTAATGGAAGCATAATTCAACATTTTGAAGGGATTATTTCTGGTAAGAAGAAGTATTCAGTGTGTATGATATATAGAATTCATTAAGATAATAGCATTATGTAATTGGCACACTACCACCTAGATACAACCACAAGTATTTTTCATCAGACAGGTGAAACTATAAATAATAAGCAAATCCTATATACTATAATAAATAGACATATTGCCTGGTTTATATGAGTAAATGTTGAGCAAAATTGTTGGGAAACATCTTTGTAAGAAAAACAAGTTGCTAAAAAAACTCATAGAAATAAAGTTGTCAGAGGTTTTAAATGTTTATTTCAGGAGCAGCAAAAATATTTAATATTAAAATTGATAAGATTCTTGATTTATTGCTGAATGTTGTGTAACTATTTACAGGTTTAGTGCTAAATGGTGTGCATATATTTGACCTGGCCAAGCAAAAGGACCCCAAAATAAAACTGGAAGGCAGTGTGTCTCTAAATGTGCCACCTAAAATTCCCAAGTAAGTTAAGTATGAAATACATGTTTCTTCAAAGAATTGTTGTTCAATGGAGGCAGGGAACAAAATGTTCTGTCTTGGTTTGGACAAAGATGTCTCACCAAGTGATAGAAATGTCTGCAACAATAAAAGTGGGAAAAAATTTGGAGATTTTTAAAATGAATGAATCAGCTGATAGTTCTAAAAAAATCCTTGCAGATATTCAAGTATAACAAATGATGATGAAGACGAGATGCAGTCTACACAAGGGGTGAGTAGCCTTGAACATACTCATATAAATTCCTTTACTAATCTAGAATTTTTTATTTCTGAGTTCCTTTCTATAACAGAAATATATATTTATAAGCTCAGAGTAAATGTACCTTTGCTTTTTAAAGCACCAATTTGTAAGCACGTTTTGAATGCAAAACAGCACAAAACATAGCTGTAACTGTAGTTGGGCTTTTCAGAACATTTTTTTCCATGGTTCTTTCTATATAGCAATCATCATGAGAATGATTATCCAAAAGTAAAATATTGGTTTATATTTCTTTGTTTTACTTAAGATTTTAGATTTAATGGACATAAGTAGAAAGATATTTTAAAATCTTGTATATGATAACTTTGCTTGTCTTGATTAACGGCTCATAAATTTTTCCTTAATTTATTTTATTTTTAAAATAACGGAGAAACAAAATTAACTTACAAGTTATAAAGTGTGTTCAGAAATTGATTTATTCCTACTTATTTTATTATGCAATTTTTTTTAATTTTCGATTTTCTAGTGGGTAAAACAGCACATTATTTGTCCTTTTACTAAGTGTCCTTCCATATTTGGTGTAATTTTTTGACTAAAGATCCATCAATAACTAATGTACTTGTGTTTTTACATAATTATGTCATGTTTCTTGGAGAAACTATATACATATCATTAACAAAAGTGTAGCCACCTCAACATTAAACATTTGACCTAAATTCTTTACTTTGAATCATTGTATGAAAAAAGATTTTTATGTCCATCTTTATTTGAAGTGATTTTGTAGCATACCTGCAGACGTCATGTTTCTTGGAGCACAATTTCAATTAAATCACTTTTAGTTTTCTTTGTTTTCATGTCTTCAGTTCTGGTCCACCCCACAAGTAGGTCACGCATGAATGACCTGTAACCTTCTTTTTAATTGCTATGTTTTTTCGTGAACTTGGTGAGCATTTGATAATATTCAAGCTTGATACTTGTTCATAAGCCAACCTCTCTCTTGTGGAAGATACTAGTATTAAAAGTGTCTAACCTGCTTGAAGCCGACCCCAAAAAATAATAGGAAAGCGTAAACAAAATGGTACCCTTTTTTAAAACTACAAACTAAATCAGTCATAATGATTGTTTACTTTGTCTTTGGACTCTTTGTTAGGCAAGAGTTACCGAGTAACTTTTGAAAAAATAATTTTTATTGTTTTTTTTTAATTTGTGGGTGTGTGAAAAAAGTGGCAAAGCGAGTACATTGAAATTCGTTTTTGAAAACAAAGTTCGTAAAAAAATTTTTTTAAAACATTCACAAAAATAAATAAAATTAGTAAATAAACTAAGTGAAGATGTTTAATATTATTATTTTATAGCTTCTGGTAGAGCAGTTGAATCTTGTAGAATCTAGAGAATGATTTTGATGATCCACAATTACAACACCAATTTTCAATGTACATGCAGGAATCACCTATGACCCACTCGTAAGTTGACCCTCACCCCCAATCTTTCCCCCTAGATTTTGTCCAAAAATGGTCGGCTTTAGAATGAGTAAATACAGTATGTGCTCTTCCCTTAGGAAATGTTTAATCGTTGCTCCACGAAGCTTATAGTTGGGTAATAAGTATTTTAAGAATTCATATTGAATTATGAGTTTCAATTTACTTATTATATTTTGGTCGAAGAATAGAACTCATAGAAGTTCTTTTTTTCTTTGAAAATATCTTGAAGTATCACCTGTAACATGGCGTTAGTGTCAAAAGCTTAAACATCGTTTAATGAGGGTCACTGAAATGTTTAAATTATTTAAAGATTTCTAAAGTAAAAAAAAAGACAAAATTTAAAAATATTTATTTGAGACAACTCATGACAGAAGAGAAAAATGGGTGCAATACAATGTGAACTGAATCTTTACAGACTGCACTTGTGTTAGTAATTTAGTAATATTGTAGTATTTGATAGAAGGTATACATTTATAAATTGACTATTATGTTTAGTAGCCCACAAAAACTCATTAGAAACTTTTTTTTTAATGTAGACAGTTCAATATTTTTATATTTGATGATAATATTTCTTTTATCTCTCTTAACTTTTCTCTATCTTTCTGTGATAAAATAAATTCATCACTAAGGGAAAATGTAATTGTATTTCATTTGGATTTAAACTAAAACTGGAAACCCACTAGACAAATTTTTGTGATGATATAAAATCCATTCATACGAATAAACCAATCTGTGGGTTTTTTTAAAAAAAAGATTTAATTTTTCTATATTTCATATTTGTGGCTAATGAAATCCATAACATAATCCTATATTTAAAATGAACAATTCTAAGCCTTGTTAACATTTAACTTAAAGCTAGAAAATGTTTTTGCTTATTTTAATTTACAATTTGGCCTCATAACAGTTGGATATTATACAAATGGACATATCGTTTATGGAATATCTATTTTGATGACAACAGATTTTAAGAAATATTATTTTAGAGACTTACTTCAAACTTTATTTTTTAAGTTTTCAGAAGGTTATCAGTTTTTTTTAAATCATGCAATATTACTTAAATTGACTCACCATACATTTTAATTTTAAAAATATAAAGTATTTAATGATACTTTTTAAAAACGTTTTTCAAGAAGTCTCCTTCATTTTTTAAAAATTTCTAAATTTATATTGAGAGCAGGACACGTTAGTAACACACATTTACTACTTAGTTCAAATTTTAGCTGTCCTTTTTTAATAAAATTCTTGCTACTCAAGAACCCAACTTTTGGTTTTTTCTCAGCCAGTTTTAATTATTTATTTACATTTTCCTAAGGTATTTTTTTAATGTTTGCCACATATTTTCAATAAAATTTAAAATATCATATTTGATTGCATCTGTTTTCAGAAGTTAAGATATGGTGGGCGGGAGCTCAGTTCTACTTTATAAATATCTGCCCTGAATTTTATAAAGTTTTGCCGATAGTTTCAATTATGCAAATAGTTTTAATTTTTTATTTAACAAAAATTAGATAGGGAAAAAAAATAATTAAAACCTGTTAAGAAAAGAATTTTAATCAGAGAAGTAGAGAATAACTGAAAATTTCTGAAATGCATTAGGTACATAGACTCTTGCAAAAAAAAAATTTTTTTTAATTAATGAAAGTTAAACACATCTAACTTGTGTTTGCTTTTGATTTCAATCTGTTGATTACATAAATTTTAAAAATCTTCACTTTGCACAATCATTCTTTTTGCATAATACATTTTAAATGATTGTTCAATATTTTAATTATTTTTTTGTTTTTATATAGGACAATTTTTTTTAAAAATTGTGTTTTATGGCAAATTAGATTATTAATGCCTCTTCTAGACCTTTCAAAATTTGAAGTTAATATTCTTCATTGAAACCAATGAAAAATGTGCAAAATTTATACAAGCATGTCTCCTTGTCATTTTTCTACTAAACATTTAATTTCAGTCAGTAATAACTAATACTGATTTGACACAAATTCAGTACATAGCTTCTTTTTTTTAAATTAAAAATATTTGAAAAGCTATTTCTCCCCTGATCACCCACTCAGTATCTTCAAACCAACTTTCATATTCTTTTTGCTATTTTTCCCCTTCCCCCCGAAGTTACAGAGTGAAAGGTCAATCATTCCCCAACATGGAGTGTTCCTTGTAAAAAAACTAAGAGACAGGGCACCACCTGTCCATAATGACAAAATACTTGATAGTGATGCGAGAGCCAATAGAAGTCCACGCGAAGCCATAGGGAGGTTGAAAAGTCAACAAGAGGATGACTGGAGGCGTTTCACTGTGCTAGAGCCAAACAGAGACAAATACCAAAAGGCACTTCGCTACAGAGATGAAGACTTGGTAAGGCCCAAACTAAATTCAGAATGGAGTGAGATGACCAGAGATGAAGGTGCCAATAATAAGTTAAGTCAGCTCTGGGCCCGCCCAGGCCCATCTCAGGCAGAAGTCTTGCTGGAAGTGGTGGTTAATAAATCTATGAACGAGGACCAGATCATGGCAGCACAAAATGAATACGATTACCATGAACAAAGAGAAATTATCAGAAAACATCGAAAGAAAATTAAAAAGCCTAAACCTGAATGTCACTATTCAGGACCTCTTGGAATGCGGGAGAAACCCACAAAAATTGAGACTATCACATTTAAACCCGCTTTTGAAAAAAAATACTTGGACAAGAAAAAGATGTTGGGGGATGGAGATGAGACTAATGAGCGAACAGAGGAAGACTATGATATTTTTGGTGCTTCTAATCCAGAGTATGATTCAGGTAAATTGAACTTGAAAGAACAATTGGAAAATGAATTAAAGGAGAAGGAGCTCATAAGTTCAGCTGGACTTGGCCAGATCAAACACAAACCAGAAAGTGCTCTTCATGAAGATGAGGACTCAGCAGATGATGAGAACATAAAACATGAAGGCAGTGCATTCCCACCATCTGATGTGGACACAATATACAGTGTTAACATACGAAATACAAGCAAATGGTCAGCCCAGTACCGGATGGAGTATCTTCAAGGGGAGACCACTACTACACATCGCGCATACCCTGCAGCTTTTACCCATCGCACCCACCTTATGTTTGACACCACAACCAATACATTCAAAGGATTGGAGTGGGACTACCACCGAGCGGTACATTTGGCATGAAAATTTATTGAATGTAATATTCATGCTTTTCTATAATTATTTTGTTTTAGTGTACAGAGAGGTGGCCTGATTTTCCTACTGAGTTGATTCAAACATTTTTTTAAAAATCTGATTTGGTGCAGTAGCGATTTAATGCTTGAAATAGAACATATTTAACTGTAATTTTTAATTTTCGTTTTAAATCTTTTTGTTTTACCATTTTATGTGCTGGTGTTGTTATTGGTTGTGTTATTGCACCTTGATGCAGCACACAGACTTTTCCAAAACTTGATTCCATTTGTTTAATTCCATACAGAATTCAATAAATTGCAATGTAAAAGTACTAAATATACATAAGTACTTTTTAATTATTGAGTTAGTTACATTGACATCTCACCCCTCTACTTGACATTGTAAATCACAGCAATGAGAAAGAAAGATTTGAGGAAGTGGTCAAAGGAAAATTGTTATTGTTCTAACTTAACACTTTCATTTCTTATAGAATTTTCTCAGGCATTTAAAAGGGTTTATCATGTTTTTTTAAAAATAAACATTTTTTTAAATTCAATTTATATTTAGAATTTTTTTTAAAGAAATAGAAATGAAATTTTCTAATAATTTGTTTCTACTCTGAGACTCAGAGATTTAAATTGTACCCTGTTGTTATCTGAGAACAATTACATTTTCAATTTCAAGTAATTTTTCATTTTTTTATGTTTTGTTTACTGAAGGTGACCTTAACTCGAAAAGTAATTTATTTCTATTTATTTTTTTAAAATCAATCTATCAATTTTTCTTGAATGAATATTTCTGTTTACATTTTCACTATAGAAAAAATAATCAATAGATTCACATTTTTGGTCACCAAAATAAACAACTGAAGCTACTCAGTGATGTTATTTTTTGCCTTTAGCGTTCCAAATAGGTCATTTGCCCTGCCTTCAAATAACATTTTCAACAAATTCTATAGATTTCTCCAAATTATAAATGTTCTCAATTTTTTGGTTTCTATTTTAATTATTAAAGCTAAATACTAGATAACATAAATTATAAGGAAATATAAAACAAAACAGCTTTAAAAAAATTTCTGCATCAATAACATTTTATGTTCTTTTAAACTGTTATAATAATACTTTTTTTTTTTTACTAAAATTATCTTTAAAAATCTCTTTTCATGAATTTTTGTGGCATGAAAATTTTTCAGATCCTATTATAAATATTTACATTAAAAAATCAAACTATCACATACTAGTTTTAAGAAGTATTGCTCTTTAAAAAATTTTCAACATTTAAAATGAAAATAAATTAAGTTTCAAAATATTCACTAATCAGCTTGCATGGTTAATTTATTTTATTATTCACATTTTTTTTTTTTAATGAGACTTTACACGCTGCTTTTAAGTCATGTGTCTTAAAGCTTAGAAACATGCATGCTTGACTCCTAGGTCATCATTTGTAGTGTCAGCTTTGTACACCTGAAACTTGAACAAGGACTTAAATGTGTTGTTTAGACCCATTAAGAAAATGAAAAGTCAAAACTAAAACTAGATTAATGTATCCTTTTACTTCTTAAAGTATCTGATGAACAAGTGGGACATGCTGTTAAACAGCATAGTCTCAACATTATTAGCCACGTTTGAGTTTTAGTCAGCACTTATCAACAATGTCAAATAGTTTCCAGCCTATTTTTAATGAACAACAACTTTGTATGTTGACAGATTTTTCTTTGCTCTAGTCATAAACTGTACTGCTCATAGTGTTTTGGAATTATTAACTGTGCATGTGATCAGAATTATTGACAAATAGCTACATTTAATCATAAGTAAAAAGTTCATGTCCCACTGCGATGGTTTGATTTTTCTTTTTGGGTTAAACCTTTTTATTCTATTTAAGTTTTTTGAAAAATGTCAGATATTTTTTAATGTACATTTTTTTAAAATATGAATTTTTTCTTAAAGAAAAAAATTAACCATTACCTTAGAATTTTCCAATGTTGACAGTTTATTGACTGTGATTTCATTAAACACCCACATAGCTTAAATAAATCAGTTATTGGCGCCAGCATTACAAAAAATTCCACAATTTTAAATAAAGAAATTAATTTGTATGAACCTGGTGGTCCTGTCACAACTGGTTCAGACATTGTCAAGAGGCTGCAACAGATGGGTCAAATTTTAGTTCATCTATTTTAACTTATTTTAATGAAAGCAAGTCTTGTGTAGCCATAAACCAATGATTGATTTATTCTTGCAGCATACAACAGCCAAAGAAGGTACAACAACAGATGACATCATCTTCCCTGGTCCAGGCTCTGGTTGTCAATTTGATGATGAAGAAGATTGCTCAGTGATTAGTTCAGGGAGTGAGGAGATCATCACAGCAGTTGTCATCATAAAGACTACCACGCCTCCCCCAACACCACCTACAACAACACCAAAGTAACTCTATTTCTATTTCTAAAAACCATTGTTTTATTTATTTATTTACCATTTCATTCATTAATTATTCATTGTTATTTCTAAAAACAAGTTTTTTAAAATTTGTTTACCATTTCATATGCTAATTTTTATACTGTTGATAGATGAACTTAAAACAATTTTTAAGGATAAAAAAAAAATATGACTATGCACAAAATATTTATTTCATTAGTCATATATAAAAAAAGTGATTTCCTTTTTACATTTGTATTAAATTTTAATTTCATTAACTCTGAGAGACACTCCAACAGTATAGTACTTGGGAATGTACATTTTATTCTTATAATGTATACACTATCCCTATCACTAACATGTTGAGAAAAGGCATTTCTTTAATTTGTTCTCTTCTTCAATTATCAGAATATCAGTTCCTTGCATTGGATCAGAGTGTGATCACATCATTAAGAATGGCCAGACTACTTTGCCCCCTCACACCAACAGCAACCACATCATCCCCATTGATGAAAGACCGGATGAAGAGAACCCAGATCAGAGTACATCAGAACCCGGTAAAACCGTGGACGGTGACAAGGACGATGACACTGGTATCAATTTGGGTAGGACCTGGATTTTGTTAAACTTTCATTCATGCTATTCTGTTTTATTTATTTCAGTAAACATCATATCCAAGGGGTGCAGTGGTGGAGCTGTTGCGTGCTCAGCTTTCATACAGAGAGTCATGGTTTTGATTCTTGGTGCCGGCAAGGTTCCCAAATTCCAGCTTTGAATGGGTACCTAACATTGGTTGGGGAAAGTAAAGTAAAGGCAGCTGGGTAGGGGGCTAGCCACACAGCCACTTGTATGCCAAGGCTAAAAAGACCTGTGAAAGCTACTTCACTTGCCCCTGTAGGCCTTCATGGTCTAAAAAGGGGACTATAGTTTTACCTTTTAAACATATCCATTTTTATCATAAACTCTTAATATGTTAAACCGCGATAATGCGCGCCTCACTGTTATCACCAAAGCGCTGTAAAGTGCGTCTCAATAAAACGCTTTTTAGAAACGTAATGACAGAAAATAAAAAATTTTCACTGCGTGAAAGAAGATGTATTTTCGATTCCTTCGCTAGTATTATTGCGCGATTTGCAAAGTTTTTTGGTAGTTTTTACTTTTTTTTAAGATGTGCTTTCGCTATACTTTATTACTAAAATAATAGTTCTAAGCTACAGCTAAAAATAGTTTTAAACTCAATAAGGTCTTTTGGATACATAAAATAACCATTCTTATCCTAAAAGATGAAGTCAGTATGACAATAGTAATATAAATGAATTTTACGAAATTTTTTTAAATTTAATAACCAGTTGATCGCATTTCGGGAAATTCTCACGGGACTGAGGCGGAAGTTTTCTGAAAACCTTATGGTACATTAAGAGTTAATAGGTACTAACAAATTCAAAACCACCTACAAGTAATAAATTTCATCACAGAAGATTTATCATCTTGAATGAGAATTGAGAGTTCCCTAATCTTTAAATTCTTGAATCCATTGAAATAAAAAAAATTTAATTTGAATATTGGTGAACTCATTTTTAGGCTAAGACAAACTAGAACTGACCTTTAAATAAATTTACTGATTTTAATTCCTAACTTAACGAACGACAACTCTTGTTTGCCTCTTTAGGTCTGATTCTAGGCATCACAGGCAGTGTTCTGGTTGCAGTCATAGTGTTGTGCATAGCTTTATGCAAGTTACGGAGTCGGGATGAGGGCACTTACAAAGTGGATGAAACGCAGAATTTTTCTGCCCTGCAGTCTAAAAAATCGCAGGGTAATGGTGCCCTGGCATCAGGCAGTGAGTCTGGGTCTGGAAAAAGGGGGAAGAAGAAAGATGTCAAAGAGTGGTATGTTTGAGGATCAAGGATGAATTCAGTTGTTTTTTTCCTTTAAATAAAAAAATAGCAAACATATGGCATGAGATGGACAGTTGAATTAGAAGTAGCGATAATCTAATCGTCATAAAAATTTTCAGAGATGCTTTCAAAGCTACAAAAATGGTTTCTATGACTAAATAGTGTCATAGCTATTCCAACTTATTTTGATTTGCTACATACTTTGATGAAAAAATGGCGAACAATCTGTGAAAATTGACTCTGCAACTCTACTGCAATATAATTTAAGATTGTGTGAAGGCTGCGAGATTTAGTAGCATGCATATGTGGTTGGAGTCAAGCGACCAGCTTTATGTCCTTCATTGCTTCTACTTTATAGTATGTGATGAGCCCAGACTCTTTTACTATGTGCTGATAAAAAAATTAATACCAGTAGGCAAGTAGTATGTTGTACAATACATTTTAAAATTCATGGAAGATGCTGTGGAATAACAAGTTTTGTGATTATCGAAGGAGAAGCAAGTGGATGTTGTTTAAGACTTGTTCTGTTTGGCTACCTTTAGTTCAATGGTGCTGGAACAATAATTTGTAGTTACAAAATTTTTTTCTGAGTTAACCTTGCGCTACTTATGATCACATCTAGCAACGGAATGGAATATATTTTGTACAAACTTGCCCCCTTATCTTTTCATGATTCACTTTAACATCTACCTCTTTCTTTTCTTCACCAAAGTCCTGTAGTATTTTAAGAATTAAATAGCATATCTATTTGAAATAATATCTCTGACATGGTTTAATGCTATAATTTCATGTATTAATATAAGATACTTGCATTTAAAGTGGACTGTAGAGGCTGGTTGTCTGGAGTAACACTAACATTTTCATGTTGATATATTGAGAGGGCAGCATTTATTGCTAACAGCAGAGTTGTTTGTTTCCATGAAGGTTAGGCTGGCAATCACCCTGAGAACCACCTGTAGAAGAATCTTAGCTGTGTAATCATAAAAACTCCAAAATAATTATGGAAGGATTTTATAAACAGCAGTTGTTATTGTTTTTTTTAAATGACAGGTAGCAGGGTAGATGCACTCTGAGAAACTGTTACCGTTACTTCATCCAACTCCATTAATATATTTCACCTCTAAAATAAAACAGCAGCCATAATAGAAGGCAAAAGTGTAAAAAAAAAAAAAAAAAGATTTTTATTAAAAATAATTCTTGACTATGAGTATGTTTGACTCAGTAAAATACGGTTGTTGTTTTATTTTCTAATTTTCAAATTTAAGGACCTTAGGTGAGTAGTTTCCACTTCCATTAATCTCCTTAGTTTAGTACTTCAATAGTCATTGGGAGAAGATGATCTGTTTAAAATGTACATTTAGGGCATGACTTAATTAAAAATGGATCATATTCATATATATATATGGTATTTGAAACTTCCAAATTCATCCAAGGGAATTTGTGACAGACTTTCATAACCTATCTACCTGATTGAGATCCACTGTTTGTTTAAAATATTTAAATCATAACATCAAAATAAACAATTTTAGCAAATAATTAATTAAAACAAATGTGACTGTTAAGTTTTGTTCTGGTCAACTTTTGTAACAACTTTGTTAAAACTACAAGCTCCTAATTTTGGATTTCTTTATTAGATGGTCATAGTAAACAATCTTCATGGTTCTCTATCACTGCTATCACATATTGTGTGAAATAATAAGAGTTTGAGAACCGCTTTTATATGTGTAGAAATTTCTTTAAAGGGGTAATATGTAATCTTTAAATACTTTTGTTGTGATAAATTTATATGGTTTGTATTGTCACATGTCTTGTCACTTGATAATGTCTGTGAATACCTTGCTGAATGTATCATTCATCTCAATACTAACCCTTGTTTTCATCTATTGCTTGATATATTGTTAATTTTTGTATTCAACTATGAAAAACAGAGATGGCTGTAATATAGCTATTTATTTGCCAACCATTGATTCATGCTGTTATTGGTATGGTTATGTTGAGCTTAGCCAGATACATTAAACTCTTTGTGGATTCTGTTCTTCAAAACATTTCTTTGTGTACTGATGCACCGAAACAAAAAATACTGGCGGATGGTCGCAAAGTAATTAATTTATGTCGATCATTGATTTGATAGGCTGTCAAAGCTCATTTATCCATCCTAATTATAATAAATTGTCCAAACCATTGTATGTTTTGAAATTTTTTAGGCAATACCATTCACAGATATATTATTGATTCAGTTAGCATAAAGCATATATTTTAGTTAAAAACCTTAAGTCTGATCATTTAAAGTGTATTATGGTATTTTGTATGCAATTTGGGATCTAATACTTTTTTTTTTGGTCAATACTTTTAATCTTACCTTTCCCCCCAGACATATTTATGGAAACATTAACTGATAATAGCAGTAGCTGGGGTATTCGTCGGTCATTGTGTTCAAGTTTAACACCAACTGATCCATGGGCTGATAACCAATTAGAGTGGTGATCAAATCTGTCAATATCAGTGAGATGTTCCATTTTTATTTTAAAATAACAGGTCATGTGACTTTTACATCAAAATGTGGTTCAGGATTGAATAGTACCCAACTGGTGCTACACAGCTGTTTTTATTTTGAATACTTTGATATCATTCCTTAGGTCATATTTGAGATCATAAGTAATTTTCATGTTGAAATCTAAATATTCAGTGATGAATAGCATGAATCCCATGGATGTTTTGACACTTATTTCAACACCCCTTGTCTAATCATCATATAGACAGAAGATCATGAGTAAACTAAAGCTTTGCTAATAAAACTTTAAAAACCTGACAGACTATCATATAAATAAAATATTTCAGTTCAGATTAGATTTTTAATTTCTTAAACACATGAATTTTCTTTGGAAAATAAATGAATTGGTCTATTTTTAAGACATAAAAATTATGCAGAAACACCTATTATTTTTTAAATACTACTTATTAGACTACATTATTTGATTTCTCTGCAAAGCGAAAAATAACTTTTAACAAAATAATATATAAATATATATATATATAATATATATTAAGGCTGCAGACATTTTTTTTCCAATTTATTATTTTTTTGAACTTACATACTTTTCCTTTGTGTTATTATTCATTTAGATGTGCTTATGTAAACCAAAAGTTTTTCTTCCTCGTTTCTTGTATAGCAGAACGAATTTGTAGTGTTACAATCACAAAATTTGGGAGCCACAGAAATATGACTTAACCAATTTAGCGAAATAATGAAATCCAACCTAACGGGATCTGTATATGCGTTATAAAAATATAATTAATTGAACTTAGTAGATTAATTCTTTAAATTTTCCCCCGATTAATTGAACAAACATATTTTAATCAGTACCAGCCCTAATATATATAAATTGTATATGTATATATATATATATTATATAGAATCAATTATTACATAACAGATTTGTGTTGATATCTTAAATTAATCATCTTAGTTATGAGTTTAAAATAGTGAGTCTTGAAGAACTGGTCTTACCTTGTAATACTTGTATAATTAGGATCATAATATTCCAATTATGTTTTTATCATGGGGACTCTACCCTGTTCAGGAAGTCATGTCAAGTTTTGTGGATGACAATGTTATATTTTCTTTACATCATATTATGGAAGCTATAAAGGCCTCCTTTATTGTTCTCATTATATTCTTATCCTCCCCCACATAGGTAACACAAAATACTAGAACTGATTTCTCAATGTACATATCAAATCTCATTTAACATGTTATTTATCTTCTTACATTTGATTTTATTTCTCCAGGAAAGCTACCAGCTTTAAATGGATCTAGACTAATTGGGCTAAATGATAAATGTTTTCTTCAATGTATGAAATTTAAAACAAGAATTAGATTATTTGAAATTACTAACTTAAATTTTGCTCAGGTGACATTAAAGCTCCCTTTCTTTATGAAGAAATAAAGGCACACTATTCTTTTAGCTACCAGGTCTATTAAAAAAAAAAAAAGAGGAAAAACATGAGGTTTAAACACTCCAAGAAGCTAGATGATGATATTCTCTACACATTTTTGGATATTGAAATTTATGGATTGCTTGCTCTATGGATATAATAGGACTATCTAACAGTTCATTTATAAACTATATAAACTATAAATGAATGACCATATTTCGTTCTATCCAATCCATCATGTACAACAAATTGCTTTTTTTCCAAATCATTCTTCATGACCTTTAAAAGTTACAATTTAAAGATGTTATTAGTACTTAATAATAGTAATAGTGCAGGTAGTTTCTTTTTACTCATATATCTAAAATTTGACGTATGTTACTAGAAAATAGATTTATTTATAGTAGTGCAGTATTTCTGAACTTTTTTTGGTAAAGTTCATTAAATTAATACCAGTTAAGCTTTGAATTGTGCAATAGTATATTGTAATCTCCCATTTAATCAGAAATTTATATAATTCATTGATTTATGAATGGTGCTTAATTATAGAATCCTTCCTAATCGATCAAGGATGGTAAAACTTGATATGACACTTATCCAATTAGGTTTCATTTTTTAAAGGTAATAAACAACCTAAATAAATTTAATATATTATTAATGACAAATTGACGTCACAAAAATAAAGCACCAAAATCACAATAATTTTTAGATTATTTTAAAATATGTGCCATTATGAAAAAGTGAGTTTTTGATTAGTAACTCTTAAAATGAGATATATTTATGTTCCCGCTTATATGATGACCCCCCCTCCCCCCAACTTTTCCTGTTAAAATATAAGTTTTAATCTATTTTCTCCATATAAGTATAAGAGAACATCTCTTCCAACACATAATGTTTGAAACTGGCTTCATATTTCTTTATATTTTGATGGTGGGGTATTGATCAATGTTCCCTCTAACGTTCATTGGTCCGTGTGCAGAGAGAAAAGAACTTCTGTGCAAAGTTGCTAAGCATACATTTATTGTGCATTATTTTTACAAAATTTACTCCGCGGTAGTTCTAAACTCCTGCGCAGCTTAAAGGGAACATTGGTCTTGATTGTTTGCCATTTGTATACTGTACTGTATGAACAGGTATAAATACTACGAGACGATACCTGGCATATAACATGACCCCGGACTTTTTGGAAGATTTTTAGGAGTTATATACACCAAAATATAAGGTTTCTAAATTTGGGTAGTTTATTTATTTTACAATGTCTTGCAGTATTTCAAAGAAATGCCCCATTTTAGTAATTCAGACTAATGAAGTTATAATATAATACTTGTGCTTTGAAAGGGTAAAAGGGGCCAAAGAAGGTTCAGAACTACCGCAATAGAGATAGGCTTTTTGTGTCTTATCATTGTCATGGTCTTTGCTGGGATGACATTGTCCAGTGTTACAACTAGCTTGTTGTACTTGATGCTACTGTGCAAATGTGAAGGAAGGCCTTTTTTGTATGGATTTGAATGTATGTATTTATGGGTGAGTACAAGAGCTCATGTTGATGCTGTATTCACAAATAAAAAAATTTTGTAATGATCTCAATTTGCTTTGAAAATAATTCTGAAAGTGTAAATTTTGCATGAAATTGCGCACATTAAAAAAATTTTTTTTTTTAAACTGTTTAATTATAAGAAAAATGAAAGGCAACAAGATGGAAAAAATGCTTTAAATTCATGTTAATTTGAAGATTTTTAAAAAATATATAAAAGACACTTTTTTTTTAAAAATCAAAATTTTTTATAATGTTGAATTTAAAAAATGTAACACATAATAATAACAATTATGCTTGAAAGTTAATGGCCATTTAAACAAGTTAGTAATATACTCTATATACATTGTTATCTCTCTACCTCAGGTTAGTTGCTAATGGCATTGGATTTCATCAACAAACTGTAATAGCATGTAAACCAAAAGAAAGAAGTAGGATTATATTACAGATTATTCACCGGTGATTTGAAAATTAAAAAATTCATTAAAAAATCTGCTTAATTATCAGTAACACCTTCTCAGATACAGAGACATAAAAATGAAGTAAATAAGTAAACATCACAATAACCAAATGTATTTTGAATACATTTGTTTCTTTGCTGCTCACAAAGGCCTGCATAAATAAATAATTTTATGAAGTGCTAAACATCCATTAATTGTTGTTATTATTAAATCTGATTAAACATTTCATAAAACAAAGTAGATATATAACAATTAACACTGTTTATATATAACTATAACAAATAACATTAGATCCCAAGTAAGGGGTCTTCTGTCAAAGAATATTAAAGATGAACAGATCACAAATGCTATACTATAATAATATAATAATTAAGCTTTTTGCCTTAACTAACATTAAATGGGTGACTAAATAATTGATAACTATCATTTAACACTTGCAAAAATTATTCTTCAATTATCCAAGAGAAATCTTATCCATAATTACAGACGCTAATTCCTTTCAGAAGATTATTGCGTCTTACACTTATTAGCCTTGCATTTATATTAGAGTTTTAATAAATAATAGCTTTGATGGAGTCGTTCTTGACAGTTCAAGGATATAATATGAAAAATAATATAATAGGTGGGCCAACAGAAATTACCTTCATTTGATTATATTAGAAACTTGGTGAAAAAATAATTGTTTTACGTTTAAGGCTAATGAATAGTATTAACATTGAGATTGTGTATTGTCTACAAAAGGCATTCAGAACAAACTCTTGGCTAAGTCATTTGCATTGGTATATTCCACTCCCCTAATTCACATATTGTAAATGGTAAAAAATAAATAACATTTCATCATTGATATTATAATGATTATGAGGATCAATGTCTTAATTTGTGAATGATTATCTCATTATTTTAAATGTACTTGTGCATTAAGGAACAAGCAACATTCCAACATAGCATTGCTTTGGACTGTGGTAACTCCATAATGCGATATCAGTCACAACAAGATAACTCATTGAATTAAACTATTTTGGCAGTGTCATCTCTTTAAAATTAGCAATAATATTTTTTTTTATCATTAAGAAAGTCAAAGCCTTGAATATTGTAATTAGACCTAGTTAATGACTGCTCTTGGTAGTTTTATACTTTGCCTCATCAACCCTGTCTATAAGACTATATGGCATAAAAAGGAGTTTTATAAAATCCTACGTGTACCCTGGTATCATAAATTGCATATTTTATCATTTGATTTATCAGTTAGACACAATCAGGTTGATGTAGGCCACATATCTAAAAGTCAATAAAAAAATTTTTGGAAACTACAAACTTTTAAAATCTCTTTTCCCACCAGACTTAGCAAGCAGCCTGACATCTTTAATGACCATGTCATGTGTTACAGCTTTACACATGTCATACACCGTCAGAGCTGCAACACTGACAGCAGTCAGAGCTTCCATTTCCACACCTGTCTGTCCAATGGTCCGTGCAAGTGATGTGATCACGACTGACTGCTCTTCTTCGTCAAGCATGCAGGTGACATCAACTTTGGTCAGGTTGATGTTGTGACACAGGGGGATGAGCTGTGATGTCAGCTTGGCCGACATGATCCCCGCCAACTGGGCAACCGTCATAACATCACCCTTTTTCAGCTTGTTGGCGGCCACCAACCTCATTGCCTCTGTTCCTAGGAAAATGACCGCCTGTGCCCTGGCCTCACGTGTGGTCGTGGGTTTACCTCCCACATCGACCATGACTGCCTTGCCCCTGGAGTCTGTGTGAGTGAGCTGCGGGGCAACAGAGGATTCTGATTGGTCCTCGTTGCCACGTGAATCTCTTCCGTTAAGCACAACACTCTGGCACATTTCTGGATATCTTTCTCTACCTAATGAACAGCCACTTTCAGAATAGGATTCTCCTGCTTTTGATTGGCTGGTTACCCCGCTCATCAAGTTGTAGTAAGTCTGAGCGTAAGATTCAAATTTGTCCTCTAAATTTTTATTTGCTAGCATATTGGCACTTGTGGGAATGGTCTGGTTAAAATTATCACTAGGTTCAACTGAAATGTCACTGGGATGGGACTTAAAAAACAATGCGGCTTGGGCTTTATCAAAATGTCTTTTTTCATCTGAGACGGACCTCTCAGAAGAATCTGGCGATTTCAGATTCACAGCATCTGTATGTTTATTCTTACAATAAACATTCTTTGTTACACAAAAAACACTACTGGTTTTTGTTAATAAAGTTGTAAGAAATAAAGACCCAAAACTGGATCTCATGAACGTGTTTACAACAGGACTAGTAAATATCAGTGAACAATTTGAGCTTTCATGAACGGCAGAAGTTGAGAAATATTGGACAGTAAAAGATCTACTGGGAGGTATTGGTCTGGTGAGAGCCACTAAACCTACAAATGTTGATAGTTTGTTAGATAAAATAGATGGAGAGTCTAATGCCACTGCAGTTGGTTTCTCCCTCCCTTCATTGAAGAGCACTCTGTTGGTATTTCCTAGGGATAGAAAATTCCACAATCATTTCAGCAGTGAATTCTGAAAAATAAATAGCTTTAAGGGGAATTTCAATGTTTAAATGAACAATACTCTCAAAAATATATTTAAACCATAATTTACTATAAATATCTATATATATTAGGGCTGCGGAAATTAACGATTAATTTCTCGATTAATCGGTAAATTCTTTTACCGATTAAAATTATTTTAATCTATAAAATAGCGATTAAAATTAAAGTAAAAGTTTTAAACTATTTGTTCCATTTAATAATAAATTATTAATTATTAATAATAGTTGGCTTTTTTTTTTTAACGTACAAACTTCTCCATTTAAAAAAAATATTTTTAAAGCGTAAACTTTATAATGAGCTCTTTTTATAAGGAAAATGATATAAAAATTAAACATTGTTTTCAACTAATTAGCAATAACAAAATTTAAATTCATTGACATTATATTGAAGTACTTATATTTAAATTTTAAAAAGTGTTATTTAAATTTAAAAAATGTTTATTGCCTCTTTTTGTTACTTCCCTTGAAATGTTCAGTCTAATGACGTTATACATATTATTTTTAGCTTAATCAAAATTATAGATTAATTATTCGGTAGTTTTTCAAAAGTTAACGATTAAATTATAATTAATCAAAATTGATATATTGCACTGCATGGGCCCAGGGGCCCCTAAATGTAGTTTTTTCTTATATTAGCTGTATTAAAATTAGTGTAAGCGTAAGTGACTGAGAAAATTATTGGATCTTGCCAATCTTAGTATATAAAAACTCAAGAATATTACTAATGTTCATTGCCTCGGGCAGAGGGCCCCAAATGTCTTTTTTTACTGCACGTTAATAATTTAATTCCCTAATCAATTTTACACAATAGTGAGAAATATAGCAATAAAAAAAAATTAAATTATCACTCATTTTGGAGCTGGCCCCTTAAAATCATATTTTATTTTGTAAGCTTTTTAATTATTAATTTATCCAATTGCTATGAAGAAACTAGGTGTTTTTTTTCACACTTCCACAAAGGTTTCTGACATAATTGTTTTTAAAACATATCACTCATTAGTATCTTTAAATTTATTCATTTTAACTGAGATTATTGCATCATTAATTTCGATTAAAGTCAAAAATTTTAATGTATGATGTCAAAAGTAACACACAACTGTGCGCCACGAAGATCAACAAAAAATCACTTGAGAGGTGATGCAAGCCTGGGCTGGTAATATGGCAAATTAGCTGCTGCCCATACAGCATATCCCCACCTCTCGACGTCAATGATGCAACCAAGGGAAACACTTGCATGGATGCAGCTTGGCGCCAAAGGGATAGCAGGAACTGCAGGATTGTACATAATTTGTATGTATAGACTGTCTATAGGTGCTTCAATTCCTGTTATTCTGTCAGGCTTTACTCCCATAGCCTTTCCCGGGTAGAGCAGAGGTTTGAAGTCAGTTTCCTTCTCCTAAATCAGGGGTCTCCAAAACTTTTCTGCCAAAGGACAGCATTAACTGTCAAACAGCAGTTTGAGGGCCGACTACTAATCCCCAACTATTAAGGGGCCGTCCATAAAGTATGTCACGCTCCAGGGGGGGTNGGGCACGTGGGGGGGGGTGGGGGGTGGGTGTAAAAAAGGAGGGGCGGTCAGGCGCCAAGTGTGACGTCATATTTTTATATATTTTAAAATTTTATTTCTAATTTCATTTTTTATTTTTTTAAAGTTAAATTTATTAGTTTAAAAATAATTTTCAAAAATATGTGAAACACTTGAATTAGTTTTACGTCAAAATAGCAGGAAATGCTTATTTTTTCAAGGTGTTTTTCACAATTCTTCATGCTAGTTAGGAGTTCTAGTATACTGTTGCGAACCCTTGTTTTATCTTGTAGCCTTACCGAAGTGTTATTATTTCTTTGTTGTCTGCTGCATAATTATATCACTGATCAAGAAATTTGGAATTGGTATTATAATACAAAATATTTAGGATTCAGAGGTAATAATAGTATAATATTATCATTTATAATATTATCATTATTATCATAAACTTAAAAACTATTATATTTAAGTTTCTTGAAAATATATGATAAATACCAGTTAATGACATGACAATTTATAGGACTGTTCCATTTTCTAGTTAGTAAAAGGCTAAAAAAATATAAATTATAATTTCATTTTTAACAGAGGTTAACACATGGATAAATATTCCTACTGCCTGCTGTAACAACCCTACAGTCATAAAGCCTGAGGCCAAAATTTTTTTGAAAGTGTGACGTACTTTAGGGGGGGTGGGGGTCCCGAGATTTGTGACACTTTGTGACAGGGGGAAGGGGGGGTCAAAAATAGCGTGACATACATTATGGACGGCCCTTGAGTTTTGTGGTAAACTACGGTTAAAATTTGTTTCTTTTTCTTTGAAGATTAAAAGGTCTTCAGGGGCCGGATGAGAGGGCCTTGTTGGCCATAGTTTGGAGACCCCTGTCCTAGATGAACTACCAGCCAAGGTTAACGACCCTCTGACTGATTTTGAGTGGCCAGTGAACCGCCTTTGTCCCTTCTCCTCAAATTTCAATTAAGCGTTGCAAATTTCTCCAGCGCTTATTTATATATATATATATATATTAAATTTGTAAACCATTAATCTATTTTCATTCAATCAATGCGTAACATGACATGATAATGGACTAAAAAACAAGTTTTTCTTTAAAGAAAATGCCTGCTTAGAAAAAATAAATAAATAACATTGATAACATCACTAAGGCCGAGAATTGGCATGAACGTAATTAAAATAATTTTTAAAAATAATCCAGTATCATGGACTTTTATACAATCCTCTGCCTGTCATTTATATACAGGCAAAATTCAGTCAAATGAAAATTAGGAGAAAGACTAGTTAACCCTATATTTTATTTTAAATTTGTATTGTAAATGAAAGGTTCAATCAGAACATGCCCCTGACTTAGCTTTGTCGATTAAGAGTTTTATTTTTTTCAGGGCTTCCCGCCATTTGGTTTTAACTCATATTTACGACTTACAGAAAGACATGTAAATGTTGATGTCACCCACCAATAAGAATCATTGGTCGGTTTTCCATCTTTGATAAATTTGTCATACCTGCAGAGAAATCAATACATAGCTTAGTATATACTTGTGTTCTTAGTTTTTGTTATCACTATCTTCTGATCTTTTGGTCCAACATAATGAAAACATGATGGACATAATGAAGAGAAGATGAGTTCAAAAGGAAAATGAAGAAAAGGTAGGTTCATATGAGATGTGAAAACAGATGAGTTCCACTGGGATATGAAGACAAGATCATTACAATATGAGGTCAAGTTAAGTTTGACAGAAATATATATGAAGATCAGACGAGTACAACCGGGATATCTAGGCTACCATTACCTGCATGTTGTTTCTTTTTCCTTTTGACGGCCGCTGACACTACCTCCAGCAACTCGCCCTCTGGAAGGCCCTGTCTCATGGCATCACGGAGTGACACCTCTGAGTTGCCATGGAGACACACCTAGAGACACAGGTTAGAATACAAGCTGATAGTGATGGGCAGCAATTTCGTAGGTCGTTGTGGCTATATTTTCTTTTAATGAGGGCTCAATTTTTTGTATGGAACAGGCCAACATGGAACAGGCTATCTTCTTATCTTATCGGTTACAGACGCTCCTGTACAGAAGATTATTGCGTCCTACGTATTTCTATGGTTTGTGTTTAGTCCTGTATTCTTACTAGAGTTTTAAATGATGATAAAGTGTTGGCTTTCCTGGTTTCTTCAGGCAACCCATTCCACGCCCGAATACCGGACGGAAAGAAAGAAAACTTGTATGTGTTTGTTCTTGCATATGGAATAAGAAAGGTGTTTTTATCTTTATGTAGGTAGTCCAAACTGATTTTATTTTTTAGGATTTTATAATTTTGGTGTATTTCATTTTGTAGTACTTTTTATTCTAAGACATTGGGAAAAAAAATTACTGAGTTATCTTAAAAAACAAAAAAGTTATGCTATTTTCAAATTTTTTGAAAAAAGGCCAAAATCGGCATTTTTTCACTTTTCAAAAAAGGTCATTTTCAAAGACTGGTATTTTCTAACATAATTTACTGAGATGTCTAGAAATTGGTAAAGTTACAACAAAGTTTATAATTAATAAGCCCAATTTTTTTGAAGCCTCTACATTGATTCATTCAAAAGTAAAAAAATATTTAAAAATTGAAAACATCAATTTTTTTTCATTTTTATTTTCCGACC
>MUZC01004537.1:362655-386730 GCA_002072015.1 Radix auricularia | reverse complement strand
TAGCTTTTAAAAAGTGGCATGAAATGATACACAAATGTAAACATAAAAATATGTCACCTCGTCACAAAAATCAATATATCCAACATCTAACATCAAATTAAGGTATTTTTAATAAGCCTAACAATTTATGTGAATGAATTTCAAGATAGAAACAGTTTAATCACTTTAATTGATAAAATCCTTAAAACTAGTACCCTCATAAGTACTAACACTAAGTACTAATACGTGATAATTAAAAATGCTAAAATTTAAAAATTCATAAAAAATTATGCAATTGACATAACTCAACATACCATACATCAAACTAAAGATAGTGTTGATCAGCACAGTAAGCATTATGAATCAATAGCATTAAAGTGTATTTACATGAATTAAATTAATTTCAAATATACTGGCCCCACGTTAATGAAGTTTTTAAAAAAAATAATTAAAAATGCTTTGCATAATACAATAGAATCAAAAGCATTTTAAAGTGTTCTCAGATATATCTACTTATTAAAAAATTAAATGTCAGAAATATCAATGCTCAACACCATAAAAAAATATTTTATAGTTGCATTAAATGGTAAAAAATTGTTTACAATAAATGTCTCCTTGTCTTGACAATCTACACTTCAAACATCATGATAAGGTTAATTTTAAACTTCTGTGAATGAATTGCAAAAAGAAACAGTTTGGCCCCTTAAATTCATAAAATTCTTTTAACTAGTACAAGTACAGAACTTATGAATTATTGTTTAAAAAACTGATTAAAATTTCATTTTATTTTCCTTTTTCAATGTGCAAGTGCAATATTTTGAACTTCACCATACCTTTCAGTTTGTTTAGTCTTTACTTAAGAGTAAATTAGCACAAAGAAATTTCTGTAACTGTTAGTCATCACTTTTCTTCCCCACTTTTATCTTAAGAAATGTTTTTATAAGTCTTTATTAGTCACATTAACTTCACTACAGATTGTTTTATCAAAATAAAGTGGTGTACATACATTAGCTAAAGTAATACAGCACTTCTCCAAGGCTGGATATAAAGAATCCAGGTTCAATGTCATTGCTAAATAATCCATCAAAGAATCAGTCCTAGAGATTGTCAAAATACTAGAAACCACATGTTCCATTTTCAACATCTTTGTTGTTCTTGTTACCCTGGACCTTGATGAAGTGTAACATGAAAAATTAAACCGTATGTTCTAGGAACTGGTGGAAGCTGTGGCCTTTTCCTTTAGCCAGAAATGATGCACACGGGGCCAACAAGAATTTCCCCCACTGAGGAATAAGGAATATACTATTAAAAACATGTTATGCAATTCTCTTCTGTCAGGTGCGCCATAACAATGCATTGAAAAACTACAGAGAGTTCAAAATTCAGCTGCAAGATTAGTTCTAAGGGCAAAAAGACATGACCATGTTACTCCGCTACTTTACTCTCTTCATTGGCTACCTATACAAGCCCGAATTGATTACAAACTGGCCGTTCTGTGTCACAACTTCTTTTCTGACTCATGCCCTTCATATCTTACTGAACTTTTGTCAGTCTACTCACCAAGTCGTCAGCTACGCTCCTCTGCGGATACACGCATTCTCTGTGTTCCTAAGATAAGAACTAAAACATTTGGCGAAAGGTCATTCTCCTTTTGTGCAGCCAAACAATGGAATTCTCTTCCATTACACATCCGTAGCATTTCAACTGCTAAGTCATTTAAGACTGCACTTAAGACACATCTTTTTAAAATTTATTTTCAAAAATAATAAAACCACATTTCTGTAATTGATTAGCGTAGCTGATGTATTGAGTATACCGTATTGTTATTTATGTAGTTAATATGCTATGAATGTTTCTTTTTATTTATATATGTATTTTTNAATCAGTCCCAGAGAGTGTCAAAATACTAGAAACCACATGTTCCATTTTCCTGACAAAACAATCAGGCCGGTAGTGACTTTCTGGAAACAGTTTGCAACATCTTTGTTGTTCTTGTTACCCTGGACCTTGATGAAGTGTAACATGAAAAATTAAACCGTATGTTCTAGGAACTGGTGGAAGCTGTGGCCTTTTCCTTTAGCCAGAAATGATGCACACGGGGCCAACAAGAATTTCCCCCACTGAGGAATAAGGAATATACTATTAAAAACATGTTATTAATATACCATCAAAACTAGAATTATGTGTAATCTTTGGTAAGGAAGTGTTTGAAGTCAATACTTTAACATTAAAAGATTTATTATTGAACTTAAAACCATACTTACAATTTACAATACTTACACTTACACATTAGCTTTCTTATGATACTCAATGAAGAGTTCATTCCAGCTACTGGTACTACATCTTGGTTACCATTTCAATCAGTGCAAAGTAGCATAGTCATCACTTTCTATTTCTGTGATGTTGTCTTTATTCATGGCATGGTCTCTAGATGAAGTATAGGAATTGATTTGGAATTATAAACCTATTTATTGAATTATTAATATAGTTGCACTATACTTAAACCAAAACTATAATAGGCCAACTATCTACTAAATACAAATAGTATATTTTTAATCAGAATCAGAGTATTTAACTTTGAACATTAGCTCAGATTCAGATTAGTTTTATTGATATTCATTGATTAAATATCATACTAAATTATCTTAGATATACAGACGCTCCTTCTATGCAGAAGATAATTGCGTCCACAGACCATGAGAGATGATCTGTTGGCAAGTGATGCAGCGGTCACAGGCCACGGCTATAGGGGTTCCACGCATTACCCCAGCCGCCTAACTATTGTCTAGTTAGGTACCCATTCAGAGCTGGGTGACTCGGGGACTCCTCAGGCCCCGAGAACAAATCCTCACCTTCGTGTGGATTCGAACTCGTGACAATCGGTATGACAGTCAAGAGCGCTACCTCTCGACCACCACGTCCCAATTAATGAATTGGGCGAGTCTATGTTATCCTACTTATTTGGTATGCACAAGATTCACAGTGCAGAGCAAAGAAATCTAAATATTATCAAGTATAATAATATTAATAAATATTTATACTAAGTAATTAATATGAATGAAAAAATTCATAATAGTTCCTTGAACTTTGAAAAAATTATTTGTTTCTAAAAAAGATTTCATTGATATTCAATCCTAACACCCCCCGCAAAGAATGCCAGTTCCAACATACTCCGTTGCCACAGGCTATCGGGAATCCATCTTGAAATCGATTCACAAATTTATGCAGAAACCAGTATTGTAAATAATTATTACAGCCGTATTTTGTAAAAATTATAAAATGTAACATCATTTGAGTATGTATTATGCAGTCATTTCTAAGATTATCCATGCTTTTTATCGATAGACTGTCCTAAATTAAATACATCCAACTCTAATCATACCCTATGTGCCTGACTCGTCCAATTTTATATTATGTTACTGCGATGAGACCAGCAGTGTTGCTTAAGATAATAATATCTTTTTATTAACTAAATCAACTAAACTAAAACAGGTGTAAATCTTTTGTTTAAATGTAAATAAAACTTTAAATATATTACTTACGTATTGATTGACGTCTCAAACACGAGTAATTCCTATTAACAAAACCACTAGATCGTGGTCAAAGAACTTAGCAGTGACTCGCTCGGCTTTCCCCGTGAAACAACGAAAAATGGAAATGATTAGGTTTTTCTAAAGAAAATCGCGTCGCGCCAATAGTTACCACTCATTTGATTTTACAACAGTAATTTGAATATTATAATAATCTTTCTATCGGTGTGCGAAAAGTGTTACAGCTTAGTTAATTTCATTGTTTTTCCTACGACTTAAGTTTTCAATCTGAATTTTTAAAATGAAATAATAAAGTTAGATATACTTTCTATACATCAAACGAAAGGGTAGTATCTGCCCTTTAATTTGATGGTAACACTACGTCGCTAATTTGAATAGGCGCGAAGCGATCGGCGTTTCAAACACCTAATGGTAAAAATTCACGTGAAAAAACGCCGTAAAATTTGTCAAAACTGATACTTTTTAAACACATTAAAAATACATATGGACACAAGTTACAGATACAAACAATATATATTTCTGTAGATAAAGATTTGAAGTTTATTCACATATTAATTTTATTTGTGTAAGTCTCCTAGAAGTATTTTTATTTATTTTTTGAAAACTATGAAAAATGACCCCAAAACGGGTGTTTTCGCCAGTTTGGACTACCTACTTTATGTCTATCTGAGGGTTGTATTAAGTTATCTTTGTGTTGTATTTCTAAATTAGAATTAATTGCCTTATGTATAATTACTAATTTACTCTTGGTTCTTCTATCCTCTAGGCTAACATGGAACAGGCTAACATGGAGCAGCCAATTCTTCACTGATTAATTCACTTTCAAAATATTATTCAAAAGCATTATCCAGTCATTTCTTGTACACTCTATAGCTCCCATGTGACAATGCTTGCTTTGCAAAGCAACAATGTGAACAAAAGATGAGACACAACTTTTTAAATCCTTTATATTAACTCTTCATGTCCGCTTGACACAAAAACTTTGGAGTGATTTATAACCCACTTCCCGTTATCATATAGAGCTGAAATTTTGCAGACAGACTCATGGCGATAATAAAAATGAAATATCAAAATTTCACATTGATTGAATCTACTGTAATTAAATTAATGAATTTTTATTTAGATTATCTCTATGTAACATTTAAATGATTATGCTAGTATGTCGCATGGTGCATATTATATTGAACATACCTTTATAATATTTTTCCTATCTGTAAATGTTTATGCTAGTCTGTCGTGCGTTGAACATACTTTTAGTTATGTTTCATATATAAATTATAAAAAATGTATAGTCAAAAACTTTGGTTATTACAAGGGTTTTTTTAAGTGCAGGTATAATGACTGTCTTTGTAAGGGTTTACCTGCATGTGAGATTAAAAACATATCATTTTAAGATACAGACCTTCAAGTTTCCATCTGCTGTTATCCTGAGTCTGTTGCAGGTACCACAAAAATGGTCACTCATTGAAGTGATGAAACCCACCTGACCAGAAAAACCAGGGACCTTGTAAGCCTGCAGAGGAACAGAAGTCAACTTTGACGTGATTTTCATTGATTTGACTCTTTACACATTTATTCTTATGCTGTATTTATTCCAAGTCTTGCTCATGGCTTCTGTATGCCTCACATAAAATACATGTAATAATAATTTGATAATTTTTATAGAGCTGTACCCCAGCAGGCAACTAGACTCACAGTAGTTTACATAAAATAGTAACATACATTTCTTTTAAAAAACACCCACCTTTCCTCTTTATGTAATAGGGAGCGCAAAGCTGACCAAGGACATTCCGCTGTCATTTCGGTGGCATGTTGTACAACAGTCGTCTCGACTGGCCATAAATGTGTATCACGTCAAAAATACTATTCATTATAGTTATAATAAATAACCCGTAAAAACAAAGTTTTTGACTATAAATCCCAATGCATACCGCTCAAATTAAAGACTTGGAAAAAAATACTGCACAAAAATAACTCGCATTGATTGAAAGTGAGCGTAAACTTATTCAATGTTTAAATGAGACTTAATTCTTCTGATTGGCTGTGGGAGTCTTTAGGAGTTTAAGGGACCGATCTCTATCGATGACGGGACAGAAAATTGCCTTTTATTATATAGCATATTTGAATATAATCTGTAATTTTTTCTTATACACAATGCTGCTGGCTTCTCAGTCTACTGGTTGTTAAGATAAGAGGAGCATTTCTCTTATAGTTTGGAAATACGAGGGGAGAACAGGCAGGAGACATAATGTGTGTATATAAAAAAATTATAAGTAAGCTTTTACTTGTATTTGCAGACTACCCTTAGCTAATTGACAACAATAACAGCCCTTAACCAACCTTGGAGGTGTCATTTTACTTGTCAGACAACTTGACCAGAGCTGGCCATCGTTTTATCTGCAGAGTACCCTTAGCTAAAAGACAAGCATGGCCCACCCTTAACCAACCTTGGAGGTGTCATTTTCCTTGTCGGACAACTTGACCAGTGCCGGCCATCGTTGGTGGATCTTCTCCAGCATTTCTTGGTAGGAGACAAATTTCTTGGTGTTCCACTTGTTGCCACCAAAGGGCATGTATTCGATGAATCTCACATCCACTGGCTGATGAGTAAAAAGTACAAGATTAGTTAATTCATTATTTGAATAATTTATGCAAATACAAAGGTTACACAATGTTATGTTTATATTAAACCCGTAGATTGCCTTGGTTTTATCTGCCATATTTACACTGCTTTATTTCAAAATGATCTAAATCTAAACATCAACAACACAATTTATTCATGCTAAAAATATAGAAAATAAAGAGTTTCCTTATAGGCTAAGAGCCATTGTAAAGACTTTAGAGAGAACTGTACTTCTATTTTTTAAATTTTTTTTTGTAATTTAAAAAAAAAACAACTTTTATTTAAATTATTTTGTACTAAATGGATTTTTAATAGATGACTATATTTTGTGCCATATATGAGTCAAAGTGGCATAAGATGATTTCACAAAAGTAAAAACAGTTGGACAAATGATAATCCTTACCTTGTGCTCAGTGAAAGCCACAAAATCACAAATCTCATCATCATTGATCGAACGCATGACAACACAATTAATCTGGTGAAAAAAAATCTTTTCAGTAAAACACTTCAGAAACCAAACCTAAGATCATCAGTCCTGAGCATCATATTTGTATAGGAATGGAGCCCATAAAAATTTTTTATTAAAGATTTTATCTAAAATAAAAAAGCACATACTTTTTATTTAAATGACATGTAATCAGGAAATAAAATCTAAATAAGAGTCTGGAGCTTAAAAAATTATTCATTCCAAATTTGAAACCATTTCATCTTTATACTGTTTATTACCTAGAGATGTTAAATCTCTGATTTTTTTTGTGTGTCCTATTACCCTGTGTGGTCAGTGGGGGTTCTAATCTCCACAGCTTGAGAGGCCAGCGCACCATTGATTTTTATATCTCTGCATAAACACTAACACTCAACAGAACAAGTACCATGATTTTGATGGTTAAAAATTGTTTTACCTGTCAACCAATGTTACCTTTAAGCTGCGCAGCTGTAAAGCAGCATAGATATGAGACAGATGACACACAGCACTTTAGAATAACCGCTCAGCAAGTTTTTTAAATGGTAATATAATATCTTTCTTTGTGGGGTATAAAAAATTGCAATCAAAAATGGATGCTGCGCAAATTTTCAAAGTGTTTTTAATTCACATGACCAACAAACCCTAAGAGGAAACTTTGCTGTCAAAACTTACCCTTATTTGTATTAAAAAATCTAAAAGTAGCTTCTATATCTGCAACATACCTTTAAAGGGTTATATCCTAACTCCAGGGCCTTCTCTATGCTTCTCATGACCTTATCAAAGCCCCGCCTCCTGGTAATGAACTCAAACTTGGCAGGCACAAGTGTGTCCAGGCTCAAATTGATCTGGTCAAGACCTGCAGCTTTCAGGTCGGGCAGTTTTCTGGCCAGTGTTATGGCATTTGTTGTGATGCCAATATGTTTGAGACCAAGGCCACGAAGCTCATTTAGACCTTCTGTTAATGAAAGAATTGTATATATAATTGTTTAGTTTTGAGAACTGTATACAAAGGTTTATATATAAAATTATTGATTTAAAAACTAGCAAAGAAACCAAAAGCTTTTTTTTTTTTTAAATAAATTTAACCACATGTGTGCAAGCATCAAACAACCATGTCATTATCATACATATCAAATTCATGTAAAAAATGTTACTGAAAAGTAAACCAACAGCCTAAAATTTTGTTATACAACAGTGCTGGTTGAACACTAATTTTAGATGCCAACCACAGCTTGCAAAATTGTAAGAATTTTGTTTTAAAAAAGAAACATTTTTAGATGAAAACATTTTAAAACATTCATTAATTTGGTAGAGTTGAGAAATTTTTTAAAGAGTTCAGGAGAAGTTATAAAATAAAACAAAAGTAAAAAGATGTTTAATTTCTATACCTTACCCAACCAATGGAACAGAGTTAATGAAATAAGTAAGTGAGCAATGAGAATTGATAACATGACAGGGATGTCTTGAGGTCAGAGTAATACTGATGGGAGATGTGGTTTTAAAGGTGTTAACAAGAGAATGACTCTGGTAGAGAGTAGGAATCATATATAGTAGTCTAACCAGGCAGAAGAGTGTGTGTCTGACTGTGTAATTAGGCGATGTTTTGAGTTTTTGGAAAAGTACCTGGCATTTATAGATTAAAGTTGAAGACGGAGCATTAGATGTTTGTTGAGTGGGACGCGGTGGTCGAGAGGTAGCGCGCTCGAATGTCGTACCAATGGTCAAGAGTTCAAATCCACGCGAAGGCGAGGATTTGTTCCCAGGGCCTGAGGAGTCCCCGAGTCACCCAGCTCCGAATGGGTACCTAACTAGACAATAGTTAGGCGGTTGGGGTAATGCGTGGAACCCCTATAGCCGTGGCCTGTGACTGCTGCATCACTTGCCAACAGATCATCTCTCATGGTCTGTGGACGCAATTATCTTCTTCATAGAAGGAGGGAGCGTCTGTATATCTAAGATAAGAGAAGCAGGATGCTTGCTGAGTTTGCAGTTAGTGAAATGCAGTAAGGGAGGAATTTTGAGAGACAGAAGGAAAGTTTCTTTTAGTTAATTGTATTTATAAAGTAAAATAAGAATGCATGACTAAAAAATTATGCATGATATTTCTTCAGTGAAAATTCAAAATAAGTGATCTATATATGTATATATATAATTCTCATCATGGTCCAAACATGCCGGACACCAAGCAAGTAGCAAGCTGTCTAACCCCACCGACCAATCAGATTGCAAAAAAAGGTAGTGTACAGCGTGGGGGGTCATAGAGACCAACAATTCGTTGAATTGAGGCCAATTACTGTGTCCTTTCAGAACCACAAAATATAATGTATTTGGTAGTCTAGTGGTTATTACATTTGCCTAGCACGCGGAGGTCGTAGGTTCAATACCCAGCTAAGACATTACTTTTTAAAAATTTTTTAAATGTTTGTGCCCGTTCGTTTCCCACTTTCTTTTCAATCATGACTTTGCAACACCATAACAAGCACAAGACGAGTGGAAATAAGCATCACAAATGACCTTTGTCAGGTTATGCCAATTAGTTTATGGTTGGCAAGCTAGGGTGATGCAGGGTGGGGGGTGGCAAGTGGTTAACCACAGTGCTCATGTTGCCAGATAAACAATACGTCGCAGTTATCCCCGCATCCGAGGTTCAAGCGCGTTGTTTTGATTTCATCGTGATGTAGTTTGTGTCTGTTCACACCCCCCTACACTTTCTTTGCACTATCTATGAGCAAATCTGAGGCGTATGCTATGCCGCAGGCATCTAGTATGTTTTAAAAGAAATTTTTAAAAGTTTTGGGGACCAAGTTAAAGCTGGGTTCTCTGTTTTGACCAATTGAACAAGTTGGTCAAGTTTAAGAACCTAAAATTTTGACTGGTGAAGACTTAAAAATATATTGAAAGATCATACGCTAATGAAAAGCTATTTTTAAAAAAGGGCAGGTAGTGCAAAATAATATCACTGATGGCTACACAAATTTTTCATTAATTTGTTAGACTTAATTAAACACTATATTCACTGCAATTATGAATCTTTATGTAAGAGGTAAAAAAAGAATTAAAGATATGAACAATTATTTTTAAGTTTTAAACAAAAATTTACAGTCCTTTTATAATGTCACTTACAGCCCCTGAGTTGGCAGAACAATTTTTTTTTCAATCATTTAATCAAGAAAATTGATGATCCATTATAAAAGGCAATATTTCTTAGAAACTAAGATGAATACTACCCAAATATTTAATTCTTACAAAATCAAATTCTTCACTGTCAGTCAGCTGCTTCAATGTTAAACCTACCAATTATTTGCTGTATATCAGGTCGAACCAAAGGTTCTCCACCAGTCAGACGTATTTTGTTGACTCCCTGAGACACAAAGAGTTGAGATAACTTGAGAATCTCTTCAGTGGTAAGAATGTGATCCTTGGGGGAAAGTTGAACACCCTCTTCTGGCATGCAGTACTGGCCTAAAATAAGGTATAAAAATGCTATAAAAAGAAACTGATTATTCAAAACTTCCTTTTTTCTGTACTTTTGGAGGACATTTAGCTAATTTAGACGTTTTTTTAATGCTGCTGAGTTGAATCCAATTATTTACGTACTTAATAGTCTCCACCATCGAAAAACCCAAAGATAGAATTACATGCATTTAAGATTATGCAAGAGTATTTAAGGTGGTTGTTATCATTAAGGGAGGATAGAATTTAGGGGAAGTGGATTAGGCAGGAGTAGGCTGGATTAGGCACGAGTAGGCTGGATTAGGCACGAGTAGGCTGGATTAGACTGGTAACCTTTCCAGTGAGTACTGGTAATAGACTTTTATTAACTTTAACTTATTAAATCAACTTATTAATTTAAAAGCAAATTCCATTTTCAACAAGAAAAAAATTAACTTACATCTAAGATTGCAGCGTTCTGTCAAAGAAATACGTAAATAAGTGTGCTGCCTTCCAAATGTGTCTGTTAAGAAGTCTGCAAATGGACGATCAAATGATGCAACTCGCTCTTTTACTCTATGCTGTTAACATTTTAAAGGGAATGAAATGCATGAGAATTGGTATTTCATAATGAACCATCCTTTTCATAAATCTATACTAAGCATTTTAGCACTCTGTTAAAATAAGAATTTTAAAGTTAAAATAAAGACCATGAAAGGGATAGGTCTTTAAAATAATATATTTTTTAAGCAATATTGTCAAAATATTATAGTATCTTTAACCCTTATGTAACAGCAAAATATAAGTGCTTAAAGAACAAACTTTTAAGCCTCAGTTAGTATTTTAACATCATAATAATTTTACTACCATAATAGTAATAGTAGGAACAAAAAGATTGATCCAAAAACTTATTTTCGTTACCTTCAAAGTTGTGTTAATATCTCCTGATAGAGAGGGCAAAATTTGTGCAGACGCTAATGTTGAGCAGAATTTTCTACTACCCTGAACAAAACAGGGATAATCACCGCTAGTAGCAGTTACTGAAATCTTTTTTTGAAACTTTTCATTAGGTCCTTTATGCTTGTTAATTAGAAAGATTGCCCACAGGCTTTCAGTTTGAAGTACTGTTGAAGTCAGGCCCTTTTTAATGAGGGGTATCGTCATTTCCGTGAAAAGTTCTAAGCTTTATCCTTGGTAAAAACAGCAGTCTAATCATAAAAAAATGTAAATCTTTAATAAACTTTAAAATTAAACTATTTTATGACTTATAAAAGTTACACGAAAAAACTCACATGTTATCAAATTTTGGAACAGTCTCATACTCATGTCAATGTTAAGATTTTAAGATCTTAATCCTTTTACTCTGAAATGTATTTTATTTAAAATTTAAGTAGGTAAATATGAGTGATAATATTCAAAGTTATTTATTACCTTGACCATGGACCAAAGTCAGATCATTAAATCATTAAGTAAGTCATAGGAGTAGCATTGATATTTCTGTTTTGAAAGTCAACAAAAAGTTGAAATTAAAAAAAGTTATTTTTAACAAATGAAAAAGTAACATTAAGTTAATAAGGAAAGTAATTATTCAGATAATTAATTTGACTAAGTTGACAATTCTTAGATTTAAGTTTAAAATTATTATTATTTTTTTTTTTTACATTAACCTAAATTAATTGTAGCCATACCCCATAGTGTACAGGCCTCAAATAAAGTGATGAAGTCAGTGCATCCTGAAGTAAATGTTTTACTTTTACTTTTACCAGTGGCTCAACCAATCTACCCCTTAGCCCTTAGTTCAGCTACAAATACAAACTTAAGTCTAGAATTATTAAGATAAATGAATAATCTGATGACACTGATGATCTGGGCAGCAGCTGCTCATTCATTATTCATGAATTGAATGTGAACATAAATTGCTGCAGCAGCCACTGCCACTAGTTAGGCCTACTACTACTACTTCTTTTACTATTAACTACTATCAGTGATCAGCTATCAATAAATGGCAACAAATGCGAATAAATATCTTATATGGGCATGGGCCAGCATATACAATTAGTATTGCGCATTGGGGTAAATTACAAGATTATAATTATAACTGTAATGAAAATGAATTGTTTGATTATTTATATTTTGATTTACAGACTTCAGACTTATAAAATTTATTAAAAATAAAAATGAATAGTATTTAGTTTAGTGATAGTAATAGTATACTTAGTTAAACTTTGTTGTCGCTTAAGAAATGATTATGATTAAATTTTAATATTTATTGTAGGGGTGCGGATATTAACTATTAATTTCCCGATTAATCGACAAAACTTTTTAACGATTAAACGACCCATCACTTAAAAATTATTGGAAGTCAAGAAGTAAAAAAAATAATAATACAAAATAAAAATAGTAACAAATTTCCTAAAGATTAAAAGAACATTTTGGCTTTAAATTATTGACTGACAGGAATGTTCAAAATGTTGATAAAGTTTCACACCATAGTTCTAACCAAATGAAAAGCTTATCAAGCTACTAGTACTAGCAGTAATTGAATCTCACTCAGAGAGAAAATGATGACAGCTCTTCAGATGAATTACTGCGTTACAAAACGGAGTTGAAAGTTCCTGCATCCATTAACCTTCTACAATGGTGGAAACTTAATGAACAGCTATATCCGATGATGCCATTCCTTGCCAAAATCGTTTAGTGCATACCGTACACCAGTTACTTCCGTTCCATGTGAATGGTTGTTCAGCTCGGCTGGTTATATTGTCAATTAGACCCGCTCATAACTTGTACCAAATAATGTCAACTCAATGCACTTGTATTTTTGCATAGCTGGTTAAAAGATGACATTATGTGACATAAAATAACGAAGTGATTATTCGCACGGTTTTCCCCGTGCATATAATTTATAAAATTATTCGCACGGGTCGGATCGGTCGTCGTGCATGCGTACTCCTTGCGGCTGATAACAAAATAATAGCCGATTTCTTCGATTTAGGCTAAATTGTGCAGTTATATGTTAATAATACTAGTTACAATTTAATGATTACTGAAATTTTTAAGCAGCGCTGCCATAAAAATTGATTGATGTCTAATCAATGATAATTGGATATAACTTTAAATAATCGCAAATTGTCATAAGTTTCTCTAGACTAATGGTTAGTCAGCTAAAGAGTAAGTGCGTGACATTATTGGTTAGCGGATCGAATCCTGATACAGTCTTTTTTTTTTTCCTCTTTTTTTTTGTTTTACAACCACGGTGACGATGCTTGCGAACACTCAAGCAGGCTTTTTTTCCAGGGACAATTTTTTTATATCCCATGAGTGAGTCACTGTTACTACAGACTACAGTGTTACTACTGTTACTGAACTGAAGTTACTCGTTACTGTTATGCTTATACTCATACTCAGTTCAGTCTTACTTACAGTACAGAACAGAGTAAGGACTCTCAGTTTTTAATTTTTTTTAAATGATGCTTTACCATCATAAAGTCTTTCACTTTAATTAATCAATGATTAATTCTAAGTCATTAATAATTAATTAGCAAACGGCGGTATGCAGGTCCGCTCAGACTCTTGCTCAAATATTATTACTATCAATATCGGTGACAGCAAAATTAGTTATCTCATAATTGTCATCTTTATAATTTGTAGCCATTGGCCATTGAGTCACAGTCACAGTGAGACTGTCTGTCAGTGTCAACTCAGCGTCAGTAGTCTAAGTTCAGTTCAGTATCTAAATCTTGTCGTAATTTATATTTGTATTATTTGCGCAGGCTATTAGGATTTCGGTCTAATAATATTTATTTGACTCAATTAAACAACAATTAAATCAATTAACAGTAGTCAGTGTCCTAAAACTTAAATATCAACTAGACTAATACTTTACATTATTAGTTATTAAACTTTGTAGTTAGTAAGTGTAGATTAGTATTTCAAAACCATGAGAATAATTATCGGCACGGTCGAACCGTGCGAATAATGTTCAAAATTATCGGCACGGTTATGGCGTCAAAACCGTGCGAATAACGCTTGCCTAAAATAATATAAACGAGACATTCCAGTGTTATTTAGATTTTCAGCAAGAACGTTTAATTTAATAAGTCTTATACTTATATAATAAGTGTTATTTATGACATCTAGAATCTAGGCATCTTAGATAAATTAATTCTTAAATCAAAATTTTGGGCTTTCTTCTTCTTCTTCTTCGTTCTCAATATTGAATATTGAGTTTTGCGTGCCACGAGTTTTGTGCCTATTGGCCCGTGGTCTCCGACTTCAGCGTACTGTATTTTCTGGATTTGCTTCCATAGCCTTTGGTCAGCCAAGACCATCTGCAAGGCAGCAGTTGTTTTTTTGGCAAGTGATGCAGCGTTCACATGCCATGGCTAAGGGTTCCACGCATTACCCTGCCGCTTTTCACCCATTTGGAGCTGGGTGGGACTCGGGGACGCCCTAGGTCCCGGGAACAAGTCCCTGGCTTCCCATGGATTCGAACTCGTGACCATCGGAACGACAGTCGAGCGCGCTTGCCACTCGACCACCTCGGCCCCTTTTGGGCTTTAATTTTAATCGAAATTAATGATAATTCTTTAATTCTAAGTTAATTTTTCAAGATTCAAAGTCAAAAGTTAACAATTACATTTAATTTTAAATTAATAGTTAACAGTAACAGCCCTAATTTATTGATTATGACCACAACCAATTAAATCATAATAAATGACAACTACATAGTGAATAATGATAATTTACTAAATTACTAAGGGCCAAGCTTGGCTTACTTTACTTTACAGTATATACTGTTACACTTCACTTCAACAAGTGCTGAAAATGAAAAGAAATCAATTATCAAGTGTTCAAATCAAAGTAATCAAAGCCTCAGCATCAACTCATTTGACGAGATTAAAATAAGTAGATATTAGCGTCCTGAAAGGAGAGTATAACTGAGTGAAAAAAGTAGACCAAGAACGAATGGGGGAAAAGGTGGACGAAAGACCTAAATGATATGTGGTAAAATGCCAAGTCATGGCCATCGTTCCCAAGTGGATAATCAAAACATATTGAAATTTTATTCTAACGTCACTAACGATGTTTTTAAAAGTCCGGTGTCGTGAAAAAATGTATCCCCTAAATTAAAGTCTTTGATGAGATTGTTTTAAAATAAAGAATTTGTGCTCAAAATAATATTTATATTAAATTATACTAGATATGACTTACTCATAGATTATGCAAACAAAGAAAGGGTGGGGGGGGACGGACACAAACGGTAGCATGAACAAAAGGGGACAACGGGATTTAACGTATTAACGTTGACAGTTGAGGGAACGGCCGAAGCATTTATGGGATGCATTTCAGACATCGCGACAATTTCTGCCTCGCCACCATAATATACTCCTGAAGTATTCATGTACTGAGCGTATTGTTGAGAGTGTATGACTACGTTACCGTCACTGAGAACAACGGAGAACACGTCGCCGATGTTATCTCAATATTGAGAAACAAATATTACAGCCATGTTGCCAAGGTGAATAGCAACAAATTTGTCTATGGATATGCGACCGATAGAAACAGTCACCTGATTTTAAGGAATTAATATAACATTGAACGAACCTTTTTTTTCCCCGTGAACTACATGCGGAGCTGTGTTTATGTAGCTAAGAAAGGGGGAAAGAACGGGTATGAACATACATTTTTAAAAAAGAAATAATTTTAAAATGTTGCCGCTGGGGCTTGAATCTAAGTCCCTCCGCATGTCAGGCAGATGCAATAACCAATTCACTACAAATACATGTACTCTGTAAAGGAACAACAACAGTTAAAATGAAAAAAGCTTTGCTGGTCTCAAGACCTTCCCCACCCTTCACTACCTTTGCTTACCAACCGTTAACTGTGATTAGTTGACCCCAGCGAGGGTCATTCGGCATGCTTACTTGCACATACTCGAGATTTAGTGAATTACTTGTAGATATTTTATTGTTTTATTAACTTTTATGTCTTGATTATATAATGTATTTGTGCTGCATGCATTTGTGTAAAATAATGGGATATTTAACCATCATACGTTATAAGTTTAGTCAGTGGCGTTCAAGTTGAGGGCAATGAGGATGCTTGCCCAAAGAGGCACATAGTTAAAGCCGACTAATTGCTTAGCACGTATTATTTTTGAAGAAGAAAAAAAAAGTCCATTGTAACCTGTTTCCCTAGTGATAGGTACCCATGCGCAGCATGGAATTGAGCCCGTGATCGCCGGTACGCCAGCTGAACTTGGCTGAATTCTTCAGAAATGACAGAGAATTTATATATGTATGTAACAGCTATACGTTGTGGCAAAAGAAACACAAAATGTGGTACACTTTACTCTTATGAATTATAGGATTTTTTTTTTTTAAATCCCAGTCAGTGGCCATCCATTAATGACGTCAAGCGATGTTGGCCGATTTTTAACCCCCTCCCCCATGTCACACTGCGTCACACAAACTTAGACTCCCCTCCAATATGACGTCACAAAGCCTCGACCCCCCCCCCCTTAAGTCGTATTTTCTAGTTGAAAATGAGCATGTTACAAATTACTTTACTGTCATTTTAGTGTGTATTTAGTGTAAGAAAGCACTCTATTATCATAACATGCGTGAAACTATGTAATACGTTAGAAAATAAATTGTAAAATTCGAATATTTAAGTGGAACTTTTATTTAAACTATCATGTTTTGACGTGCTGTAATAATTCTTAACCCCGCCTCCCCCCTAGGTGCATGACGCCATTTATGAACACCCCTCAAATAGTTAAGTGTGTTCTTTGAAAGGCAAATTTTATTTTCTTGAATTAAAAATATCAAAGCCTATTCTGTTTGGAAAATTACGTTCAATCATTGCATTCCATACCTGAATATTTTTTTTGTTGATTTGCGTCATTTGCGCGTGTGTAAATTTTTGAAGGAATAGCAAATGAAACTCAAGGGGCCGTCCCTCAAGTACGTCACGCTATTTTGGACCATTTTTAACTCCCCCCTCCTCCCTGTCACAAACTGTCACAAATCTGAGGATCCCCCCCCCTCCCAAAGTACGTCACATTTTCGAACAAAATTTTTTTTTTTTAATTAACAAAATAATGAAAATTTGATATAAAACACCGTGTCGTCACACATGGCCGAAAACCCCCTCCCCCTGTCACAAACTGTCACACTTTCTTATACCCCTCCCCCCTCTCTGGAGCGTGACGTACTTTATGGACGGCCCCCAAATCACACTTAAAAAAACAACTACTGGCGTTTGTGTGCGTTTACTATAATTAAGAATATCTCCAACCCATGTATTTATTTTTTTAAAAAGCCTTTGCCTTTAAAAAAAAAAAAAAATCAATACCTGCCTTTAAATACACAATTAAATCTGCCTTTATACTTAAATGTTCGTCCATAAATGACGTCACGCAAAAAGGAGGGTCACACTTTTGTGAAGAGGAGAGGGGGTCTTTAAGAAATGTGACGTCAAATAAAAAAAAAACTTGCAACTTTAAATAAACGCTCCACTTAAATTGATTTGCTTGCAATTTATTAAATGACGTTTTCAATGGCTTCACACGTGTTACGATATATTGGAGCGCGGGTAAACAATGCTGAAGTAATTTCGAGTAAAGACTCTTCCCAGATATTAGAGTGCAGACTTACACTAAATAATATACATATTTAAATGACCAAAGGAAAAAAAACACTAATTTTCAATATTAGAAAATACGGCTTTTAGGAGGGGGGAGGTTCAAAGCGTTGTTACGTCATATTGGAGGGTATTCGAAGTTTTTATGGCGAAGTGTAACGAGGAGGGAGGGGGTAAGAAATCGGTCAAAATCGCGTTACATCATGTATGGACTGCTACTAAGTAACAAAAAACAAAACCAAATGCTGCACTTAATTGTGATTCAATATGTACAACAATAACTAACCATCGAATAAATATGCAATTTTTCAAATTTTGTCACGCCCCTGAGACAGAGTCAAGCGGTGTGGTCTTCCTCCTTCTTGTACTTCTCTAGCTAAACCACTGCCTTAAACAGTATTAGTATTAAAGTGAACATGTGTGTCGTTTGCAATAATAATTATTAGGGCTGGTATTCATTTTAAAAAATTGTCCAATTTATCGGGAAAATATTTAATCGATTAATCGATGTATAAGTCTAAAAAAAATATTTTAATTATTTGGAAAATAAATATTTAAAAAAATTTCTGAAATTTTCATCCAATTTTAATCTATTAAATTAATTTTACTCGATTAATTGGTTAATTTAATTTTGTAACGATTAATCGTTAATTTCCGCAGCCCTAATAAGTGTGCTTTATTATTATTTTTTGTGGTTTTGAGTGATATCTGAATATTGTATTTGAAGGGGGAATAGGGATTATTCATTTTAGGGGATGTGTTCTATAGCTAGGAAATAATTTATTACAATTTCGGGAAAAATATTTTCTTCCCCTGGGAATGTTTTTTTTTTTTTTTTTTTTTTTTTTTTTTGCTAAACACTGGATGGGAAGAAAATATTTTATGGGGGAGGATTATTTTGTGACACCGGTACTATGTACACCGCGGCGGTGTACCTATCAAAATTATGGGTTTTGGCCTAGGTACACCCCTGCAGAGAAAAAAACATGTTGACAGGATATTAAAAATACTAGATCTAATTACGATACACCACGTTTGCTTAATATGAAAATATGCACTAAGAAAGAAGAGTTGATTTCCAAAACTACTCGAATTACTTGCCAAAACTCAAACTTGAAAACTTAGATTTTTATTTTTTTTTATGGACTAGAAAACTTTAATCGATTGCAGAATTTACTGTTTTACAAAGCATTATTTTAAAAACCACAGCTGAGTCCTTCTTTTTCTATTTTCCCTTAATGACGCCTCTGGAATGTGAGCATTACTAAGTAAGAACATTATCAGCAAGTATCGCTTTAACAAATACATTTTTAGTTAAATACTCGATGTGCATACGTGTCTTATGTCTAAGTCTATTTAGTGATATTAAATAATGACTTTATGTGTGGGTTAACATAAATTATAAAATCCACGTAATCACAAAATAATATAATGTGATTATCAATATTGTTAGATAGATATACATGAACATGCATATAAATTAGGGCTGCAGAAATTAACGATTAATTTCTAGATTAATCTGTAAAAGTTTTTATCGATTAAAATTATTTTAAGAATTAAAGAAAATGTGTTTAAAAATTTCTTCGATTCGTTCAAAAATAATTAATTATTAATATCTAATACTAATAGGTTTTTTTAACGTACAAACTTCTCCATTAAAAAAAATAAAGTGTAAACTTTAAAATAAGCTGTTTTTAATAAGGAAAATTATATTTAAAAATTAAACATTGTTTTTACTTAATTAACAATAACAAAATTTAAATTCATTGACATTATTTTGAACAACTAAATATATCTCCTAAAACGATCGTAGTGCCTGTTTTTGTTACTTCCCTTGAAATGTTCAGTTACATTCAGATATATCAGACACGCTAAGAACCAACATGTTCTCTAAGTTGTATGTGTATGTAAAACAAAACGTCTGGGTGGGGGGGGGGCAAAAATTTTCATTGAAACTTATGCCTGTCAGTGTTTAAAAAGAATGTACAATATTATTTAGCATATATTATGCAATAAAAATTACATTTCTAAATAATGTACATTTTTAAATATTGAAACATAGGATGTGAAGTTAAATATTTTAATTAAATTCTTAGTAATTTAAAGTAGAAAAATATTATTATTACATTATTAGATTGTGAAACAAAATGGAAGGACATCAAAGACATAACCTTTTCGTAAATAGTGTGCACACACATTGGTGAAATTATAAACACTTCTGAACCTTAAACACTATTTACGGGAGCCTTACAGTGGTTGGAAATGAAAGAAAAATAAACATGTGCAGAAAATGTTACCCGACATCCTCAGCTCCAGTCTAAAGCAGTGGTTCCCAAACTTTTTTGACCCATGGACCCCTTTTATAGTCAAAACTTCCCACACGGACCCCCAGTGAAAAAACTACATATATGCAGAGAGCAAAAATTACAAATCCTGTAAAGAAACGTTTTGTGGAAGTATTAAAATTAATTGAAAATATAACTTTTGTTTAAAATAAAATTGAAAAAAATGAATAACTTTGGTGATCGTGATAAGATTTTATGAGTGTAATTATGTCCGACTCAATGTTTTTTAGTAGCAACCGCTAATCCCCACAAGCACCAATTTCTAGTCGGTTTCTATTTTTTTTTAAATGATGAGGGTCATAAGGCACTGAATCTTTGTTCTATCAAATAGGAAGAAGTCAACAACTTGTGTACAGTAACCCATAATGCAATATATAAAATTGGTGTCTGGTTTTTTGGTATCTTAGTTCAAACATTGGTTTAAGTTCCTCATTTCAATAAGCTGCTCCTTTATTAGTATGGATTCGTGTGTTTGAGATCTGAGTTTGTCCACGCGCAAAAGGGTATATCCAAGTACAAGTGAAGCATACCCTCAAATCATTGGTTCAGGTCTGAATGAAGAGCCGTTAAGTTTTGACAGTAAGCCAGCAAATCTTCATCTCTGTTTTGCAATTTCGAAAGCTTTAGAAACTGATAAATTCTCCTGTTCCTAAGTTTTGCTTGTACAGAAAAAGTTTTGCAACAAATGCAGATATTACGCTTTTAGTTTTGATTTAATTGGTTATCTTGTAGTTTCAAATTGTTATCGTTAAAGTTGGTAAATAAATCATTCATAAAGGTTATGTCATTTTTTAGTTAATTCTGTCACAAATCATTGTCTTTGTTTTCCAGCAATCAAACACCGAATCAAAGAGAGCATAAAATCGATTTAGACATGTACTTTTTGATAACCAACGTACATCTGTGTTAATAAGTAAACGATTAAAGTCTTTTTCATATTCCAATTCAAGGCATTTCTTTTGATTTTACTAACTGCTTTAATGACATAATCTAGTGATCCATGCAAACTTTCACTTAGATTTTTTGTGATAAATGATGTCGATGTATGTCACAATTTACTTTGGTAAAATTCATTTGGTACAGGTCAGGGGCGTCGCTAGGGTTGGTTCACCCGGGGCGGAAGCTCATGGTGTCACCCCTTCACGACTTAAGAGGACATCCATAAATGACGTCACGCGAGGTAGCCGATCTCCCCCCCCCCGCGTCATACTTTGTCACAAAAACTTAGAACTTAGACCCACAGTCCCCTTTTTCTCGATATGACGTCACAAAGCTTAGAAATTCCACCCCCCACGCCGTATTTTCTAAATAAAAATTATCAAGTGGCAAGTTATTTTTTGTCATTTAAATATGTATTTAGTGTAAGTCTGCACTCTAATATCATAACACGCGTGAAACCATTGAAAACGTCATTAAATAAATAGTATACAATATACAATCAAATATTTAAGTGGAACTTTATTTAAAGTTGCACGATTTTGATGTAACTTTACATTTTTAAACACACCCCTCCCTCTTGTCACACATCGTCACAGATGCGGGACACCCTCCCCCTAGGCAGGTGACGTCATTTATGCATGGCCCCGCCCCAAATCCCTAGAACTCATCCTGTCTTCCAGTGGCAAATAAAGGGAACATACATAATTTTAAATTTTGTCACCTTGTAACACTGTAAATCAGCACTTTCCTTCCCTTCAAGGGAGGTATCTTTATTTCTTTACCACATGAAAAAAAGTTTGTATAACAGATAAACAGCTAAGTGGGGATCAATGTTCCCTCTAAGGTTTGCCGGTTGTTGTGCTAAATATTTTTTTTTAAAAACACATGTTCAAAGTTTAACAGAGTACCATTTTTTGTGTTCAAATTTTTGACATCTCACAAAAATACATGCACCAATTGGACCGATGTACATTAAGTGACACATTTCTTTATCAAAATAATATATTAAATTATATTAAAATTAACAAGAATTATAAATGTGTATATATGTTCATCTGTTCAACGGTAATTATCATGCATAAATCAACGAAATGCCAACATACCCATAAGCCGCTAATCTATTCTGGGGCGATCTGGCGTCTGTCTTTCAAAGAGATCCATATTTTATAGACTTCGTCAAGGTTGATCCGATGTCCATCATTCTGACAAGATTTAATCCTCACTAGCAAGTCTAAGTGTAACTCTTCCAACCTATTTCTATATTTTACTTTTAAAGAATTCATTTGGCTAAATCCACATTCGCAACCAGTGCTTGATGCAAGAAATGTTGCACAAATATCTAACAGAATGACAAAGTCGCTGAACCATTCTTCAGTCATTGCAAACTGAATGATGAATCACCTTGTCGAAAGTCTGCATCAACCCACATTTTAATTTTTTCCGCTAGCATTAATCATAAATTTAAATTGGGATACTGATTCATAAGTTTCTGCAAAATGTCTTCATAGCTTTTAAACAATGCTTTTTATTTAGAAACAAGGGCACAAAGTTCCTCGTGTCAGAAATTAAAATTTGACGTGTCGACTAACGCTTACAACAATATACGCCATAGCATCAAGTCGATTTCAAGAAAACGATAGTCCACGTGCCAACTCAGACATTCAATGATTTTGAGAATGGGACTATGTTTTCACCCTTACAGCCTGAAAACATTTTAGCGACCTCTACAGACCAATGAAAATTGTCACCAAGGTGCTCATGGCCTCTTAGGTTATTGATCCTTCATTATACAAACTGGTATGCCTCCATGGTCGTTAGATTTTTTCCTTTGTAACAACCTGCTTAATTTGGCAAATTATCCAACTACTTCATGAATGACACTACGAAAAAATATTTATTGATCATGACTATGGGTCATTATACAAACGGACAGTGGCGTCGCTAGGGGGGTGCGGAGGGGGCGGGCCGCCCCGGGTGACACCATCAGGGGGTGACACCAGACCGTAAAATTCTATATATTCCCGTTATTTGGCACTGGAAAACTCGGAGGATTTCTATGGGTTAAACCATGAGGGGGTGACACCATGAGCTACCGCCCCGGGTGACACCAACCCTAGTGATGCCTCTGCAAACGGACCAGCTCTTCACAGTATTCAGTCTGTACTTGTATGTTTCTCAACAATTTGAGCAACAATACGTGTAAAGCAAAGTGCAGTGAAAGCCATCTGATTTCCGTGTCGTCTAAAAAAAATCATTCTCAAGGTGTCCAGCGCAAACCGAGTTGTCATTTCAAAGCCCTCCTTTCAACACTCTATCACCCCAAAAAACAACTCCGATTGTTTTTATTAAAATATCAAACCGGCTTGTTCGTGACATCAAAGTCTTTTTTGTAAGTTGTCGGCGAGTGATATTAAAGTATTTATTCTGCTTCAAGGCTAGTCACCAATGTCAGTTATTTTTTAAGGGAGTGTTTGATATTTTCCTTGTATTAACATTAGACAAATGAATTGAATTATGTTGTTAGTGTCTGTTTGCTGTATGTTAGAAATGGAAGATACATTCTGGACATTTAAACTTGTTTTCATAATTGGATTTTAACAAAAGCTGCGACTGTGTCTCAGGTAGAATAAGAGATAAAATTGCTACTAACTTTTCTGGCAAAGACGCAGCAATTCTAATTTTTTCCCTATTGAAATTTGCGGCATGATAACTCAAAACTCCTGCGCGGAATCTGCCAGATAGCTGCGCGGCCGTGCAGCTTGAAGGGAACATTGGTAAGGATGGCAACTACGAACCGGAGGACTACCTATACATAAACATGCATATCTATGCTTGCACGCCTTTAAAAATATAAATTTAAAAAATATAACTCAAAGACATTGAATTCATAATTTTCATCTAAAAATAACAACAAAACCCATCTTTTGATTTTTTTAAAATAGAAAGATCGTATTCTTCGCCCTCACCCATCTGACGTGGAGGGAAGAGGGAGTGGGATCCGTCCATGATGTCAATACTTCAAAGCTCAGTTGTTGTTTTTTAAAAATATCTTTTACAACAGAAGACCCTGCTTTTTTTTTTTTTTTTTTTTTT